>OZ020518.1:16667142-16987900 GCA_963971425.1 Bryoerythrophyllum caledonicum | reverse complement strand
CACGACATGCGTTGCCCCACCACGAACACGCGTTGCCCCACCACGAACGCGCGTGACCTTGGCCGGACGCGCCCGCCCCTTCAAGTATGCGCTCGGCCCTTCACCGCGCGCGCCCGGCCCCTCGCGATACGCGCGCGGTCCTCCCCGGCCCCTCACGGTACGCGCCCGTTCCTCCCCTGTACGCGCCCGACCCAACACGGTACGCGCCCGATCTTCCCCTGTATGCGCCCGGCCCCTTCAGTATGCGCTCGGCCCATCTCCGTACGCGCCCGCCCCCTTCACGCGCCCGCCCCTCTGTCTGCACGCGCGCGTCCCTGTTGACGACGTGTCAGCCACGTAGTCGCCTAAATTGATTTACCTTGAATCATGGTCAAACCAGGGTTGACCCTTATCGGACGGACAGCCGAACAACCCTGCCAATTTCCTCCGGCTCGACGATTTGAAGCGACGTCTCTCAACCACAGCGAAGATGTTTGTGTTGTTTATCGTCGGCAATCCATTGCCCTTCTTCTTTCCGCTCCGGACCATCCTATCTACTCTACCGCTCAAACCGTTTTCTGCAACCTGTTTCATCCAAAGGCCGACCAAAACAAAGATGGCATACTTCATTTCCTTCACGCCAATCTCCTCAAACTTCATGAAATCTTCGTCTCCATAATTCAGCTGCTTCAACAGATGCTTACCGAGGCAGTGTAGCCATCAAAAGGGTTCCTCCCAACTTTGGAATCCGCCAGCAGCTTCCTTGCATTGTGCACATATGCCGCAAGGCCTCCTGGGTAATTTTCATCCAACTTCTCCACCTGTGTTCCATCAACAAAAGAAAAGATTAGAAAACACTCACAATCCACTCCAAAAAGCAAACCCTAGAAAGCGCAAACACCTGATTCAGATAGCGAATCTTGTCCTCTTCATGTTGCCCAGGCTGCCAATGTTCCAACAGCTGCCCCTGCCCCTCTCGCAACAAAAGCTCCACTACCGCCCTCTGCACCCAATCAACCACCCAAATCATCAATCCAACCCAGAACCCAAAATTTGGCGAACTTGTTCGAGTTGTTCGTGTTGTTTATTGCCGGCAAAATGTTCGTGTTGTTTATTGCCGGCAATCCATCGCCCTTCTCGTTTCCGCTCCCGACCATCCTATCTACTCCACCGCTCAAACCGTTTTCGGCGACCTATTTCATCCAAAAGCTCGGTTTTCATCCATAACTATGATTTTTCATGGGTGCGTTCATCCATTGGCGCGTTTATTTATCATCATGTATTCTTTTATAGATATACTAGAGTGTTACCCGTGTCCTCCGGACACAACATTTTTTTGTGTTGAGTCCCCACCTCCCCGTCCCCTAGCCCTTTCCCTCCCGTCCCCCGTCCCCGTCCCCCCCATCCTTGTCCCCTTGTCCCCTTGTCGCCCGTCCTCCGTCCCCGTCCCCCCCATCCTTGTCCCCTTGTCCCCTTGTCGCCCGTCCTCCGTCCCCATCCCCGTCCCCGTCCCCGTCCCCATCCCCATCCCCATCCCCGTCCCTATCCCCGTCCCCGTCTCCATCCCCATCCCCGCCCCCGTCTCCATCCCCATCCCCGCCCCGTCCTTTTATCCAAAACCCTAACTTTTAGCTTTTAGCTTTTCATTTTATCCAAAACCCTAACTTTTAGCTTTTCATCCAAAAGGTATGTTTTCATCCACGGAGCTCATTTATCATCTACACGTTCATCCATTCGGCGCGCTCATTTCATCCAAGATTCTTTAATAATAAGAGATATATATATATATAGATTAATATACCGACTCGTTGTCTCCAATGGATTGTGTAAATTTAGGTAAAGTAACTAAAATTGTTAAATTATAAGTAAAATTAAATATAATAAAATAAATGCCTTATTTTATTGAGTCCTATGACGTGATACATAAATGATATCTGTAGACCTTTAAATAAATTACTAGTGTACTTAAGCGTTGTCTCCAACAGATTAAGGATAGCCCCATTCATTAATTTAAGATACCCATGTTGCATAGGTATATTGAATAAAACTATTAAAATAAATGCCACATGTTGCCTTCCTAGAGGAGATATTATCTAGGTATTACCAATTTACACCACCAAGTATATGCCTTCCTCTTTTATTATAAAACTAGTGGAACCCGCGTCCTCTAGACACAAATTTGGTTTATGTTAAGTCCCTACTTCTCTCGTGCTCGTCCTCGACCTCTTTCCCCCTAGCCGCCGTCACCCCGTCCTTGTCCTCAACCATGTACTTGTACGCGTCTGCATCCTTTTTGAGAATGTAACCATAGGATCCTCATATAAATTTTTATGAGATGAATGATGTGGTGAATATATAGTGTTGTAAAGAATATAATAATTCTTTAATAATCTCTTTAATTGCAAAGTAAATGTTTGGGTTGTCAAGCTTGTCTACAAGTTGCAAAATAAAGTTGCAAAGTAAAAGCTTGTAATAAAAGCCTCAAGGTAAAAGCATGAAATCTTTTCAACACGTAGATAAGCTTGACGCCACGAACAAAAATCAATCCTAATATATATATTAGTATCGGTACCCGTCATTCCGACCGGGGAAGGTTTTTTATTAGTGCTCCTCAGAATTAAATTTGTTTGACGTACTATATTTTAGATTGCAATTTGCATCCCTCGGAACGTCATGCTTTGATCTTCGAAACGTTGTCATTCCGTGCGGCAAGGATGGCACGACCGCTGAAGTATTCGCGCGCATTTGCTTCGACGTCAACAATTCCTCCATAGACAGCATTGATCAAGCCGTTCAGGTGTGATTGCCGACAATCATCGCCCATGGACACCTGATCATGTCATCCTTCACCTTCTCCAATCTGTCCTCCCCCGGCGCTAGGAGCCACTCTAGAAATGTACGGTTGCCCAAATCCACACGCCGTTCTCCAACAACAGCGCGCATGTTCCGGCGAAGTCTTAGGTTTAAGGTTTAGAATTTAGGATTTTAGGGTTAGGCTTTAGGCTTTAGGGTTAGGATTTCGGAATAGGGAGGGGCGGACTGACTGACTGACGCCTATTATATAGGTAGATATATATATACTAATGAAACCTATGTTGTTCAAGCTTGCCAATGATAATCCCTAATAAAGTAAACATATGCCCATTATTTAATTACCCAGATTTCCTACATATATAAAGTGAGTGACCTGGATATAGCCATGTGGCGCATTTTGTGATGCCTAAGTATCGGACCCGTTCCTAGCCTTGCTCTTTTATGTTACACAGTAGATTTAGAGAAGAGAATATTATACCGACTTGTTGTCCACAACGAATAAGTTTAGGTAAGTTGATCAAAATTGTAAAATTAAAAGTAGAATTAAATTTATTAAAAGTGAAGGCCACATGTCATTGTTTCCTATGGCATGATAAGTAGGTGATACTCGTAGGCCTTTTATCATATACTAGTGGACGGCCTGTTGATTCCAACAAGCCAATGATACTCATCAATAATGTAACGGCCGCTTCACACTTGGTAGCCAAGTCGAGAGGCCGTCGATTTCCACCAATGTGATTGCTAGAATGGCCAAAGTCCGGACTTTGGGCCTTCACACTTGTGCCCAAACTCCAAAGGTTGTCGCCCTACATGGCAGCACTTTTGGGTTGTTTTGGCGCCAAAGCGACGGCCTCTTGAGCAAAACTTGGGTCGCCCATTATAGCAGATCCAAACTACAATCGAGAGTCCGTAAATTTTTTTAATAATATAATAAAAAACTGACAAGATCTGGACCGTTAGATGAAAGAGGCCAAATTTTTTGGCTGATTTTTTTTGCTGATTATTTTGGGCTGATTTTTTTGGCGTAATGATATGGAGTATGGACTTTGGACATGGGCTTTGGGGCTTCACACCACGACTGGCCAAACCTTCAATCTATATTATTTGATGTATATTTTTGTCAAAGAAGTTTGGCCTCTCGCCATAGTTTGGCCACTCATTTTGACGGACGGTCACTCGACTTGGGCATAGTGTAAAGCGGCCCTAAACATATGCCCATTATTTAGATACCCGGGTCTTCTTTGTATATAAAGTAAAAGTGATCCGGGTATTGCCACGTGGCGCAATGGATTGCTTGGGTACCGACCGGGTATTATCCTGGGCCGTTTATTATATGTAGTAGATAGAAAAGTATCTTGGTGCACTAGCTTCAATGAAAATATAATAATGATAATTGATTTTTATAGTTTTAATGTTTGATATAAAAATTTATATATAATTTTATTGAAATTTTATTAGTTTATAAACTGGATATCTACATATAAAATCCAAAATATTTTGCAAGTTTCACTCGAGTATCAAATCAATAATTAATTATGTGTAATCATGAATATCTCGTAAGATGGAGCATTTAAATATGTAGAATATTTAAGAACATATTATTTTTAATTTTTGAAAAGAAACAAAACCACAAAATCATAAAATTGAATGCATTGTGGCTTTAAATTTGTAAAAAATAAATTATTTTTAGGATTTTTTTTGTTAAATAAGTTTCAAATTGAATTCCTAAATTAATAACATTGAAGTTGAATTGACAATACATACAGTAACTCTCAAAACTGAGTCAAAAGCTGCTTACATCAAATTTCACACATAGTGCCAAAAGAATAAAGACATGAACATTAAAACTTTCATTGTTATATTAATAATCACAGTCTAATACATCATATTCAAAGTTTCATGCCAATTGTAAAATCATACAAGAAAAAACAAGGATTCAAAAAAACTACATAAAGTGACTTGGTTTTGTAGCTATATCTACCTACATCTCAATAATTTTTCCACCTTCCTTTAGAAGCTAAAACACCTTAGATGCGGTTGGGCATGCTATGATAAAACCTTTGACATTGCATAAAAAAGATAGAATTAAAAGAATCTTGTACACGCTCCAATAAATTCAAGCATTCCTTTGGCTGGTGTTGGATATTCATTTAACCTCCGTTTCACAATTTCCCACACATGCTTAACCCTTAAACGACATTTCAGTGCCTGTCCGGGCAGCCCGGGGTATCTGGGAGGGAATCTGGAGGTCGGACAGTGGAGTGCAAAGATGGACTGTGTGGGCCGGGCAGCGGCAGTGAAATGTGCCTGGTTTCCGGTGCGTGGTTTCTACTCGTCGTTTCAGAGAGTTTCTGTTCACCTGCCAGCCCGAGAGTTGAACTCGGCATACCACCCAGTCGTGGACTGGCACCCCCCCGCCCCCTACCCCCCCGGCCTTGCCCTCCCTCAGTACATAGCAATGCACTACGTCAATACACAGGAATGCACAGGAATGCACAGGAATTCACAGGAATTCACAGGAATTCACAAGAATACACAAGAATGCATAGGAATACACAGGAATGCACATGAATTCAGCTCCTCGTTGGACGTTTGATTGGCCTCCCTCCACGAGACCTCGGTAGGTCCTGTACCTCAATATTTTGGTGCTCAGGCATATTACTGTGGTGCTTCACATAACACTTGCCAAGGCACATTTGCTTCTTGGCATGTTGGGCAATAAAACTGTTGCACTTTTCTACACACTACGCAAGCCCTCCGCTTTCTAGTTCCATGTCCGGACCATGCCATACTATAATGCAAAGCACCTGGATTGTGTACCTTAGCCTTTTGCTCACATGTGCGCTTCACCTTTGACACTTTTGTTAGAGCATAGGCAACACTGAGATTGAAACCGAGGTGTGATAGTGGTTTTATACCTCGTTCGTTCATTGCGGTAACATAGAAAGTGTAAGAATTGAGAAAGGTTTGATCAACCACGTGCCAAAGGATTTTATGCCACCACTTGTGGTCTTTCCTTTGTACTGAGTAATAGCTGCGGAGTTGATCTTGCACATCAACTCTGCGCATATGATTCTGGTAATGTACAAGAACAGGGGACGAAGGAATTTCAATTCTACTAGTCTCATGCCATCGGTCAACAAACAATGACTTAGAGCAATCAGTAGGGGTACATGCAGTGGAGAGCAAAGAGACAGGTTTATTGTCATACCAGGTCACCGCATACATCCGATTCGAAGCGTGCACACGATACCACAGTTGGCCTCTTTCCCCACCTGCTGCTACCATCGTCAAAGCGTCGAGCCAGCCCTTACGGTTTGTGCGTATTGTTCCCGTTGCAAAGATGTTATTCTTCATCAACTCCCAAAATAATGAAGGACTGGTAAAGAAGTTATCACAAGTCACAATGTGACCCTTACCTTTGTAACCTTCCAACAACGACAACACCGTTCTTGTGCCTACATTCCCTGATTTATCCTGGGTGTCACTCGCACCACAGTAAATCTGAATCTTCTGCACATACTTAGAGATGCTGTTAGCAAGACAAAATTTTTTAATTCCATATTGAGTGGGTTTTGCTTTCATATACTGACGTATGGGTAAGTATTTTCCAGTATACTTTATCATCATCTCATCTACACACAAGTTTTGTTCAGCATTCCAAAAGTAGGCACATAAGTCATTCAATGCATTCACAAGTCATGCCGTCTTTGCTACTTTACTGAATTCTGGATGAGCTCTATCGGTGACTACCTCTTTGTTGTCAACAAGATGTATGCAGCGAATTATGCTTTCAAAATGTGACATTGCATCTGAGATTGCACGGGTTCAAAATAAATTAGAGTCCTTCGACCAATGCAATCGCTGATGTGGTATTCGTTTCAAAGACATCAGCATCAAAACACCAAAAAAATCAACAGTTCCGAGACAACAAGAGGTGACCATTTCGGGCCGCCTTCCGTTCCTCCTTCACTGTCACAGGAAGCAACATACAAGTTGGTCATCCTAATGATCTGAACCAGAATACTCGACGGCCAAAACAACATGAAGAAATGGACAGGGTCGGTGCAATGAGGCAAAGCCTCCCTCAGACCTGACTACTCACCTGTCCAGCTCACACGAGGAAGCTGTGTCGCTGGAGAATTCCACATCTCTGGAGGAAGCTCACTGAAGTCCTCAAAAGACATATCGCAATCCAGGCCGAGCTCACGAGTTGCCGTTTCGGGAGTGAGGAACCACTTCTTGCTGTTCGGAGTGAGTTCCAAGCTCTCCAGCTTATCACCGCTGCATGCCTGCGAAGCGGACAACCCCGGTAAATAGTCCGAGTCTTCTACACTGGCAGTTTGGTCGCTGCAAGTAGGTGCCGGCAATTCTTGACCCCACAGTTGCAAGTCGTTTACCGTCCTTGTGTCTCCCTTGTCAACAAACTTGACAACCGCCTCTGGCACATCAAAGCAACCCCACGGCCCATACAACAAAATCGACAGCATGTCGATAGCTTCGTGGAGGTCATAGAATTCCGCAACAACAGTGCCCCATAACGACTCCAAACACATCGCAGCACTTGACGCATCAATGATCAAAGTTGACAACTCAACACGGGGTACAATGCACATTCTCCCACGCAATCCCAAGTCATACAAAGGTACGTGCAATCTTTTCCTTTCATCAGATCTCAACGATATATTTCTCAAGTTGAGATTTCCAGAATTCCAAATTCTCTCAAACTGGGCTTCTCCATAACCTGACAATTCGCAAACATCTGAGCAGTTGAGTGCACCTAACAATTCATCTATCTCGGTACGTGACGAAATTTGAGGTGTCTGTGCATGTCCAATGAAATGTTCGTGAGATTGGTCTAGAATTGAGATCTCTTGCGCAACTAAGGGATTGCTACAATTTTCAGATGCATCAGTCTCACCTGAGCCGGAGGCAGCGGTCGATGACTTGCGCTTTCGCCCTTGGCCCTGCACCTCCTGACTGTCACGCACCGCACCCTTGGGAGGTCGGCCCCTCTTCCGCGCCCGCACAAAATTGTTGTAAACTCTTGCACGCAGGCTCTGGTTGACAGTATTCGCCAAGCCCTGCTCAAAATTTACCGTCTGTCTGACTTCCTGCACCTACTGAGATTTAGAGAAGGAAACGATTTGCTGCACCGAAATGGTCTGTGCATGCCGAGGTGGACTACCAGCACCCTAGTTCGTAACATTTGCACTGCGCAGAGGTCGGAAGGGCCGAAATTCATGAACTCCGCTGAAATCAGAATCGTCCCTCGCATCGACATCCATACCCGAACGGCACCCTCCGGAAGAGGAAGACAAGCGTACAGGTTGCGAAAGAAGGAATTCGAGACACGTACCTGGGCTGTTGCTGGAGAAGAGGGATGAGGCTGCGGCGCTCAATCCTTGGCTCCTCGTCTGGCCACCAACAAAAGCGTAGTCTCTGATTGACAGCAAAAGAGAACCCGAAAGCCTCACCTTCCACACGCCGCCCCGTCCAACCCAGCAGATGCGCAACTTGACGTCGGAAGAGGAAGCGGAAATTCTTTACAGCAGGCTGCGAAGGCCACTGCACTCCCTTCGGCAAGGGCAAGGACAGCAGGTGAGCTTCGTCAAGGCATCGAAACACCTCCGCAACCATGAGATCTCCTTGCCCTTGGTCTACTGGCAACCACTCTTCCAAGTCGCGCTTGAACTCATCTCCGTGCTCCTCTTTTGCTCTGTGCACCCGCATGCTCGTCATATCCTCCACGCCCCTATTTTCAAAGAATACTCGTTGCCAACGTCCCTTTTCCAACGTCCGTTTCTCCACACCAACGACTTCACTTCCACTCAGGCGGATTGGAAGCCCGAGCACCCAAGGGCTCAAACGTCCATAAAAAAAACCCAAACCCTGAGATTTAGGTTAACAACCTGACAAAGAAACGGAGTTTCTAATGGTGCTCTAAACCGCACAGAACAAGGCCTCTCCAACGGGCAACCAAACGGGCAAAAACAAAAAACAAGACCCCTCCTCGCCGAAACACCTAAACCCAACTCGCAGATTGTGCGCGGCGATACCTAAACCGACAACAATCTCATTGGAATCCCCGAACTACCCTGCGCCAAACGCTACCTCTCTCGTCAACAGCGGTTGACTATTCTTCCCGCGCGAAGGAAAATACTTGCAAAACCCAGCCCCTGGGGCGGGGGTTGACGTTTAAGGGTTAATTGGATCTAAATCGAGTAATTGAGGAGGTCAAGTAAGGGCATCAAAATCTTGCATTGATAATCAATGTTTGAATGATATAGCAATATGCTAAGGATCATTATTATGTTGGAATATAACATGAAAGGGATTGAAATTATACAATTTAATTGTATCCATGAGCTCATCTTGAAGAATCCTAAAATATAAATCTTGTTTCATCTTCTCCTCTATCTTGCACATGTATCCCATGCCACAAGAAGTCATACAACCCCACACAAAAATTGCACTACGTCCATGTTTAACCGTTTGACTCACATGACAAGCTTGTAAATGAGATTCTTCATCCCGTACCCAACACCAAGCACGACCATCAAATTGAAATTGATTGATCCTAGTCTCATCACTAAAAATCACCCTATTCCAATCATGCACAGTTCAATCTTTATGTCGTTGAGCAAATTCTAACCTAGAATGTATATTCTTGGCCGTGAGTAGTGGCTTCTTCTACTTCTCTAGAGATCCAAGACTTGCGGAAAAGGAAAGGGAGAGAATGAGTGAGGAGTAGCTCCGTATTTCCCGGTGAGGAGGGTTCAAGGTGTTAGACAAATTTTGGCCCACAAGGCAGTAAGAGGTGCTGGATCTTATTTGCAAGCCCGCTTGTGTAGTGTCATTATTTGTTGAAAGGTGTTGTGAGTATACACAGGTGTGGGTGTGGGGCTTTTGGAATAGAATTAGATGGACTCTAGCAAGAAGGTTGTTGGAGACTGGTGGTTATGGTCTATGAGGTAGATCTGCAGCCGGCCCTTGTGTTGGACTAGACTAGTAGCAATCAATCCACAACCTTCACCACAAGATCCAGATCTAAGATCCAGATCTAAGATCCAGATCTAAGATCCAGATCTAAGATCTAGATCTGAATCGGGGGAAGATACTCATACACTATACACTTGAACCATCCGAACCAAGCCACATTCAACACAAGAGATGTTGCACAAGATCAAACCGATGAGCCAACAACCTCAGTAACCAAACATTTTTCTTTCATTGCACATTTGTTTACCAATTACTCTTTTTTTTCTCACTGCTCGTTATCTTCCTTCTAATAGATCAGCATCTCCTAGCCTACCTCACAGACCTACTCCAGACTACATAGATATGGATCCTCCCAACAGGAGCAAGATAGCAGCAACCGCAGACCAGACTATCCGCATATACAAGTCCACACTTACAAGCCAAAGCACGAGATTGAAGCTGGGTCAGCACATGACATTTAAGCCTGTCCAGGAGTATGCAACAAGACGCTGGAAGACTACAACCCTATCAACATTCCACAAAATTTCAACGGCCTCTACCTGACCACATACATACTCTCCTAACCTCCTCACCTTTTTTTTTTTTGCAAGAGACCATTATATCACATAGCCCATAGTACATGCGCTTATCTTTTGATTGCTAGGAAATTGTTTGAACAAAACAACCAATGCTTTGTTTGCACAACACATTTTTCGGTCGGACCTAACACAGCTATGACAGGCATAAAGCTCTAGCTCAAAATACTAACTCCAGGGTCTAGAAAACACGAGGTAGCACCACCAGCAACACGGAAGACAGCAACAACAAAAAACACGGGAGGCAGCTCCACCAACATACAAAACAAACAGTAACAACTCCAACACCAATAAGCATGCCCACCAACTCCAAGGACGGAATTCCGCCACCAGCACCAACAAGCGCCGCCACCAAATCCGCATGAGGAGACCAACATCAACGTCGTAATCACCTGCAACAAAGACACAAAAATCAACAGAAGAACAAGCTCAGTCCAACCGCGCTCAACGACACCAAACAGAAGCCAACAAAAATGAAAACTCCACAGCCACTACGGGATTGCACAGAACTCAAGGCCGAATCCGACAAACAGGTACGTAAAATCGCAGGTAAGTCCCCTCACACAAATCCACTGTTAATATTGTGCCTTCTTTCTCTGAATTGTGACAGGTACCCCCAAAACTCAACGCCAATCACATCTAAATACAAGAGCAAGACCATTACCTGGACTACTAACAAGCTCCAACGCCTACAAGTCTACGCTGTCAACGGATACAACAAGCAATGCCTCAAGACGAATGTGTCAAGACGAAACCCTAACGTTGTCACCCCAAAAAAAGGCCAAGCCAAGAAAATAGCAACTTCAGATCCAAGATCCAAACATCACAACCATCAAGATCTAATTGCGCGGTCAACACCATCACATAATCCAAGCCATCACCAACCCAAAAGACAAATGTATGCAACAACAACAGAAACTCCATCGCATCTCCTGAAGACTCATCAAGGTATAAAACATATCTCCCCTCACCAATGAGACCCTCTTTCCGTCATTCATTTTTTGCCATCCTATCGTCTACATTGAGCATCGCCTCTGAGCAAGAACCCTCGGAGAAGAAGTACAACATAGACTGCACTAGGAGGCCAGACCAAAGTCACCAGCAGGAGTGGAAGCCCCAGCAGTTGCAAGCACAAGGACGCAAGCCCTGGAGCCGCTCGCCTATCCTCCTCGACCTCAAACTAAAATATTTCAGTAGTGAAGTACATCTAATTCTACATTTGTATTATCTACTTCTGTGTTGTAACTGTACTTCTAAACTTACACACACAACACTACTTTGGTACTCACAGCCACCTACAGACCATGCCTCCCATGTATTAACCTCCCCCATCTTATACATCCACAACACATGAAGAGCAGCGAAGGAGACAATGTGAACTACAATAAACAAAAAGAGGAGGCAGAAGAGAGCACATGTAGATCAAGACTCAGAGATCAAGCTACACGCACGTCAAACGCAGCCGTCGGAATCATGCGTAGCCAGCAATAGTGCTAGAAGATGGAGGAGCTACGCATCATCCCGTTGGCATAGCCCGCATCATCCCGTTGTCGTGTTGTAAATTAATATATTGTGTGAAAATATTAAAGATGTTGCCTTGGACATCAGATAGAATATGAGGAGAACGATACAAAAGGTTGGGGTCGTGGAGAAATCCACGGTTTGGTTCAATGGGGGATAACCGGAGTTTGTTTGTATAACTTGGAAGCCTGCATCTTGTCACTGTAGCTCAGGGAAGCGTAGGTGGCCGGTTGGCTGCTTATTTCCTGCTTTCACTAGCAAGTACCAAGTTGCAATTATCCAGGCCGTTCAACGAGTTTGATAAAGCTCGAACCCGGAACCGGCAGGCAACAATCAACGGACCTTGACAGCCAACCAAGTCCGCAACTTGGCGACCATTAGTGGACTTAAGGCGGCTTTATACAACTGTTGGGGACTGTACAATGTCGCGACATTGTCCTTTAGCCAGATCTTTTGATGCGGGCTACTTTTAGTAAATAGAATTATTTATGGCTATTTGAGTAATTCAGTGAAGGCAAGCTTCTTAAAGAAGTTACTGAGAGATATAAAAAGGAAGATAGTTTCTTTGCCTCACATGTTTTGCTTCAAGCCAATAGCTTGGATTGCTTAGAATTGATAGTATGGATTCTCAAGACCCAGATGAGTGGGAGTTGTCGTTATCGCAATTACCGGAGGATCCGTTTGAATCTTCTCAGCCATCAACTTCCAGACGGCGAGTGCGAGATGAAGCGGGGCCTTCCGAGCGTCGTGTTCAACCACGTCCAGATCCAAGTCTGCGGCAATTTGCATTTGTGAATCTACAACCGGACGCGAGAGCTCTAGTGATTGTATTGGAGGCTGAAGCTTCATTGACGGGTGGCCGTCAGATGGTGTTTGAAGGGTGTTTTGAAAATACCAATGGAGGCCAAATGGTGAGTCGCTTTTCTAATGAGATGGGCCACCGTCTTTGGCTTCGAGGCCCGCTGACCTACTTAAGCGATGAGCGGAGAGCGAGTTATATTTCTGCGGTGCTCCGTCAAATTCTAGAGTTTTTATTCGGTTAGATAAAGGTAGAATCCATTCAGTTGTTAATATAGGAGTTTGTTATGTGTTTTTGTTTATGTTAGATCAAGATCCAAGAAAGAAAAAGAAAAGAAACTAAAAAAAGGTTTGACCATCTTAGAATTCTTTTTGAACTTCACCTATTGAAGCCCAATGGTTGGGGTTTCTTTCCTATCTTATCTTGGTAGACTTTAGAGTGCTTTTGGGGGTTAACCAATAGGCTTTAGATGCCCATGTGGCTTAGACGTGGGCTGGTGTGGAAGGATAAGGGGGGGCGACTCTCTTTTCTTCTTAGTGTGTGTTTTTGGTGTGTAGAGGGTGCTGTGAGAAAATTCCCGAGAGGAAGATCGGGCGGTGTGTACTCGTTTTTCATGAGAATGTTATGAAAATTTGTGAAGTTGTTCCTTGTAAAGTTGCGCTTCTTTGAGCGGTGTTTTTGTTCAATTTGGAGTTCATACGCAAAAGTTATGAGAGATTGAGTGAGGAGTAGTTGGCCGCTACCCAATTAGAAGAGCAGCAACTTCGGGCCTTCACCATGGCTTCGATACTTTGTGTTCGGACTTGAAATTTGAGAGAAGTATACCTCATTGAACTAGCTTTCTAAGAAGCTATCACTCGACTCATTTAAGTGTGCTATGAAAAAGTTATAGTCATCTAAGTAGAAGAGAGTTTTGCTGTCTTGGAAGTGAAGAGGCGTGAGTCTTAAGCTCACATAACTTTTAGTGAGTAGATTAGTTTGAAGTGAAATTTAGAGGAATTGTAGCTTATTAAACTAGCTTTCTATAAAGCTATTATACGGCTCATTTAGAATCGTAGTATAGAAGTTATAGCCGCCGAAGTTAGAGAGGGTTTGCTGCCATCGACATAAGAAGGCACAAACTTTGAACCTCCATAACTTTTAGAAGGTAGTTTAGAACAACCTGAGATTTTGGAGGGTATTAGCTTATTGCACCAGCTTTCCAAAAAGCTATAGCACTTGGCATTTGGCGGCTCAAATCATCTGTGGCATTGATCGGAAGCTCGCAGCTAGTGTGGACAAGAACTTTAGGAGGTCTTTTGTGTTTTTGAACACTTCAAGACTTGAAGATAAGAAGACATGAAGACTTGAAGATAAGAAGACTAGAAGACTCGCGTGTTGTGGCTTGTGGCTTGTTATTCCTAGCCGGCTTTGGAGGCTCGTTGTCTTTATTTGTTATTCCCAGCCGGTTTTGGAGGCTAGTTGTTTTTCAATTCTGCTTCGTAAACTTTGTTGCGGCGAAGTGGGGTTAATGGCCCACACGGTCGTGTTTATGTTGTTCCCACCGGTGAGGCGCGATTGCTGGTCACCGTGGGTTTGAAGTTTAGGAGCCAATCTTTCGGACGGTCAGCTCGTGGTTTGGCCGTCCCGTTTTACCCGTCCGAGGCCGTGGTTTCTTATCACCTACCCTTACCCTTAACCCTTTAGAGCCACCACAAGATAGGCCAATGGGGAGGAATTTGAAGATTGAAGATTGAAGAATGAAGATTAAAGATTTGAAGACAAGAGGATTTGGTGGTCAAGACTAGAGATTTATTTGGAGACAATCTTTGTTCTCAAACAATTTCTAGCAGCAGCTAGGATCTCCGCGATTTCCCAAAGAGAAACTCTCGCTACTCGACACCGTCATCATCCCGTCGGCACAGTCCGACACAGCCGCCGAAATCCTGCACAGCCCGCATCAGCCCAAAAATTGAGGACGAAGTAAAGGAGCCTGCAGAAGCCCACAACTCGAGAAAGAAGGACGCGAGCGTGTTGCCCACAATCCGCAGAAGAGTAGGAGTCAGCCAACCACCCCGACACCCAGATCCAACAGAAGGACCTCGCGGAAGCGGCTACACAAACAAACGCAAAAGCAACAAGCACAAGCCAAGCAACCAATTGAAGGAGGTACAGAACTCAATAGTTGGACGCCCAAAAACGCCGAAGAAGGAGTAGAGCGCAAGAGCAAGACGTCTGCAAACGACCCGCGAACTCAGCCCGCACACAGCACAACCGCCTCAGCCCGCATCATCCCGTGGGCACAGCCCGAGACAACCTATAATCACCGCCTGCAGCTGAAGAGAAGTCGGCTTGAAAGGGTGCATGAGAGGAATGGTGACTCAAGAGTGCTAGAAAGTCGGGTAGCTCAAGGATGCAAGAGAGCAAGGATGGACGAGGAGCCATCAATAGCGCAAGCTCCAAGGTGCAATAGAGCGACGGCGCCAACAGACACAAACCCTTAGGCGCTGGCGTAGGGAAGCAAGGGAGCAAGGGAGTAAAGAAGTCAGGGAACGTTGGGTCGGCTACACTTGGCCGCAATCTGCTGTGGGTCGTCTGAAGTCACGGGAGCAAGGGAGCTAGGGGGGTACGAAACATTACACTACAAGAGTGCCCCAATTTGAAACCACATATTCAGGTTATAATCCTCTATCTCTCTTAAAGTTTTATGATTATTGCTATCATTTGGTTTATTTTGAAAACCAATGGGCATGTATTCATTTCTCAATATTAAAACATGTTACTTGGAGAGGTGACCATTACTGTGGCACCTCTCGTGTGTGTGTATGTGTAATAGTCGTTAAAAGTCATAGTACTAACCACTCTCTCCAACTCTTTTAAAATTATTGTCAATTTTATTGCTTGAACAATGTTAATATTGCCATATCCCACTCCTTCTTGAACATCTTAATGTCAACAAGCCCTCAATGCATGTTGAGGGGAGAAGTTAAGAACAAGACGATAAGGAAAAAAACGGCAGTAGCATTGTACATTTCAGCTAGTAAGACTCTCATCTCTTATTTCTACACCCACAAACTACCACCACATCCCTCCAAGCGCCTATTTGTTGACGTGATTGAGGAAAATCCTTGAATAATGAATGCAATCCAAAAATCTTTAATTATTGCAAGTGCCACCTAGAAAAAGGTGAAGGCAACAAGTTTGCCTTCAACCAAATATTGGTTAGGCTTTCAAACAATGAATATAATTACAAAAAGAAATGGAGGTCCAAAGGTGCCTAGTGTTATCATTGAAGAGATGGTGGAGCATGGGATGGATGAAAAGGAAGCAGTTGAAAGCTTTGAGGCAATGCCCTCATTCCCATATATCCTCCAAGAAGAATGGCCCTATAAACGGAAAGGAGGGCAACCATTTTAACCCCATCCAACTTCCAAGTGAAGTTAAGGTGGATAAAGATGGCTCTGCCTTGGACTACCAATCTCTATCCACTTTGAATTGGGAAGTCAAATATGGTCAAAACATGTTGTGCTAGACATGGTAAAATCAAGGCTGAAAGAGATGGGAATTCCTTCAGGGACATGCATTGGTAAACCAATTGCCATATTTTGCCATCACCAAACCAATAATTGGACTGATGTGGTTAAATTGCATCTTAAAAACGGGATATTGATGCCAAAGGGTTGTTACAAGGACTAAGGCCCTTCATCTTTATCCTGAATAAAGGAATTCCACACCAAGGAAAGGTATGTAAGTCATACGATTTCTTGGCTTTCTCGCACCTCTTATTGGTAAAAATAACCGATCCTAACCTTGTCAACATAGAACCATACAACTTGCGTGCGGAGATTGTGAAGGACAGTTTTGCTAGGAGTTATGACTTCGAAGTAACAGGAGTAGAAAAGAAGTGCTCTTATGAGTTTGCAGGGATCAAAACTCCCTCCCTGGAACAAGGAGCCAAAATAAAGGACTACAAACTCTCATTTTATAATGAGATCTTTGTACCCGTTTTTGCAACCCGGAAGATGGATGAGGATGAGATTGCAAAAAATAACTGCCTAGTTCTCATTGCAAAAAACCTTAACAAAACAAAAAATGAAAAATAACTTGAGGAGGGAATAAAATCCATACTTTGGGAGGAGAATGTGGTAGACACATTCTTCAAACTTGAGCATGGCCGACATGTAGGGACTTGCAATATTGAATGCCTAAATGCGGCCGTATACAAAAAATATATCAAACAAAGTAAAAAACTCCATGGAAAATATATAATGTTCACCCCCCACCCTAAGAGCCTAGATGGCAGCAACAAACCTAGCATGTACAAATTAACAAGGCTTGGATTCACGGATGTAAACTCGGTGGTAGCTAACGCGGTGATAGCCATGGAGAACGGCCCAAACAAAGGTAATGGTATCACCCTTCACCAACAAAAATAATATAGTATATATTTATACTAAAATATATATTCTATATACAAAAAAACAACAACAACAACAACAACAACAACAACAACAACAACAACAACAACAACAACAACAACAACAACAACAACAACAACAACAACAACAACAACAACAACAACAACAACAACAACAACAACAACAACAACAACAACAACAACAACAACAACAACAACAACAACAACAACAACAACAACAACAACAACAACAACAACAACAACAACAACAACAACAACAACAACAACAACAACAACAACAACAACAACAACAACAACAACAACAACAACAACAACAACAACAACAACAACAACAATCCACCCGTCCCACACCCCTCCCACTAGCAACCATAAACATTACCCATTGCAAATTAACAATCATACTCTGTGGAGACATAGAAACTAACCCCAGCCCAATGCCAAATGTCTTCTACAACCATCCAAAAACACACAAAAGAATATCAAAAAAATATTTCATACCAAATACAATAAAACTCCACCCCGAATTTCAACACCTAGCATCCTCCTTTGCACCAATTCTGAAAAATACTCACATACTTCACCAAACATATTCTACCCTCTACCAAATACCATAAAATTGCAACCAAGATACAAACACATCGCTCAAACATTTGCACCTCTTTTGAAAATCACACATACGCTACATCATCTACACAACACTACACACCCAAATATTGCCTAATACATACAACAAAATAATACACATCCGCCAACACACATTTTATATGCCCTAGTAATTACCACCCACCCAAACATAGACAAATGTAACCATCTTTTAAATTCACAAAACCCAAATATAACTACATGGACTGACACACTACTACAAACCTTATCAAATTTACAAAACCCACCCGAAAGACATATTCATACCCCGCACCCATATACAAAATTTCTTGAAGAAAATCAAAATATTATAAATCACGGGAACTCAATACATAAAGAGTTATACAACTTTTTACATAGCCAAACCATACCACCCTCAAGCGACGCATTAAAGCAAAAATTTCCTTACCTTCATAACAATCTAATTAACGAGACACTAAAGTGCTTCGACCCCATAACATAATATACCTATCCACCCCTCTTTCCTTCCCCCAAAAACCAAAACATTAGCACAAACAACAAAAACACAAACATCATTACATGGAATGCGGCATCTCTAAACACTGCTCTCCCCAGCTTACAAGTTTTGACCACATATACGGAAACACCACCAGCCCTCATAGTTATTCAAGAGACAAAAATATCCGCCACAAAATCTACTAAACACATACAAAATATTTTTCAAGACTATAAACTTATTCTTAATAACACACATGCACTAACAAGATGCGTTCAACAACGGAGACCATACACACCAGGCCGTCGCGGCCTCCTTGCACTAATGCATAAAAATATGCCTTCCCGGGCAACATCAAAAAAAATCCTACTCCAATGCACATATCCCCCTACCTTCAAATAATTACAATTACTAATCAACCACTACAACCATGGCTAATCTTCCACATGTATATGCCATCTCATCCCGAAGATACTAGATTTATTATAGAAATACAAAACACTATTACATCTCAAATGAATCATAATCCAAATCACACTTACATGTTATGTGGAGACTTCAACAGAGACATAGCATTAATTGGTCGACAAAACGGAAATCATAACATCCCCTCCTCAAACCATAGATTACCAATGGCGTTTCTTTACAGAAAACCTAAACTTCACCTACACAAATACTGATACACAATACTCCAGACAAGGCAGCTATAACTATAGTGATTGGAACCTAATAGAAGGCTTCTATATAAATACAAATAATAATACACAATACACTTCCACAACAAACAAAGACATTATTCTCAACTCGGATCACCGGTCTATACAACTTCACATCCCAAATAACATATTAATAAGTCGTACCTCTATAATCACAGATAATACCACTAAACGCATACTTAACCCCATCCCAAAAGATAACTTAGAAAAATTCAACACAAAGTTCTTTGAAGAAAATTCCATGCATATTGACTCCTTTATAAACATCCTTGAAGATAATAACCAACTCTCTCAAACACAATGGCACAAAACGTGCCACATCCTTGATACACTTATCAACAGTATCTCCGATACATTGGAACAAACTTGCAAACCCAACCAATACCACAAATGATAAACCGAACATCACAACAAGGTGGTTATTTACCCCGCAAGCTTTCAAAAATATGGAAACAACACTTAGCTACATACCATATAATACGAAAAACTATTAGAATTGCAAAAATAACCCACAATGGCATAACCATCCCATATGTAACGAATTACTAAATTTGCACCATACCCAAATTCATGCCCCACCCCCCCCCCGGGACTTACTCCACGGTACATAGGAAAAAGACATTGCACTAATTGCAAAAAATGCCAATATACAAGCCCAAAAAGTAATTACAAATACTCCAAAGATAATTAAAAAAAAGCCATCTCAAAATATAGACAATTATACAAAACTAACCCTAAGAAAATAAATAGAAAAGTTTTTAAAAACTAGAATCTCCACCGCTAGATTGTATCACTGACCAATATAATATCATTCTAACAAGCCCGGAAGACAAAAATTGGTACCAAAATTTTAATCAACAGTCAAGCCCATTTATGGACTCCAATATCATTGCACTATTTGAAGCAGACTCAATTCCATACAAAGAACCTACTATTCCACCTGAGCTAAAAAAGCCCCGGATTGAACCATCTACATTACAAATAATATGCGTGCACCACCAAAATCAAACCCTTAGCACTCTAGAACAGCTTGCCGAACTCACCTCCATAGCAAATACTCTAAATATACACCGCCTATACACAAAAATGGCCTCACCAACAAATATACAAACCCGAGTGAACTGAAGCAAAAAATGGTCAAAACTAAACCACATCAATAATACACTAGATTACCTTGCAATGCCTCCACCCCTCCCAAACTACCAAACCCCAATCCTACCAAAATTTAACCCGACATATAGCTACTACACCAATGGCTCCTTCAAACCCCCAAAACAAGTTAGCCCAAGAAACTGGCGCAGAGAAAAAGCTGGCTATGGCATATATAATCCTATCAAAGAAATTAAACTAGCCAAAAGACTACATGGACTACAAAATATCCTCAGAGTAGAACTAATGGCCATATACAAAACACTAAAAATCATCACAACAAAATACAACAATGAACCCACACACATATTTATTGATTGTATCAATGCACTTTATCTACTAAACATCCAAATAACACACCCTACCTTCCACAATAGCCACCCCAACCAAACTATATTAATGTCAATGGTCCAAATGTTACAAAACCGAACACACATGACAACCCTACACAAAGTCAAAGCCATGGCAATATTGAAGGAAACGAACAAGCAGACAAACTAGCAAAAGAAGGCCGTGAAAAAATGCATAAAAATGCCAAAGATCCATACGAACATGCCTATGCTACCCCATACTACTTTCAAAAAGAAGACTCCCCAAATAAAGGCCCGGTTAGATTCTTGAGCAAATATCTCAAGAACGAAGACCTCTATAACAACCTTGATACAATCACATAAAACTTTCCTAATATTGAAAAATGGACTAGTAACAACAACATAGACAATGAACTCTCTACAAATTTCTGGAAAAACCCCATCATTTTCGACTCACAAATAACATGTCTTATCAAACTTCATACCAGTCAATACATTGGAAACACCCGAAAACAACTCTTCTTTGGAATAGAAAGATTCCCATCCAAAACATGCCCAATATGTTCTTCCACAAATTCCAACACATGGCTACATGTTTTACTTAAATGTCATAACCACCACATACACTCCCTAATTGTCAAAAGACTGTAATGATTGATTCTCCCAAGAAACAATTGAAAATAAAATCAATAAATACCAACCCTTTATTGATGGCATCATTGCCCTCAGATGGAAAGTGGACCCCCTTATTATAATCACTGCCGGCGCTTGTGCCACCACCTTTATCCCATCTATAAAAAACCCTAGAAGATACCTTCAAAATTCCTATTGATACAATTACAAACACTTTCAAAAATATTAACATCATTGCCATACAACATGCTATGTCCATCTTTCTACATAAACGCAAAATTGAAAACAACCAAGCCCTTCCCGATACACAAGACCCCCCATAAATTACCCCTTTTCTTTATTTCTCAACCTTGACATTGCGAGACACATCTTCCTCCCCATCTCCCCCTCCTCCCCATTGTTCCCTCCTCTCTCTCCCCTCCCCCCCTCCTTCTCCCTCCATCCCTCCCTCCTCGTTACTATTTTGATTGGTTGGTTTTGTGGTTTTTTGGCTACTTATTACATAGTGTCTATCCTCAAGAGGGGGAAGTAGTTCCAGCTCACTAATTCGTTGTCCGGTGGGCATGGTCATAGTAGTGGAACGAACAAACACGTTATTCACGCCGGCCTCCTTCGGAGACCGGCGTTCTTCTTCTTCTTCCAAGACCTGCTTCATGAACTATCCGCCTTATTGTGTTGGTGCTAACTACCACATTCGGTTGCTCACTCAAAGCATTTCTCACATATACTGCAGTATTTAGTCCACCTAGTATAATAGCTTTGACGCACGCTCGCCTTTGAGCATGGTTGATGCTCTTTGGGCAACCTCCTCTCAAATGTTCTACATGTGGAGCATACTCTCTTTGAATCCTAGAACGTATGGATTGGGAGATGCCCAACAATTTGGACACCTCTAGTGTGCTACACCCATTTTGCAATAGGGCAATAGCACTTCCAACCTTATTTCTTCTGATAATGATCTCATAACCTAAGAGAAGTGTTAAAACAGTAAGATAGTCTCATGAGAGAGTACAAAACTTTCCAGAAGAGAAAGCACGAACTCTAAGAAACACCTTGAACACAATCTTGCTAAAAGCGGTACTTGCTGAAAACCGTTCCAAAACTGAGTCAACAGACCTACTTTCATTCAAAATGACATTTCTTTCTTGTTGCTATAGAAATCAAGTTGAAACTTAAGAAGATTGTAGCCAGCTTGATTGAGCATCTTCTCCAATATCTCCAATTTACGATTTGTCCAAAAAATCAAAACTCTATTAAATATAGCATTTCAAAGGTGGCAATCACCCATATTGACCCGATTTTGAGAGTCATTGCAGTCTTGAAAAAATAAATGATGAATATAACACATAAAAGTATGCAATTGATATTTAATTTAAAATAATTTAAAATAATCTATTTTATTTTATTTTTTTTATTTTTTTTTCATTGGCTTGCATTACTAAAATAAAAAAATTTAATGATTAATAAAAAGTACAAATAGAATGCATTCAATCAATAGATGAAAGATTTTTTCTAAATGGACATGTATAAAAATGCGAACCAATTATAACAAACAAGCCAATTCCAAAAGCATTTATGAACATTGCAACAATAAATTTATTTCAAAATGTTCATATTAGCTTCCATTCATTGAAGTTTGGCATTTATCTTCAAGGAAAATATGTGATTCGGTAAGACATTATTTAGAAACAACATCAAACAAGGTTCTTGTAGTAATTGAGTTGTAGAAGGGCGGAGACGGATTGGCTACTCAAACTTTGAAACTACTTCATCTATCAGACCATTACAACATGTGTCGTGTAGGAGCAATCGAGTATAGATGCATTTTGCATTTCTTTTTGGATTATACAAGCATGGTCAGTGCACATTATTTCCACAAATATTTCTATTGGAATGAATACAATACAGGTATTGGCAAACTTTTTCTGCTAAATGAAGATACTTTGTTAACCATATTTTTCTCGGTTTTTTGTTTTTCTTTGTATATTGTTTGAACTTTGTTCATTTTGAGCTTATATCTCTCTTTGCAGGTATTGCACATACAAGGCAGAACATACTTTGTTAATTATGTCATCAATTCTTATTCAGGGGCATAGAATACAATTATTTCCTTTAGCATGCTAGTTGCAGCACAACATATTATACATGTAGATCTTCACCAAATCTTACATTTTCACTCATGCCCTCACATTGCGGATATGGAGAAATACTCAAATAATCATTTAAATTGAAAGTGATTTTCTAATCGTAATAAGTATGAAATATTTTATTATTAATTCAAATTTTGACTAATTAATTTGGTTGGTATAATAAATTAATGTGTTATAAAGTTTTTAAAATTATTCATATCACCTTCATTACCAACCAATTTGTGCTAAATGGTGGTGTGGAGCCTAGAGGTGATACATGTACCATACTAAAACAAATGGCTTGGTGAGTCTACAACTTTAAAAACTTATAAGAATGGCAAGGAAAAATAGTAAATAGTCTGAATCTATGTTAATATAGAAAATAAATACATAGAGCATTTAGATATATTAAACATACTAAAAAAATATTTTAATTTGTTACTTATGATAGAATAAATGATTAAATTATGATTTAATTATGCATGATTGTTTTTCATTTAAAACCTTTGATTTATTTCTCAAGAATTTGTATTGTCTTGATTTTATTGACTTCATTTTAAGTTCATCAACATCCAAAGATATAATTTACTTTAGGTGCCACACAACTCCATCATGGTCTTGTCAGCATCATGGGCATGGATTTGATAGCTTTGGGTCGCTCCAAAATCCACTATTTATAAACATCAAATGCTTTTGCAATGTAAGGAGGTGCAATTCGGGCATTCTTTCATCGAAGCAATTCCTTCAACCATTCATACTTCAATCTACCTTTTTAATCCATCTCTAATGATTAAATTTTATTCAAATTTCATTTAAAAGATTACAAAAATTGCATAAATATCATATATATATATATATATATATATATATATATATATATATATATATATATATATATATATATATGTGTGTGTGTGTGTGTGTATATATATACTATATAGCATCTTTTAAAATTGGAACCAAAAATAATTTGAATACAAAATCGTTTTTGAATTTATAAAGAATTTGTTGCAATAGTCAAACATGAGGCAATTGCCAAATTGATTCTATGGCTTGAAGAATCTGAAAGGGGCAAGCCCAAGTCAAGGAATATGTTGAAGCAATGGTAAAAGCTATTTATGAAGTTGAAAATTTCAAATTCAAGGCACATAGAAAAGACTCTAACAAGGCGATTGGAATTGTCTGAGGTGAGCCCAAACCTCTGTTGTATTCTATTCCATATTAAGCCTTAAGGGTTTAAAAAGCCTCATCTGTGTTACAACGTGATGTATTCCCTGTATTTGACATACAAGGTATAAGATTTAATGTATACAATAGTTACAAAACTTTGTATTTGTGTTGAGTCTGATCCATTGACACATGGCATTTCAAGTTTAAAACATTATTGCACCTACTACATGCTTGAGAATTGCAAAATGGTCATGTTTTCTACATGTATGGTATTGTATTTGAAGATGATAAAGTTTAGATATTCAATGACCTCTAAATGAAAGATGTTAGTTGGAGAATATTCAATCGGAAGGTGTATGTCTTGCTATAATCTTATACATTTTTGTATCCTAAGAATTAAATGTGTGACCGTATATATGGTCCCGTATAGACCTTCAAGGGTTAAGCAGTCATGGACTTCTTGTTAGTGTACATAATATTATTATGTATTATACATAGTATATATAATACATATTGTATGTTATGTGGTACAAGTAAATCCCCTTTGTCAACAACATGACAAAGGAGTCCGTAGTGAAAAAAACATATGAAAATACAAAAATCAAATGTACTCATTCTATACCGGTTATATCCCTTATACTTTACATACCCGCTATTTACTTTATATATTTGTTGTTTATATTATATTTATCTATAATAAAAGCTCTACAAGTATCATGTGATATCCAGGTGATAATCCTTGTAGGGGACGGCAACACATGGCATTTTCTTTTATTACTTTTACTTTTACCTCACAATTTAAGTTAACTAACCTAAACTTACATTATCCCTTGGGAACAATTGGTCAGTACGACTAGCCTCTCAATTTAATAAGATCCCTATGGATGTGAGGTGACCCATGGGTAATATCCGCCGTAGGAAGTGGCAACAATTGGCATTTCTTTTTATTTGTTTTACTCTTAAAACTTCAAAACTTCATTTAAATAACATAATATCTCTTCACACATTGGAGACAAGGAGTTAGTACACTAATATATTATATATCCCTTATTTATTTTATGCACTTGTAATTTACTTAATATACTTCTAGTTTACTTAATTGTTAACCAGACAATTAGTGCCACTCTTGCTAGATGAAGACAAATGCTCGATGAAATTAGGACTGGAGATGGATGAAGTTGATCAAACGGATGAAAACTTTACTCATGTCGGTTTTCATCCACTTCATTGGATGAGGAAAGTTTGGATTTTAGAGGGGGATGAAGGCGGACATCCTCACTCTCGTCACTCTCTCTTCTTGTGTTGTTGAATTCATGGTGTGTAAGTGAAGTAGGGTGGCTAGAGAGGAGATAGTGGTGGTTAGTTTGATGCTAGGTTTAGGAGGTGGAGGCGGAGTGATATTTGAAGGCTCGGTGAAGCAATGCAACTCTTATGTTAAACTCTAAGTGTGTTTTGTGCCATGGCCAAATGTCTAGAAGTTCGATCTTATGGTTAGGATGTTGTTTTTGAAGAGATGATGGTTGAGTTGTATAGATTGGGTCACATTTTACTAGATCTCAATTAGATCTAGAAAAATCTACCTAATTCTAATCTGGTTGAGGGCATTTAGGGTTAGTAGAATTTTGGAATGCACTTATGGGTGGCCTAAAACGTCAAAAATTTGTATAACAACACCAGATCTCTTACATGTAACCTAAACTAAACACATAAACAAAACCCTAATAAGGTCCACGTCCGGGTCCATGTCCGGTTACTGCTCCAAGAGCGGACTTCATCCATGGACCTTCCGGACATTAGATTCCGGACAAGATTTACCCCTAAAGGCCCAAGGCATTTTCACACCAAAAACACTTCAAAACTGCTCATTCTAGTGCAATGAGTAATGAGGTAATTAAAACCTTTTATTTTTATATCTAACCGTAGGATTTGAGTTAAAACTTATTCATCAATGTCTTTATAAAATTTCATAAACTTTGACCGCACGGGTTGAAATATTATAGGGTTTGAAGTAGAGAAAACCGTTCTTTTTCTTCCATACTTTGAGTGCATCAATAGACTTTGACTACACTTGGTATCAAATTTTTGCACTACACAAGGTCTCAAAATATTACCATTAGGTTAATCATGATATTATTTCCTTGTACACCATGTTTTAGAGGTATAAAAGGGGTGTAGCATATTCAAAACAAATGTGCAAGGAGTGGAGGTTCAAAAGTTGTCAATTCACGTTTTATTTTTTTGTGAACTAAATATGTTTTAGAACAATAATCCGAACGGTCAACGAGATTTTATACACCACATCTTGTAGTAAAAAAATAAAATGTAAGAAACATGAAGATCTCTAAGTTTTACAAGGAAAAGAAGTTTTTTTGGTACCTTGCCCGACAAAGTGTGACAATGTGTGAAAATGTTTGACTTAGATTATTATGCTATTTTCCACTTAAGGCAAGAGATTTTTTTTTAAAATATGAAAGGAAATTATATTATTTGTTAGTATTGAAAATCTCACATTCAATAGATTGTCCTAGCAAAAGTTTTTGGAGTTGCCCGATGTGCCTGGTCTCCTGGTTTGAAATTCAAAACCCTATAACTTTTTCATAAAATGTTGAATTTAGGGAAAATGTGGACTCGCACGAAGCTTTTAGCAATGTCCATCTACAATAGAAATTTCAAAATGGAATGTTATAAATTGACACGATTGGAACCTACCCAAACCTTCAAAAGTCCCTTGAGGGGACTCTTGGGCCTTGAGGGGTTAATTGGTGTATATACAAAAGATAAGTAAAATCTCCCTTTAACAATAACACACACGTCATTTACTTTATAAATCCATTATATATCCATGCATTGTAGATTTTGGCTTCACTAGACGAATACGTGGGTGTTTTTTTTTTAATAATATATTGGTAGATTTCCACCTGCTCCAATAGAGCAAGGGCAGTCCCCATTTTAGTAAACAAATGTAAATGAAAAAATCAAACGTATGCATTATATATCCATATACTTCATTACATGTTATATTTTTATATCCGTTATATACTTTATACACCCGATATTTACTTCATATACACATTGAATACCCAGAACCTTAGGGCCGCTTCACACTTGGTGGCGAAGTCGAGTGGCCGTCGATTTCCACCAATGAGATTGCTAGAATGGCCAAAGTCCGGACTTTGGGCCTTCACACTTGTTTCCAAACTCCAAAGGTTGTCGACCTACATAGCAGCACTATTGGGCTGTTTTGGCACCAAAGCGGCGGCCTCTCGAGCAAAACTTGGGTCACCCATTATAGCGGATCCAAAACTACAATCGAGAGTTCATCAAATTCTTTAATAAAATAATCAAAAGCTGACAAGATCTGGACCGTTAGATGAAAGAGGCTGATTTGTATTGGTTGAGTTTTTGGGCTGATTTTTTTTAGCGTAATAATATGGGGTTTGGACTTTGGACATGGGCTTTGGGGCTTCACACCACGACCGGCCAAACCTTCAATCTATATTATTTAATGTATTTTTTTGTTAAAGTAGTTTGGCCTTTCGCCATAGTTTGGCCACTCATTTTGACGGACGATCACTCGACTTTGGCATAGTGTGTAGCGGCCCTTGTAAATCAAATGCGCCCTTTTGGATGAGTCATTTAAATGTGCTCTTTCATTAAAATTTGGATAGCCATTTCATTAATATTAAATTAGGTGATACCTAGATGAATTTTTTTGCACAAAAAAATTAAGTATTTTAATGACACCATGGGATATACTACCCCGGATATATAATGATAATGGGTATATAAAGGAATTGATGGATATTTATAGTACATGACAGGTGTATAATCTCCCTCCTCCTATTTCAAAAATTGGTTTTCTAATCACACACCAAGATTCTACCACAAGAAGGGAAGATGGTGCATAAAAAGAAAGAGTAGTAGCTTGGCTACCACTGCTTTCCTTTGCTGATGTCTCCTTGCTTATGTTCATTTGGGCATTCCTGTTGACATCAACATTCAATTCTTAGTTGTTCATGAAGAAGTTCATAAATACTTTCTAAATATGCAACTAATTTTTTTAATTTAGAAGCAAAGTTACATCCTACAAAGATGATGTTTTAGATGAAATTTGACGGCGTTGAATGATTTGCAGAAGAAGACTGAGTCTAAACAAAAGGAGGCACATTGGACACACAAATGAAACAAAAAAGAATTGATAGGCTTTCCTTTTTAATTGAATTCTCCAATGACTCTCTAGTTCTTCAATTCTCCCTTGGCCTATCGGATATGATGGGGTTCCACTCATAATGTATAGTGCAATATGTATACAATCAATATATTAGATTGTAATAAATATAAAAATTTGTATTCCATATTTACTAGAGTTGACAAATACTCTTACAATTGACATTTACTAAATGCATACTTCATTTTTATGTTAGTGTTGTAGTTCATTTTTTGTGTTAGAGCTGTAGTTTATTTTTTGTGTTAGAGCTTTATTTTATTTTTTGTGTTAGAGCTTTAGTTTATTTTTTGTGTTAGAGCTTTAGTTTATTTTTTGTGTTAGTGATGTAGTCCATTTTTTGTGTTACCTACACTAAGGGCCGCTTCACACTATGCCCAAGTCGAGAGGCCGACTGTCAAAATGAGTGGGCAAACTATGGCGAGAGGCCAAACCTTTTTGCCAAAAATATACATTAAATAATATAGATTGAAGGTTTGGCCGGTCGTGGTGTGAAGCCCCAAAGGCCAAGTCCAAAGTCCAAACCCCATATCATTACGCCGAAAAAAACCAGCCCAAAAAAATCAGCCAATAAAAATCAGTGAAAAAAATCAGCCAAAAAAAATCAGCCCAAAAAAATCAGCCCAAAAAAATCAGCCCAAAAAAATCAGCCCAAAAAAATCAGCCCAAAAAAATCAGCTCAAAAATTTGGTATCTTTCATCTAACGGTCTAAATCTTGTCACTTTTTGATTATTTTAATAAATAAATTCGACGGACTCTCGATTGTAGTTCGGGTCGACCAAAATGGGCGACCCAAGTTTTGCTCAAGAGGTCGTCGCTTTGGCGCCAAAACAACCTAAAAGTGTTGCCATGTAGGACAATGGCCTTTGGAGTTTGGGCACAAGTGTGAAGGCCCAAAGTCCGGACTTTGGCCATTCTAGCAATCTCATTGGTGGAAATCGATGGCCTCTCGACTTGGCCACCAAGTGTGAAGCAGCCCTAAACATCATCTTCAGTATACCGGATTTCTAACACCGTAGAGAGACATAAACAACAGCACTAAAATACCGAAGCACTGGAAGCAACACATGTGCAAAAGACCATAATGATGATGATCATTATCATAATAATAACAATATTATTATTATTATTACTAATATTTGTTAATATTATAACTTATATTATTGCTTCACCTTTAGTAGTTGAAAGACCACTTTATTTATGGACAAGACAAATGAGAAGACAAACTGGTGGCTCTGTGAAGAGAAGGCTCATTACCTTTTACATTTCATATTGGCTTACTGAAATGTGGTCAGTTTACAGCCAAGGGCACTGGATAACTTCACCACTTTCTGAGGGTTTTTAAAAACCCTGGCAAAAAGTGACATCATTGTAAACCACTCATGCTTTAGTGAATTATGAGGAGACCGCATATTTTAAAATGTGTTTATGAGACTATCAGAGTCCTTTTTCCAAATGCAGATGTAGAGGAGACAGGCTACCCATCAATGTCGCCATGAATTGTGATAAGGGGACTTTTTGTGGACAGAATGGAAACAAAACCCCATAAATATCTTCTCTGGACAAAATATGGTACATGAGACAGCAAAACTTTATGATGATGAACTGCACCCTTTATGTTCATTACAAAGTACAGATACATTATCTATTAATGCATCAATCCCAAGACCATTTAGTCTTGGCACTTTTCAGTCTCCTTCTAAAACTGGGTTTTCCTTTTAGGTTGAGAGGCTTCAATATCATCACGCACATGTTCAAGTCCTGCATGCCTTCACTGCTGTGAATGTCAAACCTAAAAATATCTGAATTCTCAGTTTGTCCTTTTTCTTTTCACAGACTAAAGCTTTCTCATGTTTGAACCTTTGCATTTCTTTTCAGTTAAAGTGAAGTTACTTTTTCATCATAAAAATTAGTTGGAAAAGTGCTCGTCAACAACCCGCCCGGATTCCAGCGCCTTCATGATGTAGACATTTCGTTTAGCACTTACAAACCTAAAGTTATGAGGTGGGCTTTTGTGAATCTTGGGCAATTCCCATGATTGCAATTTATATTTTCAATTCTTGGAATTTCGTACAAAGATGTGAGAAGATAAGAGCTGCATGGAAAATATCATTTTCATTCTCATCCAAATTATAAGGAAAACTAATGCCATCTTTACAAAATTTAAATTGTCAAGGGCAGGTACAACGGGCAACTTTAAATACTTTGCTACGACCCTCTATTAAATATGAGAATTTTAATAACATTATTCTACATGAAATTGTAAATTAAAAAATTAAAACTTCCATAGTATAAAACTTTCACTTCAATTTGAGTCAAAGTTTTCTCACCTTTCTTGAGCAAGTTGTAAAAAAGAATTTCATTTCCTCTTGAAAATTAGATATCTTGATATTTACCTAATTTTATTTTTCCAACCTCAAGAAGAAGCATGAACCTTGTTTTGATTGTTTGGATTTTCAAATTTCATAAATATGGATGTTTCTAAAAACAACACATGTTTTGGCAATTCTTATACCTTGTTTCAGTGCTTCATTTCTTCAAGTGAAAAATGCTTCATTGCTCCAATACCTATAAATATTCGTATATAAGGAACCAACATCACACAATTCATTATGGTATAAAAGTTCAAATTTTTGTAATGAAAAACTTCAACTCCAACTGCAGTTAAAGTCAATTGACCCTTTATATGCACGAAGAACTTAAAATAATCCTTCACTCTAAATAGTATAACCTCTATGTCGTTACGAGATCTAAAGGTGCCTCCTATATCATTGTTGCGACAACTCTTTCCTAACTCAAGGACCAATCCATCATATGCGGTTGTATTGCAAGGTGCTGATATGTGTTTGACATTGTTGTGGTCAATTCTTTAAAAAAATTGTTAGCATATGTTGCAATAGTATAGATTAAGATCTTATGGTCAAAGATGGAAAGGAAAAACCTTTTTTTTCCCTCTCTCTGTACAAAAATTAGCGGTTATGAAGTGTTTTTGGTGAGAAGTAATCAAGGATTTTAGGAGTTGACAATGCAAAAACATGTTCAGAGGGCATAAAGTGGATGGTAAGTAGCAGGGGACGAAAAAGAAAACGACATTGGGGTGGGTTGTTGAAAATGGGTCGCTTTTGCTTCTGACTTATTGCACCCATTTTTAGGTTTTTTGGTGGATTTGTTTTCCTAAAGAAGCCTGGCAACTCCCAATATGTTTTACACGTTCTTGTTTTTTCTTCAATTCTGTCATGGATTCATGCAAATGGAAATTACTAGTTGATACTTACCAACCATATTATAATTTACAGTACAGTGGGGTGACACCGAAATTGGCGCCTTGTGCAATTCCAGGGACAGTGTCCACACTGCTCTCAGCTTTGACACCCTACCAAGGGCTGAAAATTTATTATTTAACCATGAAAGTTTAGTCACATAATCATCTTTATGTTGAGAACATGTGTACGAAATTTCAAGGCCAAGAGATTTATACAAAAATATATATTCAAGCTTTACCAACAAGGGGTAGCTGTAAGAAAGTTTCAGAGCTGCCAACTTTGACACCCTCCCAAGGATTAAAGGATTTTTTTTCCATGGAATTTTTAGAGTGGAAACATCTTTATGTAAATTACACGTGTGAAAAAAATAAAATCTAGAAGACCCACCAAAAAAATGATATTCCAAATCTACCAACAATTGTAGTTGTGAGAAACAAAAGGAAAAATCGTTGCTCGACTTCCAACTTTGACAGCCTCCCTAGGGATGAGAGTTTGTTATTTCAACATGAAGTTTTTGTCACAAGATCATTGTTAGGTTGATATCACGTGTGTAAATTTCCAAGGCCAAAAGATACACAAAATAATAGTTATTCAAAATCTACCAACGTGTGTAACTATGATAAGCAATTCAAGGATATGGTGAAAATGTTGAAATATCGTTGACACCTCATGCTTCCTCGTTGAGCTTATCCATGTGACCCAATCCGTAATCATAAATGCATCTAAAAAAACTCAACAACATCCAAATGTAGAAGTGTGGAGTTGTCACATAAAGAAGAAACCACTTGCATCATACACGCATGACTAAGTTCCCCCCTCTAAATATCAATTGAGCACTATTATGTAAACTTAAGAGAATGTTGTGTATAATTTGTGATCATTGAATGTTGGAGTAATGGTGAGAGCAGAGAGAAAGAGTGTGTTATGTGTGAGACATGGAGTGATGTGTTGCATGAGTAAAATAGTCATGCTTGCTTATGCCTCTTAAGTGATGTGTATGTGGTAATGCATGTTGCTTATGCCTGCTAACACAGATAATTTAGTTATGCATGCTTATGCCTACCAGTGATGTGTATGTGGTTATGCCTAATGGACTAAGTGATGTGATTGAGTGACTGATTTTGTATGAAATTATTAATGTTGTTAATGAGAGTTTGGGGTTGTGTTAGCCTAATAAAAGGAAATCTAATATAATTCAGATGGCAATTTCAGATGAAATTTGTGGACGTATTATAGGTATGAGTGAGGGAGGGAGTACTCAAGTTTAAATTACAGTCACTATCGGCGTTTCTATTGGAACAGTTCAGAGGTTGGTGAATTTTTTTAGAGAAGACGAAACTTACAAGAGCGAACCTTGTGGTAGAAGTCACACTACAAAAATTAGTGTTAGATATATGCGTAGTATTTGCGTTACTCAAAAAAGAATTGTCACGTGTCAGTATCAGAGATTGCCAGTATATGCCCTACTCCAGCGTGTGGACGTACCATTTAAAGGCTCTTACATAAAAGTGACATTTTCAGTCAAATTGCAGTCAAAAAAACTTTTTTGACACCTCGTCACATATATCAAAGGCTAAATTTTGCTCAGAAGTATCGTGGATGGAGCGCAGTAGATTGGGAGCGTATTGTTTGGACACGTGAATCTACCTTTGAAGTTGAGAAAAAATTGAGACAAGTTCATGTTCAAAGAACAACATATCAGCGTTATTCATCAAATTATGTAGTTCCTACTTTTGAAAGTAGAGAGACTTCCTTGTTGATTTGGGGCGCATTTGCTCGAGGGGAAAGTCAGAACTTGTTTTTATGCTTCAATATCGGCTTTCTTCAAAGGATTTTGTGGAAGTGGTTTGCGAAAGGGAATTATATCATTTCATGGAAGATGAAATTATATCATTCTACATGCAATGCTCATGGTCGATGGCCCACCCGTCCATCGCACCAAAATATGTAAAAAATGGAGACAAACGCATCTTCATAAGAAGCTCAATTGGCCTGAAAACTCTCCCAATTTCAATCCAATTGAGAACATGTGGAAGATTCTAAATGATGCAGTACAACGTGATACTGTGATAGGCATGTCCTAGAAACATAGATACATTAAAGGTAGGTCTTGAAAGAAAGTGGAAGTCAGCTAGTGATACGAAGCTCCTTCAATTATGTCATTCTATGCCTTCTAGGTTACAAGCAGTAATTGACCCGAATGGAGGACATACATGTTGGTAGGTTTTGAATAACTATTACTTTGTGTATCTTTTGGCCTTGAAAATTTTCAAACATGTTAGTAACCTAACAATGATCTTGTGACAAAAATTTCATGTTGAAGTAACAAATTCTCAGCCCAAGGGAGGCTGTCAAAGTTGGAAGTTGTGAAACAATTTTTCCTTTTGTTTCTCACAACTATACATGTTGGTAGATTTGGAATATAATTTTTTGGGGGGTCTTTTGGACTTTAATTTTTCACACATCTAATTAACATAAAGGTGTTTGCACTCCAAAAATTCCATCGAAAAAAAAATTCTTCAATCCTTGGAAGGGTATCAAAGTTGGCAGCTATGAAACTTTTCTTACAGCTAAAACTTGTTGGTAAATCTTGAATATATATTTTTGTATAAATCTCTTGTCCTTGAAATTAGGTACATATGTTCTCAACACAAAGGTGATTTTAGGACTAAACTTTCATGATCATACTACTAAAATCATAATCTACGTAGTGAACCACGCAACAATCAACCACGTAGTCAACCGTGCAGTGAACTATAGAAACGCTGCAGTCAACCGCGCAGTTAATTGCCGAGTCAACCGCGCAGCGAATCATGTTACCTTTTCTTTTATAAAAAGTTTGTAATGTAAAAACTACATTAAAATAGTTGAACTATTGCGTTACAAAGCAAGCACCAATTGCTAGAAAAATAATAAATTTTCAACCCTTGGAAAGGTGTAAAAGTTGGCACCAGTGTGGACACTATCTCTGGAATTGCACAAGGTGCCAATTTGCCTGTCACCCCACTCTACATGGGTTCAATTCATTAACTATCAACCCTTCAACATTGGAGAGGCCAAGAATGAGCAACTCTGAATTTTTTGTGGCGTTAAAAGGTTAACATAACCGTTAGAATATCATGCTTATGTTATATTAAAGAATGCTCCAATACTAACATTTTTTGAAGTAATGGAGGAAAATAGATATGAGATTTTTGTTTCTTTTAAAGCATAAGATTTTTCAAACCAGATATGATATTTTGTTTTGAATGTTTGAATTTTATAAAGACTTAAATGCAAAATACCCAATACTATTATGGCAAATTTTGAAGTTAAGACAAAGTTTTACTCTAAATCATCATAGCTAGTGATTTTAATTAATGAGTCCAAATTGATCCACGACATCTATAACAATTGTACTGCAAGTTTTTGCAATTAGGATTTTAATATTTCATTTCCATTTAGACTTATGACATTTCAGAGTGATGACATTTTGAGAGGATAAAACCATGGACCATTTTGACATTCTAAATTATGACGTTTTTAATGGATAAAACCATGGACCATTTGGAATTAAGTATATTAAGAAAATAAACTCAATGTTTTCTTGAAAAAACCTTGAGTTTTCATTCCTAAAGGCCGCACGTAGAGCACTATGAGCATGGATGAAGCGCCTTTGAGCATTCCTTAGGTAAGGACGTCAATGACCTTCTGCCATAATATCAAGTGGCTCTTACAATGAAGTGCCCAAATTCCACCACCTATATTCCACCAACCATTCAATGCACATACACTAGAAAACTTATCTCACTTCAGACGTCCAAACCCACCACAGTTATTAAACAATGTCCTTGCACCAACTACTCTAAAGATGGCTTTTAGTGTGGTGGACACTAAATACGAACCCATACACTAATTGTAAAGTTCACAATTAGTGTAGTGACAAAACTATATACCAAATGTTAATTACTACACTAAATGTCAATTCTAGTAAATAGTGGAACATAAGGTTTTTTACTTGTGGATATTTAGTGTATGAAACCTAGAAAATTATTATGTGTACATTTGGAGCATCAAAGTAAAGAAGATCTTGAGTGCATGTAGAAAAACAAGAATTTGCAAGAGAAATATTGGGGAAAATAGAATGTAGATATGGAACAAAAGGAAAATCCAAAAAATTGGACAAAGAAGAATGTACATATGGAGGGAAAATGAAACTACAAGTACAAGATTGGAAAAATAAGAACCTCGATTTAGAAGGAAAGTGAGAAATGAAAGGAATGTTGGAAGAGAAAAAAACATGAATATATAATAAATACATAATAAATATACAATACATATATAAATGTACATTAAATATGCATTAAACATTCTTTATAAGTTCAAGGAGTGCAAGAGATGTGAATGGGAATAGTTGGGAATGGGAAGATAAGAAGATGAGGTTGAGGATGAGACCGGGAGAATAAATGCATGGCGGCTCGTAGGCGGTTGATTGGGGGCTAACACTATTTATCAACTTGTTTATAAATTTTTGTGCTAGGATAGGTGGTTGATTGGGGCTAATACTAAGAGTACTAGGGTAGGTGGACGATTGAGGGATAATATTTATGACAATTGTGGCTAACACTAATTGCCAATTTATTAATAAACATTATACTAGGGGAACTACACTATTTGTACCATTACACTAAAAAGCCATATTTACTGTAGACCTTGGGGAAAAAAATAGTTTTTCAGTTTGAAAACATTAATAGCATGTGCTGTGATACTCGTGAAACCTTACAAAAGGGAACAAGTCATCCTTTTATTATTGAAACACCAAGTTGAACAAGTATTGCCATGTGTGAGATCATGCTTGAAGATTGGACCACAGTACATGACATTTTTGGGAATATGTATGTGCAGAACAATACTAAAGAATGTGCAAAGAACTCACTTATTCCAAATAAAGGAGACAGAAATGCATACTGGGGTACCCCAGTTTGCAGAAATTATTTTATCACATCCTCTCATATATGTTTAGAAGAACATCATATGGTTACATTCTCAAAAAGTTCACCTTGGTAGTTTTGATCAATGGAGTAGAGATTCCTTAAAAATGCCTTGGTCCTTTAGGGGTTAAATAAGTTAAAAATAAATTCAAAAACAAACAAACAAACATTTGTTGCAAAAATGCATAACGTAAATCACAATTTTCATGGAACTCACCCAAATCTTCCTTCAAGTAAGTCAATGGAATTCTTGACTACTGTAATGTGCTTGAAGTCTTCGATGTATGGTGTTGCCATGTGGACAACAATACAATGACAGGAACAAACAAACACTCTATACAAGGTAGCTTCCTCTGAACGCTGAAGTTCTTGCTACTACATTGTTCACTTTACATAGTGTGGAACATGGCAGTTTGAGTTTCTGCACTAATTGGAAATTTACATGCAATCTTTGAATGGCACATATTTTCTTGAAAATATACCCAATCAAAATGTGACATGTATGTGTTCAATGTAAATTAGTGTAGATAACCCACATCAATAATACATCCACCCTATATAAGGTGAAGAGTGTTCTCTTCCATGTAGTGTAAGGTATTCAGTTGCATGCTCCCTAGAAACTTCAACTTACAAGAATTCACAATCTCATTTTTGCAATGTGTTGTTACATGCCAAGAGCGAATTGACCCCTTGTTGGGAGTTACCCGAGAGGGCCATGAGGTGGTGGGGCCAAAGTTGATCCTATTTTGTATTTGGATGGGGCCCTAGTTATAGCAAGGGAGGGTCTGGAAGGGTAAACGATGGCCGTTGACCCCAAATTTGTCCCAAAAAAATCCAAAAAAGCCAATAGAACCCCCAAAATAAGAGGGCTAGAAAATTGACCCCATGCAATTAAGATGGGGCCCACCTCAGGTGACTTCCAATGAAGGGGTCAATTTGCCCTGGGCGTTGTTACACGAGGCCATTCGGGACCAAGTTTTGACCACAACAGGTAACTCTGCCAAAACAATGAGGGCGGTTGCAGTAATTTCAAGTTACAATGGAAGCCTGATTAAATGGAACATTCAAAAAACAATCAAAAGAAAAATAAAATGAAATGCAATTTCTAAACCAACACCCATGCTGACACTTTTTTGCATGAATGAACAGCACATCATCCATTGACTTTCTGTCGTGCCGCAATCTCAACACTTCACCAAACCATTATATTTTGCTAACTTACTCTTGACCGACTACACACTCCCGGAATCAATCTTGAAAAGCGGGATGTTGGGCAACATGACACGTGAACCTCCAAATTTCAAACATTTGAGTGGGGACATGTGATAGCATCATATTTGCATGTGACTGTACTAAGGAAATCCACTTGTCCTCTGGAATCACACACAACATTCAATTAATCAATTGTTTAAGTACATGCAAATCACATTAGAAATCCCTTAAATAAAATTGACCTACATTGCACAAGCGTTCATCAAAAAAATATCTCCCCATAGAGCCTATTCCCATGTAAGCCCATCCCTGTCATCACCTACATGCCAAATACTTTATTATTCTTGGAAAAGGCCATTCTAAGGCTTTGGTAGTACAATACACGTAACAATACACACATGATGAATTCGAGTTCGAGCCCCAAAATCTTGGATATAAACCCGGTGATTATCAAAAATCGAAATACAGTAGTCTTGCCCAAAATGTGCTTTTGTTTTTTTCCAAGCCCCATTCCCATTTGATGACTTCAACCCCTCAAGGACCATGTCCATGTGGGAGACATTTTCCATTTTGGACAAGTTCATATGTTTTCTGAAATGTTCTATGAAGCTGCAACATGATAGTAGCTTTGTTGGCGTATAACTCTTTTTCACATTGGGCATTTAAAAAAATTTATACCAATCTAAATGAAAAAGTGGGGACTATGGGCAACTCCAAATTTTTTGCTATAAGTTTCTATTGACATTATGGCTTTTTTGTACACGTAAGTGATATTTATTACTTTGACATTGTCAAAAATAATTTATTGTCATTTGTGTGAAGAATCCTCTTAAACCAAGTTGAACCTTTTTACAAGTTGTTGGACAAGGTAGAGCTTTCTTGAAAGTCACCAAAATACAATGGATAGTGGCCCCGAATCTCAGGGTCTTATGTTAGTAACTCGGGCCATATGCACATGGTAACTTGGCTTGGGAAAGGTGTGGGGGAACTATTGGTCAACTCTTTGAGAATTAGGGTACTATGGAGGAGTTTTTTAATGTGTTCAACATGGCTGTATAAAATTCAGACCTTTTGTAGTGCAAACTTTTGGCCCCAAGTGAAGTCAAAGTTTGTTGATTATCTCAATTAGGGTTGTCAAACACAGAATACATCTGAATACATATATTCAACAAATACATATGTATAACAAATTTAACTATATATATTACATATGTACTACTATTTACTACGTGTATTAATTATGAATACATGTATTCATTTATCTGAGTACATATATTCGATAACCTTGCTCTCAACGTAGTGAAGAAAATGGACCTTTTTTTCTTCTTTAACTACTATAACCTTTCAATCTACACCATCAAAGTTTATTTAATTTTATGAACGTGTTATTTAAAAAGTCTTAACTAAGATTCTACAATTCAAATTGGAAATAACAATGTGTTTCCTTCTCCACTTTTTATGCTATAAGCATGAGGTTTTAAGTGTTTTTAGTGTGAAATAGTCAAATGTAGCAAAGAAAAATTATAGTTTTTTCTTGTTGAATAAAGTGTTTTCATTAAGAAAGTTTCCAATGAATTTGGAATGCCCTTTTTAATTGATTATAGCCAAACCTGACCTTTATAACACATTAATGGCCTTGCAACAATCTATAAAGTGCCCTTAAAAATAATGTCATGTTGAGATTGTCAAAAGAATTGACATTCCATGGTGTAGAAGTTGTACCCCAAGACAAGTCAAAGTTTTTACACCATTTTTGGGCAAGTTGTAAAAAATAAACTTTATTTCTTCATAAAATTTAGAGAACTTTTGTTTTTATTTGTTTTCCTGCTTCTTTGCTTCAAGAAGAGTCATGGACCTTTGTTTTGACTCTTTGGATTTTCAAATTTACACTAGAATTAATTATTCAAAATTCAAAATGTAGTTTGATGATTTTTGAACTAGTCAACATTGCTTGATTATTTTGAAAGTGCTCCACTTTTTTCGATACCTCTAAAAATTGGTGTACAAAGAACTAACATCACAAAAATAATATCAACATGTAATTTTTTTTTGTAAAGCAATTATTTGACACCAAGTGAGGTCAAAATCTATTGATACATGAAGTATAAGGAAGAAGAAAACCTTTTTTTCTATTCAATTCCTATCATCTTTTAATTTGCGTGGTCAAGGACTATGAAAATTTGTGAACACGTCAGTTTGTAAGTATGGATTAAGATCGTATAGTTGGAGATGGAAAAAATGACTTTTGTTTATTTCTTATCTACTCTTTGAACTACACTGAGCAAGTTTAAGCATTTTTTTTAATGAGAAATAGTCATGGAATTTAATAACATATTTTAACATTTCCAATTCAAGCTTAGAAAACACTTAAGGGTGATTCACACTAAGACCAAGGGCCAAAAAGCTCAGTGCTACTAGCATTTTGATTGGACTAAAGCCTCAAGATTGGCGTTGGCCAGCCTTTAGGCTTTTACAATAGGAAACTAGGTCAAGAGGTCGACAACGTCTAGAATGACTAGGTGACAGTACTTTTGAGGTTTTGGTGCCAAAAGTTTGGCCTCTTGAGGAAAGTTTGGTTTGAACAAGAATAGAAATCCAAACTCTTGCCGAGATGCCAATTTTTTTCATTAAAATATTCAAAATCTAAGATAATCTTCGTTGTTGGAAAAGAAACAACAACTTTTCACTTTAATTTTTTTTCTTCAATTTTTTATTCGAACAATTTTACATTAATTTTGTTTGTATGAATTATTTTACATATTATTTTACAATATTTAAAACCTCAAAGTGTTAATTAAGTTTAACCTAAATTTTGAAACTTGAATTTCACATCATTTTTCACCTAATTTTTTTCTCTGTTGGTCCTCGAAGTAGAGTTTTTGTATAGTGAGCATTTTGGCCATTTTTGGAATGCTTCTTCAACTTTTAAAAAAAACTGGAAATGTATTTTCTTGTAAGCTCTATGACTAGAAGAAAGTAAAAGATGAAAATTCAATAATAAGGACCTTTAGGAAGTACAAATTGACTCGGGATTTGCCAAATGATTTGGGTCATGGCCTCTCAACTTTGCCCTTGAACTTTCACACTGTATAGATCCAAACTCCTCAAATTGCCTTATTTTAGCCCTAAGTTTCCAAAAGTCCCCTCAGGGTACTTTTGAAGGTTTGGGTAGGTTCCTATGGTATCAATTTATAACATTCTACTTTGAATTTTGTATTGTAAATGGACATTAGCAAAAGCTTCTTGGGAGTACATCCCTCTTCTCTAAATCAAACATTTAATATAAAACTAATTCCATCTTAAATAAAAACTTCTTGAGAGCGGGCACGTCGTGCAACTCCAAAATCTATTGCCAAGACACTTTAATGATTGTAAGATTTTCAATACAAGTAAGTAATATAATCACCTTTCATATTGCCAAAAATATTTTGTTTTTGGCATAAAATAGCATATTAACTCGAGTCAAACAATCTCACACATGATCATACATTGTTGGCAACTTGGTACCAAGGGAACTTCTTCTTTTCTACATAAAACTTAGAGAGATCTTTATATGTTTTATTTTTTATTTTGTCCACAACAATATGTGGTGCAAATTTCTCATTGACCATTCGGAATATCATTCTAAAACATACTATCACATTTAGTTCACAATGTAACATGAGTTGGCAATTTTAGAACCTAAACTCTTGCACCATGGATTTAAGTACGCTACATCCCTTCTCTACCTCTAAGAAAGAAGAACTAAAAAACTACAAAGAACTAATCTCATGCTTGACGTGATGGTAATGAATTTATACCTTGTGTAGTGCAAACTGTGACACCAAGTGTAGTCAAAATTTGCTGATCTACTCAACATAGGGAAGAAAATAAACTATTTCTTCTACTTCAAACAATATAATCTCTCAATCCGTGCAATCAAAGTTTGTAAATTTTTGTAAGTATGTTATTTAGTGAGTCTACGTTTTGATCCTACGATCAAAATTGGAATACTACAATTACTCAATGCACTAGAATCAACAATTTCGAAGTGTTTTTGGTGTGAAATTGCCAAAGAAACTTAGGAGTGAATGTTTTCCTCTAGTTCAAAAACTCAACCCTTTGGCATGCTTTGGTATTCAATGGAGCTCGGTCCTTGTTCCTAGTGTGAATCGCCCTCTTCTCTTGTTGGAGAATCGTTTTTTCCCATATCCCAAGTGCAAAATCTATTTCATAAAAGTATGCCCACGGCAAATTGGGCGCGGACAAGAAACCCCCCAAGCTCGGGCTTACCCGAGGTGGGGCCCCGTCTTAATTGCATGGGCTCATTTTTCTGGGCCTCCCATTTGAGGGGGGGGGTCAGAGGCTTTTTTTGGCTTTTTAAAAACGAAATTGAGGCCTACGGCCCCATTTTAATCTGTAGGTCCCCCTTTGGCTAAATTAAGGGCCCCATCCAAAAACAAAATAGGGGCCAGGTTTTGGCTCCACCACCTCCTCCCCCACCAGGTAAGTCTGAGCGTGGGGGATTTCCTGTCAAATCGGGCAAACTGACCCCCTCGTTGGTACTAAACCGAGGTGGTCCTTGTCTTAATTGCATCGGGTCATTTTTCTGGCCCTCTTATTTTGGAGGGTCTAGAGGCTTTTTTTGGAAATTTTGGACAAATTTGGTGCCTATGGCTTTTGTTTACCTTATAGGATCCTCCCTTGCTATAATTAGGACACATCCAAAAACAAAATAGGGGTTAGGTTTGGCCCCACCACCTTGTGGCCCCCTATGGTAAATACCAACGAGGGGTCAATTCGCCCTGGGCATAAAAGTACCCACCCCCCCCGAAATTGTTTGTTGCATGTGAAAAAGTGGTGGAGGCCATGGATGACGCCGCCATTTCCATGTGCTTTGCTTCACCACTTGTGCTAGAATCAATGTCTAAAACTTTTCATCATTCCTTGAAAAGGGTTAAGGTCACCGGAGCGAAAAAGTGACCCTTACTGCAGGACCACAGAAAGGGACCGGAAAGGGATCGCCGTATTCTCAGCTTCAATGGGCAGGCCTGTCCCCGAGCTGCCCGCCCCCCTGGATTGAAGTCCCATGCTCCTCCGAAGTCCCCCTCCCCGAAGTCCGCTCTACCCTGATACCCTGTCACCCTGATCGAAGTTTGGCTTCTGAAATCCAGCGGCGAGTGCGGTTTCAGACGCCCTAGTGTGCTTGCGCGGGAGGATGACCATGGCGGCGAGCTCGAGCTCGAGCTTCGCCCACGACTCGAAGTGAATCGCCGAACGGAGCTTCTGCGGGGACGACGGCTGAACCCTTCCCACCGCAGACCTCCTTCGTCGCCCCCTTACCTGCGCATTGCAGCGCCGCTCGTGTTGGTCATGCAGGAGGTACCAAAGCAGGAGTTGCGGTGGGAGTGCTGCTCTTGATAATACCGGCGTTGCTTTTGCTCATGACGGTGTTGCTGCTCGTCTTTGGAATCTTTTGCGGCAAGCACGTGCAGTACAAGAAGCTGCGTCCGCATCCGCAGGAAGACGGGGGAGGCGTCGTTGCCGCCGCCGCCTATCGGATTGCCGTTGTCGTTGCTCACCGTGGGCAGGTGGTCGCGGAGAGAGTTCACGAGCTCCGCCTTCAATTCACACGACGGCATTCTGTTCGAGGACTGCTGCCCCGTTCCTCGCCTTCTTCGTCGTATTTCTCAGCAGCCTTCCTCGCCGCAGTTTGAGCCACTACATTGTGTAGCTACATGCTGATGAAGCTGCGCTCTTTGATCTGTTGGCTGTCGATATTGTGACGGATAAACTTCGGAATTCTCGCTCTGCAGCTTTTTCAACGAAAGATTATTCACTGTTGGTTTCTCATTGTCGTCCTGTCTACAAAAGTAGGTAGTAAATGTTTAGAACTTCTCTCCTCACTCACAGGGACTTGCTGCCACCAGTTCAAATGGAGCTCTTTATGATACTTTCTATTGTGGTGTCAAAGAGTGTCGAAAAAGTGTCGTTGATTGCTAACGCGGAAGCAACTGAACCCCCCCTCTGCCTACACGGTAGTGTAAAAGTGTCGAATCTAGAAAGTTGAAAACAACTCCCCTCTGTACTAGTATGCGTAACGGCCAATAAAACCCTAAGCCCTAACCGTTGACCCTAAACCCTAACATCAAATGACATTGCGATTGAACAAGTATCAAACTGTCTCGAAAAATGAAATAAAGAGATCAAAACTGAAGCCAATAGAAATCACGATTGAACCCTGAACCTTTAATCCTAGGGAAAACCCTGATACTGGAATTGTGAAAAAGTGCATGGCACTGCAATTGAACACGTATATGATAAGTTGAAGAATGAAATATATAAGACATGAGCAGATCGGTTGATGAGATGAAAGCACAAATAAACACTACCAAATTTATTGTACAATTCGAGAGAGAACGAAAGGAGACCCGAAACATGATGTTGCATGAACGCTACACGAGGAACTATTGTACAAGCGATCTACGGTTTAAAAACCTGATCACATGGTACACGAGCAGATTAATTTATGGCGAGGCATAAACACGACTCGGTCACAACTTCGATGGAGAGGTCTTGAGATTTCGATGTCGGAGAGGGAGTCGCTGTGGATGCAAGAGCGGCGTTGGCACGACTTGCTCACTGCGGTGGCTTCGTGGTGGAATTTGGTGATGGTTTGATCCACGGGCGTGATTTCGTGGACCATCGGGTTGACAACGAGCTGGGTTTCCTGTCGTCGTCGCTCCATTCCTGCATATCTTCGCCGGGCCAGTACTCCGTGTGGAGACGACGGGGTTCGCGGCCTCAGTGACGCTCGACGATGGCGTCGCAGTACCGTTGTCCGGGCGCGCAGAGGTGAGGGCGTAGTGTTTCGAACATCCAGCGGCGAGTCGCAGTGGAGAACAACGTCGCAGCACGATGCTGAAATCGGACGACGATCACGCGAGCCGTGTCCGGGGCATATACACCTCTCGGCTCCGATCAATCCGCATAAGTGCTGGGCGACTGAAACCCTACTTGCCGCTGGATTTCGAAACCCACACCCCAATTATGGTGGCGGGGTATCACTGTAGGGCGGACTTCGGGGAGGGGACTTCGGAGGAGCATGGGACTTCGAACCAGGGGGACGGGCAGTTCGGGAATAGGCCTGCCCATTCAAGCTAGAGAAGACGTAGGGTTTCAGAACACGGCGACCCACTGGAAAGGGCCGATTTTATGGCAGCCGCGCGGCTGCGGCGGCCACTGCGACGGCCGCGACGCGAAACGGACGGTGTGGGGGTGGAACGCCAAGTGCGACTGTGTGGGCGAGGGCTTTGGTACATTGAACGGATGTGCCGCCATCGCGATACATGGGAGTCTGAGCTACGACTCCCACTCATGCTGCGATCCTAGGACTAGCGCGGGCGGCGGTGAGGCACCAATCCATCAAGTGCGGGTAATCGCGGCAGCAGGAGCAGCAGTCGTTTTCTTTTTTGGAGGGGATTCCATGGAATGCGTTGTGCAAGGCATCTTGGAGGCCAAGGTCGGTGACGTTCCACCACCCATCTCGCTCCGTCTTCTTCTTGTCTTCCGGATTCTTCTCTTCCGACTTGGATGCATAGATGCACTGCACTCGGTAGTAATTTCGTCCGGTGCGATGTGGGCCAGCCTTGCCCCTGCCATGGTCTCGAGCTGCTTATATACCACCCTTCGCCTGCTGTTCATTTCACTCACACCCTTCCTCTTCCATCTCCACCATCTCTACCCTGGTCCTGGGATGTGTCCCGGCTACCCACTTTGTTTTTCTGTACTTATTTTGGTCTCTTCGCCTGCCTCACATTGCGTGATTGGTGAACAGTGTGTGAACAATTTCTAAAGTTTCTGTGTTCGAGTCCTTCGTTTAGAAGTTATAGGGTCAATCCCCCCCCCCTCCCTTATTCTTCATCTCTCATGTACTTCGATTGTTTCAATCTGTAATCCAGTTGGGGTAGTTGGGTGATTAGAAGCGCAGGATGTTTAATAATTTCAATGTGGGTCATGTCTTGCATTAGCGGTTTTATTAGAGACATAAGTTTTCTTATGAATCAGTGTAGATGTTGGAGTTATACCTGCAGTGGGCTAGATGTGACCCATGTCCTGAGTCATTTTGTGTGCACAACGTTCTTTTTTTGTGACAGTCAATACATCTCTCTGATTCTCTGGTCCATAGTGCGGTGGGGATTTCTTGTAGTGTACAGCGACCGTGAAGAGTTTAGCATTTTCTCGTCTTATGTCACTGTTGATTCCCCCTTCTATGGCGAAGACTTCTTTCATTCTTCATAGAAGTCGGTGACATATTTTCAGTTTCTGCATTGGGCATTATCTCACTAAACTGCTTCAATGCCACGTCTCTGCATCTGCACCTGCACCCAAGTGCTGGGATTTAGAACGCCCTGGTAGCATGGAACTTCCCGTCCAGGTGTGAGGTTCTGCTCAGGTTGAATGATAATGATGGCACCATGGTGCGGGTGCGGGTGCAGAACTGTGGCATTGGAGCTATCCTCTGCTCTTGTAGTGTTATTTCTATTAAAAAAATACGATTTCTAGTCCATGGTGGCGTCGCATCATTCTTCTCCGGTCCTCTTACTTGCTGTCATGTCATGTTCCTGCATCTGCACCTGCACCACACAGCTTCAGAGATTGTTCACGAATCAGAAGTGTGCTGTTGTTGCAAATCCCGCCTTTCAGTTTCCCGCTGGGCTTGAGATGTATCAGTCACTTTCTTGTGGACTTTTCTCTGGCTTGATGGTGGAGGTGCTCATGCAGAAATATTACATCGCAGCTGACTAGTCCTGTGTGGGAGTGCTTATGATGCATTGGTGGTAATGTTTTGTACGACCCTCTTATTTTCTTTTTGAAGCTCCTTCGTCTCAAAGGCTACTGGTTCTGATTCGTGAAGTTGTGTTCGTTGCTTGTGGATTCCAGCACGTCGATGCGCTGGAGGTTTTATTGCAGGGGCTCTGTGGAGGTCTCCGAGAGACTATCAAAGTTCATGAGATATGTCTGAAGACCGGACCCAATTTAGGTGTGAACTCAAACTTTTGCTTCATTAGCAGCGGAACTTAGAAAAAAAGTTTAGATGTAGAGGCTGAGTTCTGTCTTTTTCCAGGCGCGGTGGCGTCTGAAGTGTACCTGTGCTGCTCATTGTCCCAACCAGAACCTCTCTGGTACGTTCACCCCTTTCATCTTCTCCAAAGTGAATATGATACTATTAAACCCTTTCGGTTATAGTCGGTGGAACTTTTCTAAAGTATCGTCAGTTGCGCCTTTTAGCGGTTTCTATTATCTATTAAAGTCGACCACTGAATGCAGCACAACGTAGCTAGCAGGGACCACAATATCATCTCACATATTCCTCTTACTGCGGTGCCTTGAACGCTTGACAGCACACTTTGACCTCCTCCTCTTGACCTTTGAAATTCTTATCTGTCTTCCTTCTCACCCCCTATAGTTGGTTCGAAGTTAATCTTAGCCAGAATCATTCTATATCATATTGCGATTCTCAAATATATCCCCTCAGTCGGAACTTGCCCCTAGTATGGCATCTGTTGTGTTGGCTTTATATTCCTTCATATAACAGAAAACTGCAAGCTCATTCATTTCTGCAGGTCGGTGCGCCATGTAGGTGGGGCAATGAGAGGAGCCGGAGCGGAGCAGCTTCCTGCCGTGGTGCGTCCAGTACTGGAAGCAGGAATCAGTAACAATTCGCTGCGCTTCATGTACGCCCTGGGCTACAAGCTGGACTACGAGATGCTCCGAACTGGCTTCTCGTTCCAGATGCACAAGACAGTTCCCATCGCGGTGACCATTACCATAGCCGTGACGGCCGTGCACAGGTTGCCTAAAACCCACGCAGTAGACGATGCGCAGCCAGTCACGCCGAACCTGCACATGGTGCAGCTCACAGCTCCTGCGTCGCCTGACAACTACTCTGACGTCGTGGGTGCCATCTCCGGTTTGGCCGAGTACTTGGCCCCGTAAGCCCTCAGACACTCAATCAATGCTTGCTAAAACCACGTCTGATCTTCTTGTGTGACACTAATTCTGTTTCTGATGCATGAAGGCTTGTACATCTTTCAAAACCTGGAGTTCCTGCCGGTATTGTCCCGACTGCATCCACAGCCGCTGCGGCGCTTGTCTCGAGGGGTGGTATCACCAAAGTACTGTAGCTTCTCTTTTGTACAGTCAACTCCCTTTACACTGTACAAGCATCTGATAACATTATAACATTATAACAGGCAGCTTTATTATTTCTTCTCTCTTTGCAACAGCAACACTTTCCCATTACCCACCCTTTTCAATATAGCAGCCTTTGATACAGCAGGCAGAACAAACGAGGCCCTTGTTAAGGACACTGACTCTATTACTGCTAGACACTGCGTTTACATTAAACTAATAGTGTAAAATTCGTCTAGGCTCAGGTTATAGGGCGGGAATTCATTATGCGGTGTTACTTTTTAATTTTTATTTAAAGAGACGATGTGATATCTTGCAAAAGTGTACGGTTTTTCTTTTCAAAACTTCACGTTTTCTTCTTTTAACCACTGAGGACTCGCAGGTATAAATCGAGTTTGGGCATGTTCTAATTTTTTTTGGTTATGAAGATAAAAACTTGAAAATCACACATAGAATAAGAATATGTGATATCTTTGTGGGTAGGCTATATAAATTTCTCTTTTTTTGGACAAACTTGGTGAAACAGTGATGTTTTTAACTCCTAAAAAACCAAGTCTCTCTTTGGGGTACAAAATGTGTCACTTTGATTGTAACTATCTCTCAATATGTTTGGTGAAAATTCAAACATGTTCTATTACACTCATAGATTTTTCTTAGCCCTCGTGAGCTTGTTGGCCTTAATCCCTAAAGGAGCATTTCCTCTTTTGAGGCCACATTTTCCATTTTGGACATATTCCTATGGTCTCAATTTTGATCATGAATTTCCAAATTTTTTACACCGGACCTTTACAAAAGAAAGTTATACTATTCTAAGTGCAAAAGTAGGGACTTAGGCAACTCCAAATTTTTTGCTAAAGTTTCTATTGACATTAGATTTTTTTATACATATAAAGAAGATTTCCTCCTTTGAAGATGTCAAAAACAATTCTTGTCTTTGGTGTAAAAATTCATTCTAATCCAAGTCAAACATGTTCACACATTGTTGGATAAGGGGGGGGGGGGGATTTCTTGCAACCAAAAAAAATAACATGATCTTATAGAAGTCTATTTTAAGATCTCATGGTTCAAAGTCTTAGAATTTACTTTAAAATGTGATTTTTATGCCTCTTTTTGACACTGACAGTTATGGACTAGTTCTGGAGCAAAATTGGCCATGGTCCTTTTGGGGTTCAAGGGTTAAGCATCAAAAATTTAGTCAATGAATAGGGTACTGTAGTTCTGAACAATACAATTTTTACTTAGGTAGACAACAATGAAGGAAAGTTCTTGGTAGCCTTCATTGATTATAAAAATGCATAGAAATTAAGGATTTCATATTTTTTCAAATTTCTTGCCTAATAGAAGAAGGTATGATGAAGTCATCTACCATCCGAGTTTTATCCAACAAATATTTATCCAAATAAAAGAAAAATTGTTTTTCAAAGGATATAGCCTCATTGTATGCTAATAAATTTTAATAAACAATGAATAAGACTTTCAGCATTGGAGACAATACTTGGCAATATCATTGTAAGAATGAAAATGTAGTAATTTTGTTTTGAGACAAAACTACTAACTTGGTTATGAAAGTGCATGTATCGAGGAATGAAAAAGTTCCTCAAACATATTATACACATCACAAAACCAACAAACAATTCTTCTATTATTGAGCCTTTAGTGCCAAGGAGGTCCAAATGGGGTCTCTAGGTACTATTTTGGGAGAATATTTGTGAATTCACCCACTTGTGGGCTTTGCCCATTTCAAAAATGGAGGTGTGTTCTAGAATTTGGGAGCACATGCAACTCTCAAATGGCAAATTTGACTACTACGACCCCTACAAAAGTGAATTTCATGAATTGGTGTTGCGGTGATACGTATCCATTGTGTACATGATGTTTCGCATAATCTATTACAATCATAGAATCTCGTAGGTCTTCTTTGTTATGCTCGAACCAAAAGGGTTAAGTAGCTGGCACAAATATATATTAGTTGGTGCATTCAGTGAACTCCCCCAACACCAGCCCCATTTGTCTTACCAAAATTTAACATTATCTACCGAGTCCATTCCTTTACAACAACATCTCGGTTGTTCTAACAAATGATGTTGTAAAGGGAGCTGAATGTACCTAGAACATCAATAATCATCTAAGTTATCTAACCCAAACTAATTGCACTTTCTGACATGAATGGATACATGCAACTGCATCAAAACGCATGTGCTCATTCTTGTTTCAATTTGCATGCTTCTCTATTGCTGCATTCAAAGTAGTCGCACCGCTCACTCCAACAGACACGCCAATAGGTGCAAAAGTGAAAAGGTGTCATTCAACTTATCCATTGCAAATGTTTTTTGCACGCCAAAAGATGCCGGGACCATGACGGCATTGGGAGGCCTTTTCATTGGAGGTTGGTGTGGAGGTTGCAGGCATGAGAGCATGTCCACGACTCCTCCCTATCCAGGGCACAATGAAAGAAGCAGTGGTGGGCTGGTTGGTGGTCCAGGAATGCGGATTGTGGGAGTTGCCCCACCACATCCTCTCTATGTGAAACCCGCCTTGATTTTGGACAACTCTCCTAGTCGTCCGCCTATTTGCTCCTAATTGCCCATTTGCTGTTGCTCAATGGCGTCCCCAAAATTGATACGCCAAAGTTGTGTTAAGTCACAAGTATTTGGAAGGATTCCATATTTGGAGTGATGGATATTGTCTGCAGCGGGGTGTGTTGAGGAGCGGATCCTCTCGACAAACTTGTTGGCGTGGTAAGGTAAGCCCTCCTAAAACCGACAAGTTAAGGAATGTGTATATATGGAGAGATGAGACAAACATACTATTATTTTTCAGTGATAGCCAATAGAATTACAATTTCAATCCAAGTGATTTCATATCTTTTCGATGAAAACTGAATTAGTTATGAATTTTCAAAGTGTGCAGCCATGTTTAGTGGGTGGCCAGCAGTAGGTCCCCCCATAACCAACGACCAAAAGCAAGGGTCTTGGCTAATAGCAAACCTCCATTTGGAGCTGAGTTGGTGGTAATGGGATGGAAGAGGGTTGGATGTACCCCAATTTTTTAGGCGTTGGCTATGGGTTTTTGTTGGTTATGGGGAGGCTTACCTTACTTGGGGCATGCGTTGGACAAGAAGTGGTGACTGACTAGGAGTTGATGAGACGCTGTGACTTCAACATGTGGCAGCCGAAATTTGCAACAGGGTCAACCACTGGCGACATGGTGGGAACATGGGTGGCACCATCTCTACCAGCCCAACATCCACCAGGACACCACATTCCCTACCATGGGAATGAACCTGTGCCCTGTGCCCTGTGCCCTGTGCCCTGTGCCCAACAGTGGGGGTGCTCTCATGGTCTGAAACAGACCAAAGTGGAACCAAAGTGGAACCAAAGTGGAAAGGTATCAGTGAAGGCACATGATAATTTAATGGGTACATGAACCGACCAAGTGACCTTAACCGACCAGCAACAGGAGAAATATCAAGACATCAGCACAACTCAACATATAGCTCTACATACAATTGGTAGCAGCATGCCAAGTGGCCATCTGGAAGCCTACTCACTTGGTTGACATATCCAAGCAAGCATGGGGAGCCATGTGATCACTGATGTATATTTAGCACCAGCCAAGTGAACATGAAAATATTTGTTGCCACATCAGCAACATGCCATGCCATGCTACCTACAACTTGAATCAAACCTTGGTCTCAGCTCAGTCAAGTTTTTATGAAGAGTCTTGGGTCACACTGACAGTAACACTGGCCGTCCAAACATTGTGCTATGTAAATTCCAAATCCGTAACCCCCTTCAAAGATGATCATTTTGAAAGGCACATGCAAGAAAAAAACTACAATATAGATCACATTTAGTGTATGTCATACTAATTGATTAATAAATGCTTTAATCTTTTACTCTTTGTGAATATTTTTACTGACTATGTCTACAATGATCCGCCTCTTAGAGTAGTATAGATATATGTGCTCGTAGTAAAAACATTCATCGAAAGTAAAAAGTTATAGCATTTATATATCAATTAGTGTGACATACACTAAATGTGATCTTTAGTGTACTGTGGAAATCCAATTCCCAATTCTTTGCTGCTCAGTTTAGTCCCACAACATACAAAACTGGGAGGATTAAATGAGAAGGAACTACAGCCAGCTCCCTTTATAAGAGCATATGCTAGAACAACCATTATAGTAGTCTGCTTGTGTTCATAACAAATATTTGCTCTCTACAACATCAGTTTGCTTATAACAACATTCATCAAGCCAAAAGCTACCCTCATGTGTGCAATAGCCATTATCAATCTAGTCCAATATAACATGCGCTCCAAATACCAGCCACTCTCTATAGCAGACAAATTATGATAAAACAAATAGGGTTGTTGTAGTTGTACTCTCTTCACCTTGTGTAATGTGGATTCAAAATCAAGGTGGATCATCTACACTAGTTTACATTAGACACATGCATGTCAGATTTTGAGAGGGTATCCATTTTCAAGCAAGAGTGTGCCAATCAAAGATTGCATGTAAATTTCCAATTAGTGTACAAAGTCCAACAACTTTGGTCCACAATACATAGAGTGAATCATTTATAGTGGAATCACTAACATTCATTAGCTGAATCAACCTTCTCATTTGCAATTGTTGGGCATTTTAGGCATAAAGACGTTGTTCTCTAGATATTATTTCGACTACACATCATTTTTAGCTAGAGTTGAAGACAAGAAGGGTTACTTTGATGAATTTGACAGTTTACTCTTTATAGTAGGACTTATGTATTTCTTCTTCCTTCCGGAATTTTCTCCTCTACTATTGTGTTTTGACTATTGTGTTGAACAAATTTGTAAGTCAGTTAATTGTTGGACGAGATGGCTGAGTGAGCTTCACAATTTCTAGTGAGGTGGAGCGTCGAATTTAGTCTCAAACCAAACATCAGAGGCCACAAGGAGTGTTGGACCTTGCTAGGAGCCCCTGTCTTGCTTTTGATTTGAGTTTAGGGTTAGGCTTGAGAAGTAGGCTGGGTTGGAGTGGCTCACAAGTTCCAGATCTGAGGATTAGTGATGCGGATTTAGGTACTTGAAGTGAGATATGTGGAGTGTTTTGATCTGAAAGCTTGGAAACAAGTGTTGGAGACATAGATCTACTCTTCATTGTATCCAGATTACGAGATCTGCCTCAGAGCTGAGAGAGATTTATAGATCTGCAAGCCGCGCAAAAGTCCCCGCACCCCCCGATCGAGGCGCCACAACATACAACATTGGAGAAAGAACTAGCAAACCCAAGCTTACGGACAACAACTGCACACTCTACCAGGCTACCTCTTACTCACACAACATTTTTTCATTTTATCTTATACTCGCTTCAGTGATCTTAGCTTGCATTTTTTTACTTTGCCTTATACTTCCCTTCAATATACTAGTACATGTTCACAGGATGTTCTTACTTGCTAACCGAGATCAAGAGTGCTTGGAAACGACTACAAAGCCCAAACGCATCATCACAACGCCCAAGCACATCTTCTCAACGATCAAGCACGTCTCCACAACATTCAAACATTCCACAACAATGCCCACGCATACCACAATATTGATTTAGGCAAATCAAACACCAAATCTGAGACACAACCTGCCTGCAGCCCAAGTCAACATACTCAAAGAGACAACACCAAAATCGGTAGTTCAACCTTGGACCTTTCAATACAAACACATTTCCAAGATCCATAGGCTTGACCCATCTTACCTTTGTCATACTTTGCTCATTGTTAAATTAGAGACAGTCTTTCAATTTCTTCAGATTTCTTGCTCCTTAATAGTAGGCAACTACACTGCAATCTTGATACCTAATGTACTAAATGGCCAAATAAATATAAAATACACTAACATAACTAACCTAGCACCTAGCAAGCGTGATCACGTAAGGCATGAACATCACTGCCTAAAACGTCAACAAATATCGTCAGAAGCGCAGAAAGACTCACCAACAAACACCGCCACCTGCACCAACAGAAGACACACGCATTAACGCCCCGCACTTCAACAAACATCCTCACTCCAGTGGAAAGCCGCACCATCATACCTCATCAACCCCTTGACGGACAAAAATAAAAGAGGTAAGTACCCTAACCTAGTCCATTTCTTGCAAACCTTTCTACTAATTAATGTAGCATGTCCAGCACAAAACAAAACCTACAACCTATCTACACATACAAATCTGAAACACAAAAAGCATAATAATCTAACACTCAAACAAAAATCTCTTTGTCATCCAAGAATACTAACATTGCTAAATAGACACTATAAAACCCTGAAGAAAACACTAGCATTGCACAGTAGACACTGTAAAACCTCAGTAGGGACAAAAGAACCTCAAGGAACATGCAAGCACACCACCGATGCATTCTCAAACCAAGTCCATACAACGAAAAATAAAGACCTCGTCCACAATGTGAGAATTGCACTCACCCACAACTCGCAAATCGCGCATCCAAGATGTGAGCCGAAGAACACCAAAAGAGAAGAACATTTGCCCATAGGAGGAAGAGTGTCCAAGCGTATTGCTCCTCAACGGCAGGAGTACTTGTCGTCAGGAGAGCGTGGTTCTGTGCGTAAACCCGGATATGTAGACTCTAAGAGAGCTACATACTGGCCCACATGCAGATGAAACTTCAACAAGCTCCAAAACCAAGACCCCGCAGACTTCAAATGAGGAGAGAACTCGCCAACCACAGGCGGACGATACACCATCGACCCTCAATCCGCGGTCTCCCAAACGAGCCCCCCAACCCGTGGCCTCATCGAATCAACGGTCTCTAAACTTGGAGTGTATAAGTAGACGCACAAGCACACGCAAGTATACCCGTCCATAAGCAGACAGAAGCCCTATACAAGAGAAAGTCGAATATGCACGACCACAAATCCAAAGCAAAGAGCAAAGATGCTTGTAGACGCAAGCAGAAGCTCAAGAGAAGTGAAAGACCCAGCCCACAAATACGGATCATCTTTGGCGATTAGCTTCAACCCCCTCAACCAAACGAAGAACGGTCAACCTAACCCCCGCTTCAAACATTTCACATTCAATCTCAAAATACTCCAACGATCATGGAAGTCCAAGACATAAGGTACGCCCCTCCCCTACCCTACTCATTATCTCCCCTTCCCTCTACATCCCTATTTTCTCAATACTCAAACGGTAACCCTTCGGGTTTGCATTGTATAAGCTCTCCATACCTAACCCATAATAACCACCTTTATCTAGCCATCATAACAGAAAACACTAAGAAGAACTTGGATACGGGAATGGAGGTGGAATTCCCAGAGATGAGCCCCTTCAAGATTTAAAGCGCAAAGACAACAAGAACACTAGCAAGAAGGGTAGGGTCTCTTCCGTGGAAAAAAATAAGTCAATTCAAGTGCTCAAACTAACTAAATTCAAATTTTGGATGGATTTCGAAGCTATGGAGGCCTTGGCGGTGGAAGAAGGAGATGAGGAGCTCTATAGGGGCAAAACGGTGATGGATACGATGACTAGAGGCATGCAAAAGGAAGAAGCAAAAAAGGTATGTAATGCAAGAGTAGCGTTCCCTAGAATTCCTAAAACTCTCTACCCTATATCAAGGAAGGGAGTGGAGGGACAACACTTTAACTTAACGCAAATTCCTTTTGACATTAAGATCAACAAGAGCTCCGATATATCTCTAAACTACCACGTTGCCATTCACTTTGAGCTCCCCAAAACCCCCCTCATGCATGATGAAGTTAAGAAGATGGTATACACTAGACTAATTTAAATGGATATTGCACTTGAAAAAACATTGTGGATCCTCTTGTAATTCAATTTTTAAGCATCAAAAAAGGAAGAATGAAAGGTTTATGGGAGGGGAAGCCTTAAATTGCAATTACTCAAACCCAAATACGATGGTCTAGTGCTTCTAAAAGGCATTAGGCCATTTATACTTGACATTGATGAATTTGTTATTGGGAAAGTATGCAAGACTTACTTTGGGATTGCAAAAAGTGCTAACCTTTCCGTGAAGGTCAAAAGCGAAAGCTTGGTGGAAATTTCAGCCCAAGCCCTCTTCAAGGAAGTTCTTGAGAGTAGCTTCTATCGTGGGCACGAGTTTGAGGTCTCCGGTGTACAAAAAAGCCATGGGGATGCACACGCGTTTATCATTGCTACAACACCTCGACAAACAAAGAAAATGCTTCCACACAATGTCTCCGTGAGAGGTGAGGTGTTGCAAGCAAAGCAAGTATTTGATACAAAAGGAGCTAATGGGGTGGTGGAAACCAAAGCAAGTAAAGAAGCTCTAACCCTAACTCTCTCCCCTCTCCCGATACATCTCGATGTTATGAATACCTCTCAAGACATTTACAAGATTATAGGTGGAGCCAATGTGAGAAACATTTGGTTCCACAAAGAAGATGGCAATTGCCACAATAGAAATGCCAATGTTTTATGTGCTAACCCTATTGTGTATAGGACCTTTGTGCACAAGACATTTGTTATAAATGGCAACTATGTGGACTTCGCACCACTCCGGAAAAATTTGGAATGCATCAACCACCCCACCAAAGAAGAAGTGAAGAGCTTTGGTTTTGATGACATCAACACCGCAATTGTCAACACCATCTCAACCTTCAAACTACAAGACAAGGATGAGACTCTCACCAAGAAAGACATGGTGGAACTTTTGGAGAACCACAACAAGAAGATTAGGAAGGAGCCCTACAAGTTCACCGACAAGATGCACAAGGAACTCAAGGGAGAAATGGAAAACCTCCAAGATGCCTTGTTTGGAGTACTCAAGAGCATGTCCGTCATCACAAAGAAGAAGAATTTATCACTTGAAGACAAAGACCCATCAAACATGTGAGACTTCAAGACCACTCGATATCTATTAAAGCCCATACATCATACCATAAGCATAATTCTAGATATAGTATACCCTATTCTACATATAGTGGAATACAAATATATGAATACATAGTAGTATACGAATATAAATATACAAACCTCAAAAAGTGTCAAAGATACTACATTGAATACAAATTTTATACCAAAAACAAATACGGTACCATGTACTACATATATTATACTACACTCGATACTCATGAATATACAAGAAACATACAAACAAATTCAAACACTATTACACAATACACACATACATACAAAACAAAAAAGACCAGACAACAAACACAACCAACAAATTATACATACACAATAACCTACATCCACAAACTCATACACTCAAATACACCTACATATCAAAACACATACACAAAACACACAACCAAACACAATAAAGCCCCCTACACAAACAATTATACTCCAAAACCATAAGCACTCTCAAAAATCCACAAAAAAACGTACTCAATCACCCAAAATAATACAAACACACATACACACACTTATACAAGGGTAAAAACACACACTTGTACAAAGGTAAAAACACACACACATATGTATAAAAACAAACACACATACACCTATACAAATGCATATACATACTCAAACTCGTACATACAAAAAATCACCCACCCACATACATTTATACACACTCGCACATATATAAACTCATACACACACCCATACAAATATCCAAACACATACACATTCATAGACACATACACAAACACTAACGCACCCACACACACATATACTAACAAAATAAACATAAACACGCAGCCACAAAAAACATCAACCACACTTTTTCCAACAAATACCAAAAAACTCCAAACACCACAATAATAACAAACACAAACACAAGTAAAAAAAAAACAAATGTACCAACACAAGTATGAAAATGCCCAAAACCGATAATACCAACCACATAAATGCAAAAATAAAAAAACACAAGTACACCCCAAAAAACCCATATAACACACACCAAAACAAAAAATACTACTAATACAAATACAAACCAATAAACATACAAAATACCAATAGAGCCATACACCACAAACTCCTCCTTGGAGGACACATTAAACCTATACCAAACGTTCTAAACCCTGCAACACACAAGAAAAAGGCTAAAACATATTTTATTTCCAACACCATCAAACTTCCTCAACACTGCCCTTCCATTATAATAATAATAAAAACAAAAATAAACATTTATCAAAAACTCCAAAAAAGAAAAAACAAACATTCCAAAATCAAAAATAAAAACAAAAACAAAAACAAATAAACATCCTAACCATAACAAAATAAACTTTTTGCACACTGTTACCACTATTTGGTGGCAATATTAAAACAAACCTTGGATCCATGCCAAATATAATCAAAGCACATCCTGCAACACACAAGAAAATAGCAAAAATGTACTTCATCCCAAGTACTATAAAACTACACCCTGAATACCAACATATTTCTTACACATTTGCCCCCCTCCTTAATAACACCCACACACTACACAAAAATCATAATACCGCATTCCCGCATATCGCCCACTATATCCAACAAAATAATTCACATCCTCCATCACGCATACTATATGCCCTAATAATCACTACTCACCCTACTTTAGAAGAATGCAACCACCTCTTATCACCACAACACTCTAAACAACGGACCAACGACGCTAGCGCGCGAGCCTAGAGCTACGAGCTTGCGAGCTGTGAGCAAGGAGCATGTGAGCCTAGAGCCTTGAACTAAAGTTTTCTTTTTTTAAATGGATACTTTGCAATTAAAATGCAAAAAAAAATTATTTCTAGAAAAAATTGATACTTATGACCAAAAATTAATACATAGCTCCTATGACCGTGGCTCCCTTTTTTTAAGCCTTGAATTCTTAATTATTATATTGTTGAGCAAAAATAGAGTGCACTTGAAGATACATCAACACTTAATTTACAAAGTGTAATTGTAATGTCAGACCCTAAGCTTTGTGGAATTACTGACTTCGAATAGCATACATGTAATGGTTATTGAAAACTTTTCACAAAACACACACGACCTCATATAAACCACGGTCATTCAAATACTCCATTCCATATGGTTCAAAGTATTTCACTTAAAACAACAATAATATATTATATAACGACAAAAATATAATTAAAAATGAATAAAATTGCCTTGTCTAATATGTCACTGATCCTTGTTTGAATATGGAACTATATTATAGGATATGACATAAATACTTATTTTTGGGAAGAAATTAACTCTAGTCAACTATAATAATGATCCCTGCTCGAACAAGCAATTGCTTCAGCTCATTGAAGCTGTAACTTGGTGCATGAATAAACTTGTCTTCTTGAACATCCATTTTGCAGAAGAACCTGTACAAATAATATAAGTGCTTGCAGTTTACATACTGCTGACGACCGCCAATCGCTGAAACAACCATGTTGACGAAGTCTGGGCATGTGCATGATGGAAACATACCAAGAGTAATTCGGTAGATATTTTTGTTAGCCTCTGTTCCAGTTTCAAGGGTCAATACTGCACCTAAGCCCGGAAATGGAAGAACTGTCACCCCCAATATCATTCCTTTAACATTGGCAGCACTCTCCCACTTGTTTCGTTGTTCAGGTGTTGGGGCACTTGCAATTCTGCAAATGGTTTTGTTGTTCCTCACTGTTGGGTACACATCTGGATTTGCTGGTGGAGGTTGATCAAATGCAACTGCCTCAAACACATTGGTCATATTGAATAGGCGACGTGGTGACAACGACGGGCGCTCTTGTAATCGGAACCCTGCATGTTGTAGAAGCAAAGTCTCCTCTCGATTAAGGTTTGTACCGGCTAAAACTGGCCACACTTCTGGTACTTCAGGCCAGTCAATGACCCACTTTCTCTTTGTTCCCTTTACACACCGCTCGATATCATCTGAACAAAACCAGAAGTCCGCCATGACCTCTCGACGACTACCGTAGTCCAATTTTCTACCACGATATGTTGGGGCCGGTGTTCCCTTGGACCCTTTGGCAATTCTAGCAATGCACTTTAAGTTGGAATTCCGTTGCTGAGCTCCACATCTAGCATTGGACTTGTGGCTGATCCTTGCTATATGCCAGTTTGTTGTATCACAGTCACTTTCAAAAGCAACTGTCACGTGAGGGGCTGTTAATGGCTCAGAGTTTCTAAGTGTATTATCTGGAGAGTCTACATTAGCCCTAGATGATCTAGTATAAACACGAGGATGGGAGAAGTTTACTTTGTCCGGTCGATGTGAGTCTCCTGCATCGCCAACCGGTTCGTCAAACTTCCTTTTTCTGCTTCCAAAGATCTCCTCTCCTTCCAAATGTGGAACACGAGATCCAATATCTTTAGCTCCAGGTAAGGCATTTAGTGCTTGTGCCATCTTCTTCGGGTCCCTACTCCGCCTTGCGGCTCTTAGTTTCAGCTCTGCTTTTGAAGGACCAGATCCAGAAGCGCTTCCCTTCAAGTACGCTCTATAGTTTCCCATTTGCATCAAAGCTCGAATGCTGTCATCTGAAGTGGCATCAAATAAATTGTTTCCACGATTTCCGGACATCTGATGCCACTTGTTGTGAATTGTTTCCGATAAGTTGCAAGAAGGCATGTCGGCCAATTCATCCAAGTTCAAGTCCTACAAACCCATTTTATGAACACCTTCAATTTTTAATTTTTACATTGCATTGAAATGCTAACTATATTCATAGAATACTATGTCCACGTCCTTTTCAACTATATGACAGACTTATTGTAGGAGAAGATGTGACACAAAATATAGAAAAATTAGATGTTGGCTTACCAGCTGCATGAAGCCGCCCCATTGTCTATACCTAAAATGCCAGAATGCCAGCCAATGATCTAGGTGATGAAGTGCTTCTTCTTCTGCAGCCCCGGATGATAACCACCATGATCGAATTGCAAGATAACGTGTCTCTGCCTCTTCTATAGTCTTTGAATCTTTGTACTGCTTGCAAAGCTTAGTGTGTTGTTCTTGGAAGGATCCTTTGATGTATTTTTGCGTGTGCTTTTGAAGAGACATGGTCCAATGCAACAAGCATGTCCTCTCACGATTCTCCATCTTATCTTCTGCTAATCCTGTGCCATAAACAATCCGAATAGCATTCCAGTTTGCCATAGCACTATCTGCCATAAATCCCTTGAAGTTTGGGTGATTCAATCCATATCGCAACATGACAGCATTCAGGGATCTCCAAAATTGCACTTGAATTTCTGTATCTTCTGATTGCATATCACACGTTGCAATAGTCATGACCTTCTTGTACTCTGGATCATACACGTGGCACGCCATGGTGGTCCAGTCCTTCACACGCTTTACGTGATCAAACATCATCCATGCATTTTGAAGGTCCCCTCCAGTTTGCATGCGCATCACAAGGTCTACACCACTTCCCGGTCCTTCAGTCAACATCTTGAATAAATAAACCTTCTCCTTACCTTGTCCAGGGAATACACTATCATGTATGAATTCAAACTTTGAGTCTCTCTTCATGGCCATGATGTTGTCAATGACACCGCCATGGCTGGTTGAACGAAAAGAAGATATCATGTTTCTGATGTTAGGACTGCTCAACACCTGGAAACGATCCATTACTTCTTCGAGTTCTTCACTTTGTAGCATGGTCTTCTTCCCATTCCCATTGTGAAAAAAATAGCTTGACAAAAAGTCCTTGCTTGCATTTAGAACAATGTTGGAGTTGGTAGCAGTTGGAGTTTTGGCTACTTGATCTGCAATCAGATCTTCTATCTTCGCAGCGGCATCTCTATACAAACCTTTAGCAACAGGGTGTGTATGGTCTCCAAAATGGATGGCAGCCCTAGACATCTTTGGATTCATGCTATAAGAGTAATAGATCCTAGCATCGCATACGTTCAAGCATGAAGGAGGATCGCGGCAAACCTTGCAAACAAGAGTGGAGTCTTTGGGAGGTGTTTCACCAACAACAAATGGGAACGTTGTGCAGCCACTCCAGAGTGTCTCATTTCGATGCGTTGCCCTCTTCACATAATCGCAATCTGGATTGACGCAAGCAAGGTGACCAGCGCAGTATGACTTACGAAACTTAAGCTGGTCGGAATTGTAGATGTTAGTTGTCACCAACTTGCACCATGGATGTCCGTCGTACCGCTTATCCATTCCCTCCAAGTTACGTGCTGCAGATGAAGATGAAGTAGATCGACATGGTGGCAATTCAAAAATGACAGTGCCGTTGTAAGTAGGAGGCAAATATTGTACCCGACGGTGCGTGACAGTGTTGACATCCATCGTAGACAACTCGTTTCTAGAACGATGCATAGTAGCTAGTCTCTTCAAGCTATCAAGAATACTCACTTCATCAACTGGAATCCGGTGGAGATGTGTAGGGGTGGACAACAAAGGCTGTTTTGAGGAACCAATTGAAGCGTCCGCAGTCTCATCCAAAGTAGTGGGGATTAATGATGACAGTTTCTGTAGAGGCACAAAAGGGTACTCACTATCAGATCCACTGGACAACTCAATTATTGGATCAAGTTTCTCAGTCTTCACCGGACGCAATAATGCCTGCTGTGACACTAGAGGATCAAATCCAATCCTAGACCTTGGTGAAACTGGTGGTGTAGTGTACCGCATGTTAACAGTTGACGAGTCGGAATGACGACTAAGAACCTCAGTGGACTCAGGTAGAAGTGATAGGGGAAGTCCATATGCTCTATAGTTTCCAGGGAGTAGGTTCCAACAATCATCAATTGATTTGTCAACTACGATGGATTCTAGATAGTCCCCGGATGTTGACTTTCTCTCCTCTTCAACATAGACTGAAGACTCTAAAAACCTGAATCGGATGTGAAGTAGGTGACTAGACACTCGGGCTCGACCTCCCTCAACAATAGGAAAGAGAAGCGGAACCTCATGACCGTCAACTCGGACATAAGCCATGTTCTTACACCATACAAAATTGTGAAGTACACTAAGGTTTGAGCAACATCGATAGAAGAATGACGGTGATGCATTTGGAATTTTGGATCCCTTAATAACATGATACCGGAACACACCTTGTTGTTTGTGGATGAAAATTTGATCATTCGGAATTCATCAATTGTAAAATATCATTCTCTTTATTGATTAAAACCGGGATTAGAATTTGTTATAAAATTGAATCATATATAAAGAAATGCGTACAACATGGGCGGCGGTGATAGAAATATAGACAGCTTGTACTGGCCGAATATTTGAAAGCCAAGCCAGATAAGGAAAGTTCCAGACTTTTAAGCATTATGTAATGAACATCTGAGTTGGTTGCACTATATTAGGCTTCTAGCTTCCGATTTTCTAGATCATGAGTAACTCTTTCACATGGAGTTGGCAGGAATTGAAGCACTTGGATTGGAACTGAATGCCTCTTTGTATTCAATCAATGTGGTTTGAAATGAGAGTAAGAGAATGCTATATATCATTAGAAATACGTCCCTTTGATCCTTGTCACCAGATATGTCTTCTTGAAGTTGTTCACATTGAGCTTATTCATATCATCTATTGCTACTCTTTGGGGACTTCATGCACTTAGAGAACCAGAGTGTTGATGTGGTTGTAGAAACAAATAGAAAAAAGAGGAAAAAACACCGTACTTTATTGTTTTCCTCTGCAAAGGATCTTAGAAGAGCGAGAATGAGGGGTAAGAAGGTGGTGTCCAAGACAATGGAAGGAACTGCAGGAGACCTTCGAAAGGTTTTACATTTTGAAGGTGATATGGGCATCGGAGTAGTAGCTGTTGGACAGAAGCGGATCGAGGAAGAAGTGGAAATATTGCATAAAGAAGATAGTGGAGAAATTCTTTCAGCTAGGGAGAAGCGCAGAGAGGTAAGCGCATATCAATCCCATGCTGTAATGGTTTTATATCTTGTTATATTTCGTTTTGCTAGGTAGCTTGGTGCCTAAATTTGCTGGATATGTTGGTGTTGTGGGTAATTTGGTGTTTTGGGTTTGGGTCTAAACTGGTGTTTTGGATTCGGGACATTGTGGCCACAGCCTTTGAGATGAATAGGGTGCAACATGTCTTCTTGATCTCCCAAAGAACGCAATAGGGTTGCAGGTGATCAACATTTTCCTTCTGACCCACTAGTCGAAGCACTAAGATCTTGGTATAGATTTGGTGATATTTTGGGAGTACGTTGGGCCCCTACATCGACATCAGTTGGCTCCGACTGATGCCAATGAAGGTGCCCGAAGTACTTCTACTTCAGGTATTGTTATTACCTTCTTCTCCCGCTACGAAGCTCAAGTAAGGGCAATGATTCCCTTGTTATGGTTTTTTGGATTTATTACAACTCGGTTTTGCTTGATTTATGCACAATTTCTACTAGCTTGTTTCAGGTAATGGATTAGAGAAGAGCTCATTGAAGACTAAGGATTTGTGACATTCAAGAAAGAGTAGTCTAGTAATGTTTCCAACATTGTTCTTTTTTTAAAAAAAAAATTCAACATGAGTGCCTCAGTATGAACTCGATGAGTTACACTATATTAGACTAGTATAAGTTATAACATAGGTTTCAACGTTGAAGGATGGCATTGTAGAACGCCATAGATTACTTGTATAGAAAGACTTCAGTATTATATTGGAGACTATTTTCTTTTTAGACATGTAGAAAGTGGGCTTCTTATTTTTACTTGTGAGGAGTGGACCTGGGTTCCCCTTAGTTTTGGTAAATATTTTCCCTTCCTGTCTCGACGACTCCCCGGGGGGATTGTAGGGGCGAAGAAAAATTTACTAAATATAGTAAATTTTTGAAAAAATTCCTTAAGGAAAAATGCTATATTTTACTACTAAATGAGCTGATGAGGATAAATCACGATTCAGAATAGCAACGAGATGAATGATAAATCTTCAACATTAGTACTTCATATTTGAATCGGGTTTAGGGTTGAGTCCCTGGTCTGAATCGCGCGTATGGGTGTAAGCACTATGCCTGCCATCCCTGCGTCGCTAGCTTCGTGAAATCCGGTAAGTTGTACAATCCTTGTGTTTCTTGATCATCAATCGTGATGGCCTTTTGCATATGAACTGCACTAGAATTCGGTTCGATTACTATCAAAGTCACTCACACTTGCCAGGGGAAGCGATCAGCCAGAAGAACGAGAGGAGACAATGACTCGAAGTCGTGGATGCACTAAGGGCGACTCAAGCGGTCGAAGTCAAAATCGGAGTGCCTCACTTCCTTCATTGGTACAGCCATCGCAAGTAAGCTCTCATGCGTAGGGTTTCCGTTTAAATGTGTTTGAGGCCGCGAGTGCATTCGGTTCGAGCTAAGATTTTGTTTCGGGCTAGGAATTATCAGCGACTCTATGTTGCGAACTGTACAATGAGTTTTAGGAGGTCATTTCAGTATTGGGTTTTGAAGATTTGATCTTAAGCTTTTGTAGTCAATAAGTTACTGGGAGTACTCCGAGATATCCCACCGTCATCAGTCGGCTCCGACTGATGCCGGGAAGGAGCACTAGGGTACTCCGAGCTTTGGTCTCCTTCTCTTTGTCCCACCTCCTGCCCAAATTTCTTGAGAACTCGGAGGTACTCCACCAACATCAGTCAGCTCCGACTGATGCCGGGGAGAGGAACCAGGGGACTCTGAGATTTGGTCTCTCGCATCACTCCGTGTCCAATCTCCGGATCCTCGTTCTTTTTAATTTTTCTTGCATAGTCTAACAACAATGGGTCCTTCGTATTTCAAGCTTTGGTATCATTTTCTGTGTCCCACCTCTTGTCGATGTTTTCTTGAGTACTCAAAGGTATTCCACCAACATCAGTCGGCTCCGACTGATGTCGATGAGAGGCACTAGGGTACTCTAAGATGGTGTTTAGGTCTTGCCCTTGTTGCTGTCCTACACAAGCCCCATTTGCTATTTCACTCATAGATACCTCGTTCTTGATCTTCAGATTCTGCCACAAGTAGATGATGGTGGTGAAGCATCTCCATCCACCGTGCCAAGTGAGTTATGCCCCATTGCAGACCTGGCAGGCCCATCTGAGCCAAAAAGTCCAACGACAAGCAATATAGAGGTACCTTCTGAGTTGACTTCAGATTTCGGCATGGATGTTGCATTGATACGTCTTGGTACATTACTAGATGCTTGTGACCCTACATGTTTTTTTTAAAATGACATTACGTACCTTAAGCAGAGTAGGCCACTTTAGTCACTAAAAGCTCCAATAGTAGTATACCTCACTTTTGTTCACCTCGACTTCTTTTAGTGCTTCGTACTTAGTAGACACATGCAACAATGCTTGTAGTTGAGAGTGCAAAAATTCCAAAGTTCATGACATATGAAGGTCATGTAAAAATCTTTGTATAATCTACATAATATATGCATGGTGGATTCATACACAATAGTGTATTTGGTATCAATCTTAAAGGATAATTTTATTTTTTGTACAGATACAAGTTTCACCTAGTATCGTATCACAAGTGGATAGCATTATATCGACTCCTGCCACTAATGATACAAATCAGCCTGAGATTGGCATTGATAACGCGGAAGATTTCATGGACGTTGATGTCATTGAAGACGAAGAAAAGGAGCTACTGGAGGATGAACTCCGACGTCTTCACAAGGTGGACTCGGTGGCCACGATTTCAAGCATAAGGTTGAAACCCGAGAAACTATTCCGGCTGAGCATTCCCCTTTGCCGGCTTGTGGCAATGCCAATGGTGAGACCTACCCTATCATGTGACATTGTCAAGCTAGAACAAGAGTTTGTCCATGGATATAGGGATGGGGCGTCGGTATTCTACGTGTCTACTGCTGATGAGTCTGGTGAGAGCATGGAGTTCACTACAAAGGAGATAGATCAATGGGGTCCTTATTGGCACACGGAAAACGACATCTTCGAGAAGTATGTGAGTTCTGTAGAGGAACTCAAGTTCTTGAAGAATTTGAAGTTCTTTGTCTGCGACCGCAATCATCGACTTCAAGCCTGGATGACGCACATATCCAGGCTCCATTCCACGGACCGAGCTTGGCACATTGCGGTTGATTGCATTTTGCTCAACACAAAAGGGAGGATTGAATTGGTCATGCAAGTGATGCATGACATAAACAAGTAAGTAGAAAGCCGTGAATGTTATATTTGGCTTTGTCATAATTTTTTTTATGACATTGAATTTTATATATTACATTTGTTGTATAATTGACTTAGAATTAATATCTTTTCACTTGCAGAAGCACAGAGGGCTCTCATGTAAAGACTAATTTGGTTCACACACTCTACCGGGTTCAAAAGTACGGTCTTATGCCATTGGAGCGGTTCCAAGAGTTGTTGAGACCATCAGAGGTGAAGCGTTGTTCGGTCCAATCTATAAGGAAGACGTGGTATTCAATGCCAGTTGAAGTCTTCACGTCATTTGTTTTCAGGGTGAGCTTCCCAAATTAGTGAATGTCTTTAGGGATTTTGTTAGAATATGTGATTCCTTAAATTTGATTACATGTTTCATTTTATATCATTGGTATTGTGCAGCAAGAGATTGCACTTGCAGCTGATGCTGCAGTACGAAAGTACCACGAGGTGACTTTAGCTCAAGAAAAGACCGAGCATGGGGTTGCTAATGCTATGCGAGCTGGGGCTCATGAGAAGTCTACGAAGTTGTATGTGAAGATGATCAAGCTACTTACTGTAGCCAACCCTGCTCATAGTCCTGGCTTTCTTAAGGAGGTCAGTTATGATTTCTTAACATTTTATGTTAACATAAATTAGTTTGTTTATATGACTTCATATTTGCTTTAATTCACGTCCGTGGACTTGAATAGGTGGAGAAACATTGGAGTTCGAACGAGGTTCCGGAGATGACATTGGAGAAACTCCAGATGGTTGCTACTTGCAACACCACGCCTTACCACAAGATCAAGTTTCTCCAATGGTGGAACTCTTCCATGCCAACTCGTGAAGCAAGGCGATTTCCTCCTAAACCTGTGGCGGAGTCAATTCTTGGGCCATTTCTTACCAAATGTGTTTGGTATGCAAGTGTATGTACATAACTCCATCTCTTCTATGAGTTATATATCACATGTCATATTTTTAAGAAGTTCTCGCTTCATTCATTATTTTACAAAGTTGTTATTGGCCTGGAACAGATTGAAGATGCTGCAATTGAGTACTTCGATTCAGTGGTTAAGACAGATAGTATCACAATCAACATGAATGTCCCTTTGCAGCCGGAGGACTTACCGGAGTACTTGGAAGGATGGCGGAGGAAGATTTGGGATCAAGGTTTTGGATCTGTTTTCAAAGGAGCTAATGTGTTCAAGAAGGGTGACTCCTTTGTAAACTATGAGGGGTCCCATCAGGTGGTTCGTAGAGTCATATTTCGGTATGTTATTACTTTTATTCCCCCCATTTTGCAACTCCTTTTGTTGGAACAAATATATATTTGGAATTGTCAAACTTCTATACGGTTGTTGATCAACTATAGTTCTTGTTTAAGTTATGATATTTCTAAAACTAAAGTTATCAAACAATTTATTTGCATTACCTCATTACTCTAATCGATGTTGTCTAGGTACTTTAAGCATGAGCTTGAAGCAAAAGGTGCAATTGCTAGGAGAGACCTGCCTCCTTTTCTTTCCACATGGTTGGACCGTAGTTCAACGGATTGTATGTACACTCCCACCCAGTTACGAACTTTCACAACTGCTGATCTTAGTGGAGGAGGGTGGTACTTGGATTGCAACATGAGCTTCACTCATCCATCAGAGGTACAACTTCGGAAGTCTTTTGAAGGTCTAGGTGCTATTGACTTGGATGTGAACGAGTTTGCAGGCCTCTCTGAGAAACAGAAAAAAAGGGCCATTGCCAAGAGGGATGCTAATGATAAGAAGAAGACAGCTCGAGTTCAGGATATTTTGAGCATCAAGGAAAAGAAGGAGGAAGAGCGATTGGTAAAGTTGGCAGTTAAGGAGAAGGAGAAAGAAGAGAAGGGGAAGGGGAGGAAAGGCATGAGTAGGCCCGACGGCGTTGCTCCTATTCCAGTATCTTCCACTTTAGATCAGAGCTCTCACATGCAAGGTGGGTCTCTAAGCGGATTGAAGAGGAAGGCGGCCCTACCACAGTTGACAGAAGACGTCATCACCTTTGGAACCGCTCCGATTATCTTGGATGATGAAGAGTTAGACAACACAGAGGTCCTAATCCTCAACATCTCCATTGAAGAACTCTTGGACAATGTGGACTCTGATACTCCACTACTGTACACTGAAGTGATGGAGTTCATGAAGAAGGTTAGCATCTCTTTATTTTTGTTATAAGCCGTTTCTAATGATATTTGATTGCAATCCCATGTTGGTAGTAATTTAAAATTTGAAGACATTTTGGGTTTCCAGATGTCCGCAGGCAAGTCTCGCATGTTTAATGGTGTACTAAACCGGAGACCTGGAGTGGACCTTGTCCTATTCGATTGTCAAGAAAACTTGCTTGTGCCGGGGGTGTCTATTCCAGCTACTGCAGTTCCTTCGTGGAATGCAGACGAGGAGTATGAGGCTCTTCAATCCGCATTTGGGTTTGCAGAACGACATCTCCAGGACCATGGATGCATGATTATTTTCCATTCGTATTGCTCTGAATCGAAGGCCAACATTGCTGGATTATGTGAGACATACAATATGGTGAGGAGGAAAGAGTGGATGGGAATAAATAGACTTCACTTGACCTCTGCAGTGGACACTTCTACCACGGTAATATTTCATAGACCTTAATTCATGTTACTTCCATTCCATTCAATTCTATATTTATGTTTTCCAAACTATATAATAAAATTTTGGGACTCAACAGACACAGAAGTTTGGCATCAGTCTCATGGTGAAGGATCTTGGTGAGCTAGGGCCATCAAACTTCTCTTTCAAGCACACAACAACGACCAAGAATGCAGGTGTGGACCTAGGACGAGACGACATGTTGATTAACTTTACCAGAGAGTGTGACTTGGCAATGGATGGTTCTAAACCGTGGCGTGGGCCTCGCCAGAAGGACCCTCGATTTTTCCAACTCCTTCTCGAAGCTACAACCATGGAAGGAGATCTAGTTCTTGACTGTACATCATCTACAGGTGAACATCCAATTTAATAGTTGTATATTGAAAAGTTATTATACGAGTTGAATATTCACCAATTTATTTGGATTTTGATTTCATTCAGGTGCGTCAATTACTGCTTGCCGTGGCACAAGTCGCCACATCATGGCTCTGGAGGAGGACAAGCTTATTTTTGAGGCCCTCCTCAAGCCCATGAAGAAGCCTAGTTTGCCAATGGTGACATCTCAACCACCTCCTGTTGTGGCGCCACAAGATCCGGACACAATGATTGTAGTGCCCAAAAAGTTTGCTCGGAAGGCTAGATTCAGTAAGTACGTGGACACATTCTTTTATTCTCATTTAACTTTCTGCTAATATTATCTTACAACTCTAACATTATAACATCCTCGTTTGCAGCTGTGGAAGATTGACTTTAGCAAAGACAGTGATGAAGAATCAAGGCCTTCTCTTTAGCCCTGAGAAGTCATATCATCTTCCACCTTATGCCGAGCAGTTGTCATTTGCATTTGCGGAGTTTGGTTATTCCAACCCAAAACCCCGAAGAAGAAAATATGACCCAGATATTTCACAATTTATAGATGGGTCAGCAACAGAGGATAGAGAGTCTTTAGATTCTTCTATGGCTGAGGATCCTACATATGAGTCCACATCATCCTAGCTGGGCCATTGAGATTCACCAAAATCTTAGACCCTAGCCTATTATGTATTGGTATTTTATTTTCATTGGATTTGTGTGTTTTATGGCTATATACCTTGTTGAAGTGTTATTGATATTTATATTTTTTGGTAAGTAATCTCCTTCAAAGTAGACTACACTTTTCATTGCATATAATATTAGTTACATCATCTGCAAAGGCTTTAAATTTATCCAAAATGACCTAACTATTTAACACCATTGGTATTTCTTAAACCCACGGTCATAGGTCCTTCCACATTTTATGAGATACAAAAATGGTAAGCTCACAGGCTCATAGGCTCATAGGCTCATGCTCATAGGCTCGCGCGCTAGCAACCCTGAACAACGGACCAACACTCTCTTAAACAAACTAGCCACCCTACACAATCCTCCCAAACGACACATTAAAATAAAACACCCATACTTAAAATTTATTGAATAAAACCAAGACATTATACACAATAAAGTTTCAATACATAAAAAATTATACAACTTCATCCATAGCCAAAACCTGCCCCTAACACATAATTTAATACAACAACACTTTCCATTTCTTCTTTACAAATTAAATCAAGAAATATTGAGATGCTTTGAACTAATACTAGGATACATACATCTACCCCCACCACCCCTATACATCCTCCCCTAAATTCAAACACAAACCCATTGAACAACGACTCATGTATTCTGACATGGAATGCCCAATTCCTCAACATTGCCCTTCTATTCATCTAAAACCTTGACACATACAAAAACAACCCCCCAACTGTGAGCCGCAAAAACGGCTCACGGTGACGAATGGACCACGCATTGTGTCCATTAAGATTAACAAAGTAGTGGAAATGGGTTATCCCATTGGTTAGTTCATGGTTTTTGATCAAGATGGCTAAATAGCCTTTCCATGCGCTAATTCTTTAATTAGGAGCCACATTGTGGCAACCAAGAATTTTATGAAGTTAACCAAAAAATTAATTGAAAGGAAAAAATGAGAAAAGGTAGAAAAAAAAACAATAGAAGAGAAGTGGAAATAGAAGTGGTGGAGAAGAATTTACCTCCTACCGAGTCATGGACCGCAATTGGCCACGATGAAGAAATCACGAAAGAAAAATTAGGAGAAGAAGAGAAATGATGGTGAGGGGAAGGAAAAAATAAGGAGGCTTAAAAAGCCCTTAAAAAAATAGTTGAAAAGGTCCAAAAGGCTTGGGCAAACCCCTCACCAACCACTAAGTAAAATCAGGAATTACCCCAAGCAAGGGGAATTCAATCTAGGTAGATTAATTTGATTTAGCATCCTTGGAATTAGCTTAATAGCTCACTTACTGGAGATAATGCGCACCCCATGTGGCATGAAATTAAAGTAGGAGATTTAGATATTCCTTGGTTAGTGGGACACCCACTTTTGTTAATGCAAGGGTGGCACGGAGATAAGTAGTCATAGGTTAATAGTTGTTTTAAGAGGAAAGTCATTAATGGAAGGTGGAAAAGGCGGTGTCCTGATGGAAATTCTTCCATCATGTACATACAAGTATTAGTCTTTATATGTGTGGATTTTAATAAGTAAGGAGTTGGGGTAAAAGAGGTTGGTCGTGGTAAGAACCACGGTTTGAGGATTTGGGCAGGTGTTAGCATTTAGGTGCTGCACCGTTCTTGTCACTGCTCAGGGGGGTAGGTAGCGGATTGACTGGTATTTTTTCTGCCTCACTAGCGAGCCAAGCCGTGGGCCGCCGAACCACTCGACGGGCTCGATTGGGTTCGAACCCGGACCGGCGGTAGCCACTGACCACGACATTTCCAGCCAACGAAGTCCACGACTTGGCGATCAGGTTGTGCGAATCAACACCTTTATACGTCCGTACCATCAGCTATCTTACGATAAGTTTTATTTTTATTTTTATTTAGTTATTTTTTTTATTTTACTTATCTTGTTGGTTGGAAGGTCTAAGTTTTTAGTCTTCCAATAAATAAAAGACTAGGGGATTTTATGTGGTTGAAAGTGGAAAGGATAAGAAAGTAATGAAGTACCTTGTGGGGTACTTTGGGTAGGGTGACATGGGCTGGAGTGCCCACGTCCACTTGAGGTGGAAAAGTTGGAAAAGAGATTCCTTAGTGTGTGTGTATGTGTGTGCGGGAGAGAGAGCAAGGTTTTGGAGCAGAACTTTGACTGTATGTAACTCGTTGAGCTTGAATGATATGGAATTGAAAATTTGTGATCTTGTTCTTGGTTTCAAGAGCTCTCCAGACTCGTTTTAAAATTTGAATTCGGAGTTGTAGAGAAAAAGTTATTGAGGTTTTAATTCTGTGAAAACCCGAGGCCATCCATTGAGGGGCAGAGGTTTCGAGGAGCCACAACTTTTTCTGTAGTTCTCAATTTGGTTTGAGATTTTGAGGAACTGTGCATCTCTATCTTAGCTTTCTAGAAAGATATTATAATTGAGATTTGGAGTTGTGAACAAGAAGTTATAGAGATCTGAATGAATAGGGGTAGGCAGAACTTTGATTGTCCATAACTTTTGGACAGTAGTTTAGAATTGTTTGAGAATTAGAAGGTGCGTGAATAATGATCATAGCTCTTCAAAAAGTTATTACAATTGAGATTTGGAGTTTTGAAGAAGAAGTTATGAGCGATTGAATATCTTGAGGGTAAAAACTTTGAACTCGTATAACTTTCGGACAGTAGTTTAGATTGACTTGATATTTGGAGGAGTGTTAGTTGTCTAAATTAGCTTTCCAGAGAGCTATTACACTTAGTATTTGAAGTTTTGAGTCATCTGTGTCACTTGTTTGAAGGTTACAGCCTTGGTGAAACTTTTCCATTGTGTTTTTGAACACTTCTTTTGAGTTTCTTAGTGTTTTTGAACACTTGAAGACTTTGGAGTTGAAGGATGGAGGAATTGAAGATTTGAGGCTTGAAGAGAAGAGAAGATGGAGACAAGTGTGTTGTGGCTTGTGGTCCGATTTCTTTTTTTGTGATTCCAAGCCAGCTTTGGAGGCTAGTTGTATTTCAATTCTGTTCTTGTAAACTCTGTTGCGGCGAAGTGGGGTTAATTGCCCACACGGTCGTATTTATGTCGTTCCCACCAGTGAGGCACGTTTGTTAGTCACCGTGGGTTTGAATTTTAGGAGCCAATCTTTCGGACGGTTTCAGCTTGTGGTCTGGCCGTCCCGTTTTACCCGTCCGAGGCCGTGGTTTCATATCACCCACCTTTACCCATAACCCTTTAGAGCCACCACATGATAGGCCAACGGGGAGGAGTTTGAAGACTGAAGACTGAAGACCGAAGACCACAAGATTTGGCAGAACTCCGTAGCAGACTATACGAAGTCGCAGCCAGATACCTCGCGTATTCTCAAAGCGCTCCCCTCTCTACACGACAACGGCGGGGAACATCCTTGGGAACGCAATGAGAGCAAGGGCTTGGGGAGATTACCCCTTGGAGAGGCTCATTCGGTAGTGTGCAAGGAATGTAGTGAGAAGAGAGAACAGGGAGAGAGACTGAGGAATTGAGAGAGAGCCGGAAGCCCCGGCCACGAATAAGAGAAAAATTAGGTTAGGAGCGCAGGCTGAATCACTAGAGCGAGCGCTAGGTCGAACTGAGCACCAGAAGGCCGAATCACGAGCAAGATCACAAGAGCTGGAGTTGAGCACCAGAAGGCCGAATCACGAGCAAGATCACACGAGCTGGAGCAAGCACGACAAACAAGAGGGTGAAGATCACGAGCTGGAGCAAGCACGACGAACAAGAGGGTGAAGATCACGAGCTAGAGCAAGCAGGACGAACAAGAGGGTGAAGATCACGAGTTGGAGCAAGCACGACGAACGAGAGCGTGAAGATCACATGAGCTGGATCTGAGCACGAGAAGGCCGAATCACGAGCAAGATCACACGAGCTGGAGCAAGCACGACGAACAAGAGGGTGAAGATCACGAGCTGGAGCAAGCATGATGAACAAGAGGGTGAAGATCACGAGCTAGAGCAAGCACGACGAACAAGAGGGTGAAGATCACGAGCTGGAGCAGGCACGACGAACAAGAGGGTGAAGATCACACGAGCTGGAGCTGAGTACAAGAAGGCCGAATCACGAACAATGTCACACGAGCTGGAGCTGAGCACAAGAAGGCTGAATCACGAGCAAGATCACACGAGCTGGAGCAAGCACGACGAACAAGAGGGTGAAGATCACACGAGCTGGAACTGAGCACAAGAAGGCCGAATTACGAGCAAGATCACACGAGCTGGAGCAAGCACGACGAACAAGAGGGTGAAGATCACACGAGCTGGAGCTGAGCACAAAAAGGCCAAATCACGAGCAAGATAACAGAAGTTGGAGCAAGCACGACGAACAAGAGGGTGAAGATCACGAGCTGGAGCAAGCACGACGAACGAGAGGGTGAAGATCACACGAGCTGGAGCTGAGCACAAGAAGGCCGAATCACGAGCAAGATCACACGAGCTGGAGTAAGCACGACGAACAAGAGGGTGAAGATCACACGAGCTGGAGTTGAGCACTAGAAGGCCGAATCACGAGCAAGATCACACGAGCTGGAGCAAGCACAACGAACAAGAGGGTCAAGATCACGAGCTGGAGCAAGCACAACGAACAAGAGGGTGAAGATCACGAGCTAGAGCAAGCAAGACGAACAAGAGGGTGAAGATCACACGAGCTGGAGCAGAGCACAAGAAGGCCGAATCACGAGCAAGATCACACGAGCTGGAGCTGAAGTTCGAAGGCTAAGGACGGAGGGTGAACCAAACTAGATCAGGGAGCCTCTCCTCTCCCGTGGACTAGTGAACAATTCCTTGTGCATGATAGGAGCCCTAATTTTTTTTTAAATACAAAAATCACGCGGAAGCGCTGCCAATTTTTTACTAGGATTAGGGTTTGCTATATGTTCAGCTCAACAATCGGTTTAATCATCATTAGTAAGTGAACACAGCTAGAGGCTCATGCATGGTGTAAGTTTTGAATAGGATTACTTGTGTAAATGTATGTGGTGTACACGTGAATGTGTGGTGCATGATCTTGAATAAACGCATATGTTAAGTGTACACTGCTGGTCGTTGGCTGTGGGTCCAGGATTGAGTCAAACGGTTAATTGAAGGGTGCCATCGTGTTAAGCAAGAAAAACTAATAAGAATTCAAAAAACGAACATAGAAAACGGAGTCATAACCACGAAGATAATGAAGAATTAAACTTTGGGGATAATAAGAAGAAGCCTGTCTGCTGGCCACTGCTGTCAGGGTCGCACTTAATTCTAGAATTGGTTGTTGAGGTTCTAATCAAGTTCACAAGGTGGAATTGAACCTAATTGAGCTTTAAAACGTTGAAAACGGAGCTTTGAGGTGGAACTTATGCTTGTTTAAAAGTTGGGTTTACTTTAAGGCTGAATCTAGCCATCACAACACTAATCATTAACGAACCTTCTTAAGTGACCACACCTTGGGTCACCGTGCTTGTATGAATGGTTGAAGGATGTTTGAACAAGGGGCTGCATCCCACACTTAGGGTCTTGTGTTCAAGATAAGCCACCCGTTAGGGGGTGGTTTATTTGGCTCACATTTTGGTGCGTTTGCCGGGAGGAGGTGTGTTCATGGTTTGATTGTGTTAATCATTCTATCGTTGGATGTAGGTACAAACGCTGAAAGCCTTATGGTGTAGGGAGCGACATTGGGTAGCTTGAGGTCAGTGCCCAACTTGCTCATGTATGGTTGAGTGATTGTTGAGTTGTGAATGCCTTGTGAATGGTTGGAAGTGTTGTGAATGCATAGATGCCAAGTTGTGTTTAATGGTGGGGGTCTAGAAGGGATTGTGGTTTCCCGACCTTCCAACCACAAAACACTTTGTGTTAGAGGGATCCCCTTCTAGGCTTGTGGCTTGAGTTGAGCAAGGGGCCTAGGGGTGAAAGGTTGAGGCCCTCCCACGGAAATCCATAAGGATTTCCAGTGAGCTCCTAGGTCGAAGGGGAAGGGTGCATGAGCCCGGGTATGGGACAAGGGCGCCCCTTCTTTCCCCCCGCGCTTGACTAACCACCAAGGTAAGTACAACTTGGTGTTGATTGAATTACTTGAATCAATATTTGCAAGTTAATGGTATGAATGCGTGAACAAGCTACCGTGGGGGGGAGTTGGAGTCGTAGACGTATCCAAGACGTAGGGGTGCTGATTGGAAGGAGCGATGCATACGGTATGTGCCCTACACCCTCTTTTAGGACCGTGAATAGTAAGATAGGGTTAATTGGATGAAGTGACCACTTTAGGGTTAAGGAAACCCTGATTCCCCACTTGAGTCGTGTGGAACACTTGCCTGAGAAACGCTAGGGCTGGCCAAGCACAAATTATATAAAAAGAGCTCGTGCTAACAAGTGGAGTGGCTGGAGTTGCTAAAAGATAAGTTCCCCCCCTCTCAAACATTGCATGTTCTCAATTGGTTGGCCTTAGAATCGTTAGAGTGCGAATAGGTCCACGGTCGTTTCCAACTAATGGTGACAGGGTGGCTGGAGATGCATCAAGGTATGTTCCCTTCACGGTGATAACATGGTTCACACACATTGTTGTATGTTGTCCCGTGATTGTGTCGTTTTCCTCTTAGAGAGTAATGCCTAGCTCAAAGTGGTAAAAGGTGGAAGGGGGATACCAAGGATACCAAGGAGCCCTACCTTTTATCAAGTTGAGGTCTAGGTCAGCCCCACAGTAAGGATTGTACCGTGTGGCATGAATTGAGGAATATCTTTCCAACGGGGTGATGCTCGTGGAGACATTCCTCAATTTGGTTAGCCTTTTGTCGTTTGCCCTTCAAGGGTAGTCCTTAATAGGATTCTTTGACGGCTTCATCGAGTTAAAACTCTACAACTAAAAACTTTGGTCTTGGTCTTGAGTCAGTCCATCCTCGTGATAGTATTGGGAGTAGGAGTGTTGAAAACATCCACTCATCGTTCGAGATAGGCCGTGCTTTGTGTAGATCCACCCACGACCCTCAAACCTTGGACGGAAAACCTTTTGGGGGACATGACTACAATCAACGAATGACAAGACCTTACCTTTGGACCTTAGAGTAGATGTCCCGTGCCACAAGGTCCCAAAGACCTTCCCTCACACCACCGTGGGAACCGGCGAGTGAACGAAGGAGTAGGTCTAGGGATCTCACCGAGGACACGACGGAAGGATTCTTAGAGGTTCAGCTAGAGGCTCTCCGAGCTCCTCCCCTTCCTTTTCCCCCATCTTTTCCTTTCCCTTCATTTGACCCGGTGAACACCACCAACACCACTAGTCCACGAGGCACCACCTCAGCCTCTACCATGGCCTCTGGAGGACCATCCTCGGTTCATCCTCCCATCAACCCCTTGGTTCAGCCAAGGGGTTTACCAATCGTAGTACCCGAGGGCTTGCAAGCGGCGCCTATGCCACCCAACTTGCCCACATTTAGAGGAACGAAGGATGAAGACCCCTCCGCACACGTGGAACGGTTTCTAGAGCTCCTCACTACTTGCCTCATCACCAACACCGGGTATTTCCTAGTGTGGTTCTCGTGTACCTTGAAGGATGCCGCTTATGAGTGGTATAGGAACCACCCCCCCCGACAACTTTCAGGATTGGGATAGCCTCATGAGGGCCTTTTTGGAGCACTTTAGATCCAAAGTCGGTCAAAGTAATGCCCTCACAGCCCTAGCCGCGCTACGACAAGGTCCAGGGGAGGATATCACGACATACATTAGGAGATTCGACCTGGTGGTTACAAGATTCGTGGGAAACCTCCTCACCAATGATATCTTAACCCAATTCTTTATTCAAAGGTTGAATAATGAGGGAACCATTAGGGAGATTTTGAAGGTCTGCCCCGCATCATTAGACGAGGCCAAGGCACAAACTAGGCTAATAGAGCAGGTTGATCGAGACCAAGAGCGCATGTGGAGAAAAGAAGATCACCATATTCCTAGTTTCATACCCATCCATGCCAAGGGCAAGGGACCAGTCCTAGAACCTAACGAAGGATCCACGGGTGCACAAGTTCCTACGTGGAACTACTATGCTCCACCCTTGAACGTTAGGCCACCAGTAGCTCTTCTTGAGCTCACCTATCATGGAGAGTGGGGCACATGGAAGGAGGAAATGAAGAACGAAATCCTCCAAGGCCAACAAGGCTTTCACGATCAATTAGCTCAACAAATCAAGGCCATGCAAGACCAAATGGCCTTGTTGATTAAAAACCAAGTCCCTAACCCCACACCCCCACCCATAGAGTCCGGTGGACATGCTTCGGGCCTATGGTGTACTCAATGTGGTCAACCAAACCACACCAGCCCTTTTTGCACCACTCCAGTGGCAGCACCCCAACACCAAGCCACTCAACCTCCGTATGTGCCTCCCCATAAGAACCAACCGCCGGCGGTAACTAGCTATGTACCGCAGGCTATGCATCTCCAAGCCAAGGTTATGGGGGACCTCCGAGACCACGATATGAAATCCATCACACGTGTGGCAAGAGACACGCACTGGGGAATGTTGGGTCGAAAGTGGAGTAGTATGTGGTAATTGTGGGGGTAATCACCCTACCCAAGTATGTCGTAGACCGGACAAGGTAATTCCCATGCCCTTCCCACCAGGGAACTACCCTCAACAAGCCCAAGACCATTTGAGAGGTGCACGAAATCCCACTTCTGATAATACCCTTAGGCCGCCTAGTCTCTACTACGACTACAACAATAATCGCCAAAATCAGACTCCTCTAGTGGGGGTTAATACCAAGGCCGGTTACATCCCTATTAGCCAAGGACAAAACCACGGGGGCCAACAAAACCAAGGACAAAACCCCGGGGGCAACCAAAACCAAGGCCCACAAGATGTGCGCTATGCCACCATGTCAAGTGAAATCGTGTCCACCCACAGCCCTTCCCTCATTGAGTTCAATGTAGTTTTCCACGAGGTTAGCACAAACAAGGAAGCAAAAACTTGTGAGTTAGCCGCATTGGCAGTCCAGACTCGGTCTAACCGACGGGAGCCTAGGTACTCGAGTCCCCCTCCACCCATACCAGAGGAAGGTGAGACCTCAGAGGAGGATTCACCTCACTTCTCTGACCTAAACGATACCACCAAGGAGGCGGTGGAAGGCACTAAACGAGCCAACTTAAGGTCCTCCCATGGGACACCTAGGTCTCGAACACCCTTGTCCACCCCCCAAGGACCATGGGAGGGTCCACCCATCAAGGACCATGGGAGGGTCCACCAGTCCCTAGTCCCGAGGTAAACACGTTCCCGCGTGTCGAGGAACACGTGGGAGAAGGGCCTTACAATTTATGGGCGGATTTGAGTCGCCTCAAGGCGGACATCACCATAGCCCAACTATTAGAGGTATCACTACCCATGAGGAAGGTCCTTAGGTTGGGCACCCCATTGAAGCGAAGGCTTAAGGCAAGGGTTAGGTTGGCGGCTCGTGTTAAATCCGCACACCCCAATATCGAGGTCAAGGCGGTTCAAATCGAGGTTTCAATTGTGGACAAGGTGGTACCCAATGTACTAGTGGACGGTGGTAGTGGTTTGAACATTATGCCCCTCTCAACCATGGAGAAGCTAGGCCTAGACATCACGGAACCTTCACCGTACATCATCAACATGGCTAATCAAAGCTCGGAGGCCCCGTTAGACCAAATTAGTGGTTGTAAAGTAACCACGGGGGGGGTAGAGTATTCCCTCACCTTCCAAGTCATTCGAATGCACTCCAACAAGGAGGCATACCCCTTGCTACTAGGTAGGCCTTGGTTGCGAATTGTCAATGCCACGGTAGAATGGGGAGGATCGAACCCAAACATCACCTATGGTCCACCGGAGAACCCTACTACGGTCCATATTCAACCAAGTAGGCTAGGACTATGCCACGGTTGCATGGGCTCGTCAAAGGATGAATCACAAGAGGTTCTAACAAAGGAGCCTCCCAAAAGGGTGAGGTTTGCGCCCCACAAGGCGGTGGATCGAGCCCAACCCTCGAAGGCCCACGTGATGCCATTCAAGAACATGGGACCGGGTCTTCATGAGTGGGTCCCTAGCGGTGAATTTGTAGAGTGGTTGAGAGAACATTCCACCTCAAGCGCGGATGAAGATATGTCCGTGCATTTCGTGGATAGTGAGTTGATTGAAGTGGAAACCAAGATGGATGTGGGCCTGGTTCCCCTCCTGGATGACCTAGAACCTGCAGCAACATTCGGAGTGGATATCGATGGCACACAAGGGATGGAGCTGGAGGTGTTAATCGATGAGGGCCCTCTCATCCCATCTCTCCACTTTAGGAGGACATCCACCGGTATTCTAGCTAGCGGTTCGGAGGCAACGTACCCCCAAGTTCCAAATGATTGGTATAAGGGACCTACTCAACAACCACACGTACATCATGATGATTGGAAGTTGATGGTAGTCTCTCATGAGGAGGAAGAAGAGCGTAGTATAAAAGTGGGTGTTGGATTGACCGAGGAAGAGATGGTGAAATACAAGTCACTAGTGGTCGAGTTTCGGGACATTTTTGCATGGTCATACAAAGACCTCAAGGGTATTTCCCCGGCGGTGACACAACATCACATTCCCCGTCTCCCGGGCACTACTCCCATCAGACAAAAAGAGTGGCGCATGAATCCCAACCTACAGCTCATTGTCAAGGCAGAGTTGGAAAAACTACTCCAAGCGGGGTTCATTAAACCCGTGGAGATATCCGATTGGGTCTCCCCCATGGTGTTGGTTAAAAAAAAATGAAAAGCTACGGGTGTGCATTGGCTATAGGAAACTCAACCACCACACCCAAAATGACCACTTCCCCTTGCCATTTATCAACACCATTTTAGAGGAGGTAGGTGGTCATGAGCTTTACACGTTTATGGATGGCTACTCGGGCTACAATCAAATCTCCGTTGCCCCCGAAGACTATCACAAGACCGCCTTCACTATCCTATGGGGTACATTCATTTATTTGGTCATGCCTTTTGGGCTTTGTAATGCCCCTTCCGCATTCCAGAGGGCCATGACCTATGCCTTCTCAGACTTCTTGCACAAATCAATGACGGTGTTCATTGATGATTTTAGCACCCAGTCCACGAAGGACAAGCACCTAGCATGTGTGAGGCAAAGCTTTGAGCAATGTAGGCGCACCGGCATCGCTCTCAACCCCGAGAAGATCTTCCTCGCCGTAGAAAATGGGGTCTTACTAGGATTCGTGGTCTCCAAAGAGGGTAAAGAGCCGGACCCTGACAAGGTGAAGGTTATTGAAAAGTTACACCCCCCCACAAACGTCAAGGAGATACAAAAAACCCTAGGACACATAGGATGGTATAGGGAGGTTATCCATGACTATGCCACGAAGGCCATGCTTATCACTAGGCTCATCCAAAAGAGCGTGAGGTTTGAATGGACCCCAAGTTGCCAAGAAGCTTTCAAAGTTTTGAAGAAGGAATTAACCACCTACCCGGTCTTGAGGCCCCCGAATTGGGAGTTGCCTTTCCACATCTTTTGCGATGCCTCCGCAGTAGCTGTAGGGAGCACATTGTGCCAACCGGTAGGCCTTAATGGCAAGGACCACCCCATTGCCTTCGCAAGTAGGCAATTAAACCCTGCCGAAAAGAACTATACCACCACCGAACGTGAGTGCTTGGCGATGGTCTTTTCGGTCGAAAAATTCTGCCACTACTTGTTACTCAACCCCGTAGCGTTCTACGTCGATCACATGGCCATCAAGTACTTTGTCCACAAGGCAGACTTGAGTGGTCGTTTAGGGAGGTGGGTCTTACTTTTAGAGGAGTTTAACTACACGGTTGAATACCGCCTGGGACGGATGCACCTTCAAGCGGATCACCTCTCACTCCTCTCAGAGGAAACCGGTGTAGTCCCCATAGATGAGGACTTGTTTAAAGTATCCTCCATTTCCTCATGGTACAATTTGGTGGCCGAATTCCTTACCACCCACCTTCTACCAGACTCATTGTCCAAAAACGAGCGTAGGAAGGTTCGCCTCCATAGCCGCCACTTTACCATAGTGGGGGGCAAATTGTACCATCGTGGGGTTGACGGCATGCTACGTCGATGTGTGACGTCCGTAGAAATCCCCACGATCCTCTCGGCCTACTATGACAACACGTGTGGAGGGCACTTCTCTGGGACCTTGACGGCCCAAAAAGTCCTTCGCGCGGGTTACTATTGGCCCACATTGTTCCAAGACGCCCATGAGTACACCAAGCGATGCGACGCTTGTCAACGGTATGCCCAAAATGACCTCCAAATGAGCATGCCACTACGCGTATCCTTGCCCTTGGTCCCATTCGAGAAGTGGGGTATTGACTACGCGGGGGAGGTGCACCCTAGCTCTTCTAGTGGAATGAAACACATTGTGGTAGCAACCGAATATCTCACCAAGTGGGCCGAGGCTCGAGCCGTGAAAACCAATGATCCTAATCATGTAGCCAAGTTTTTGTTTGAACAAATCATTACCCGGTTTGGTTGTCCCAAAATCCTTATTAGTGATAGGGGGAAACATTTTTTGAACGAGATGATCGAAGCCATGACCACCCGGTTCAAGATCAACCATCGTAAGACCACCCCTTATCACCCTCAAACCAATGGTCACACCGAGCGGGTCAACCAAATCCTCGTGAATATTTTGAGGAAGACGGTCACCGATTGCAAGAGGGATTGGGACACGAAGCTCTCCGCGGCATTATGGGCTTACCGAACCACCTTCAAAATAACCACCCATGCTACTCTCTTCTCGTTGGTGTAATATGACATTGAAGCCATTTTGCCAATAGAGTTCGAGATTCCTTCTCTACGAGTGGCCGTGACCGAACGATGGTCCATAGCCACGTCCTTAGCCGATCGGTTAGAACGATTGGAGGAGCTCGATGAGATGCGCCCATGGAGCGCCCAGAACATGGAAACCATCGAAGGAAGATCGCCTTCGACAAACCAAAAACAAGGCCCGGTCATTACAACCGGGCATGCTAGTCCTCCTCCAAGATGCGAGGAGACTGGATTTCCCTGGCAAGTTTGATGCCTTGTGGTTGGGGCCATATCTTGTGAAAGAGGTCTTCTCCAACAACTCTGTACAACTCCAAACCCTTAACAGCGAGGATATCCCCATGCGAACGTCGGGCAACCGATGCAAAGAGTACAAGGTGTGATTTGCTCACAACCTTCACGATAAGACCTCATAATGTTGGTTGCAATCATGGGCCCTTCAAACACGAAGAGATAGGACTTGACCGTGTGCCCATGAGCAAGAGTTGAGTTCTCTGCCTCTTCGAGTTTTTCTAGATGGCCACCATGTGTGAGCCGCAAAAACGGCTCACGGTGACGAATGGACCACGCATTGTGTCCATTAAGATTAACAAAGTAGTGGAAATGGGTTATCCCATTGGTTAGTTCATGGTTTTTGATCAAGATGGCTAAATAGCCTTTCCATGCGCTAATTCTTTAATTAGGAGCCACATTGTGGCAACCAAGAATTTTATGAAGTTAACCAAAAAATTAATTGAAAGGAAAAAATGAGAAAAGGTAGAAAAAAAAACAATAGAAGAGAAGTGGAAATAGAAGTGGTGGAGAAGAATTTACCTCCTACCGAGTCATGGACCGCAATTGGCCACGATGAAGAAATCACGAAAGAAAAATTAGGAGAAGAAGAGAAATGATGGTGAGGGGAAGGAAAAAAGAAGGAGGCTTAAAAAGCCCTTAAAAAAATAGTTGAAAAGGTCCAAAAGGCTTGGGCAAACCCCTCACCAACCACTAAGTAAAATCAGGAATTACCCCAAGCAAGGGGAATTCAATCTAGGTAGATTAATTTGATTTAGCATCCTTGGAATTAGCTTAATAGCTCACTTACTGGAGATAATGCGCACCCCATGTGGCATGAAATTAAAGTAGGAGATTTAGATATTCCTTGGTTAGTAGGACACCCACTTTTGTTAATGCAAGGGTGGCACGGAGATAAGTAGTCATAGATTAATAGTTGTTTTAAGAGGAAAGTCATTAATGGAAGGTGGAAAAGGTGCCGGGAACATCCTTGGGAACGCAAGGAGAGCAAGGGCTTGGGGGGGTTACTCCTTGGAGAGGCTCATTCAGTAGTGTGCAAAGAATGTGGTGAGAAGAGAGAACAGGGAGAGAGACTGAGGAATTGAGAGAGAGCCGGAAGCCCCGGCCACGAACAAGAGAAAAATTAGGTTAGGAGCACAGGCTGAATCACTAGAGCGAGCGCTAGGTCGAACTGAGCACCAGAAGGCCGAATCACGAGCAAGATCACAAGAGCTGGAGTTGAGCACCAGAAAGCCGAATCACGAGCAAGATCACAAGAGCTGGAGTTGAGCACTAGAAGGCCGAATCACGAGCAAGATCACACGAGCTGGAGCAAGCACGACGAACAAGAGGGTCAAGATCACGAGCTGGAGCAAGCACGACGAACAAGAGGGTGAAGATCACGAGCTGGAGCAAGCACGACGAACGAGAGGGTGAAGATCACATGAGCTGGATCTGAGCACGAGAAGGCCGAATCACGAGCAAGATCACACGAGCTGGAGCTGAAGTTCGAAGGCTAAGGACGGAGGGTGAACCAAACTAGATTAGGGAGCCTCTCCTCTCCCGTGGACTAGTGAACAATTCCTTGTGCATGATAGGAGCCCTAATTTTTTTTTAAATACAAAAATCACGCGGAAGCGTTGCCAATTTTTTACTAGGATTAGGGTTTGCTATATGTTCAGCTCAACAATCGGTTTAATCATCATTAGTAAGTGAACACAGCTAGAGGCTCATGCATGGTGTAAGTTTTGAATAGGATTACTTGTGTAAATGTATGTGGTGTACACGTGAATGTGTGGTGCATGATCTTGAATAAACGCATATGTTAAGTGTACACTGCTGGTCGTTGGCTGTGGGTCCAGGATTGAGTCAAACGGTTAATTGAAGGGTGCCATCGTGTTAAGCAAGAAAAACTAATAAGAATTCAAAAAACGAACATAGAAAACGGAGTCATAACCACGAAGATAATGAAGAATTAAACTTTGGGGATAATAAGAAGAAGCCTGTCTGCTGGCCACTGCTGTCAGGGTCGCACTTAATTCTAGAATTGGTTGTTGAGGTTCTAATCAAGTTCACAAGGTGGAATTGAACCTAATTGAGCTTTAAAACGTTGAAAACGGAGCTTTGAGGTGGAACTTATGCTTGTTTAAAAGTTGGGTTTACTTTAAGGCTGAATCTAGCCATCACAACACTAATCATTAACGAACCTTCTTAAGTGACCACACCTTGGGTCACCGTGCTTGTATGAATGGTTGAAGGATGTTTGAACAAGGGGCTGCATCCCACACTTAGGGTCTTGTGTTCAAGATAAGCCACCCGTTAGGGGGTGGTTTATTTGGCTCACACCAACCATAAGTGCCATCGAAGAAACAAAACTTAGAGCCACAAGGCTACTAAATTCATACAACAAATATTCCCAAACAATAAGTTTATCTTTAATAACACACATACATTCATGAGTTGTATTCAGCAACGCTGTTCATATACACCAGGCTGAGGTGGCCTTCTTACACTATTACACAAATCATATGCTTTCCCTGGCAACATTGCCAAAATCCCCACACCAATGTACATCTCTTCATACTTACAAATTTTAAAAATTAACAACCAACCCCTACAACTTTGGATACTATTTCACATTTACATGCTATCCCACTTAGAGGACATTAGAATTATCACAAACATCAAAAATACTATCACCACTACAACTATCAACAACCAAAACCATTCAATCATATTATGTGGAGATTTTAATAGAGATATCGCACTAATTGATAAACAACTATTTAATAGAGATATCGCACTAATTGATAAACAACCCATTGACCAACAATGGCGCAACTTTACAGATAACCTAAATTTTATATATATCCCTAGAGACACACAATACTCCATACAAGGTGGATATGACAATAAAAACCTAAGTTTGATAGATGGTTTTTGCATACTAAACCCCAATCATGCCAGATACACTTGCACAAGAAAAACAAGAATCACTCTAAACTCAGACCACTCACCAATCCAACTATATATCCCACACAACACACTTATGAGGAGAACACCCACGATACCAATCGATGAAAATGTTTGAATACTCAATCCCATTCCAAAAACCAATGCATAAGACTTCAATACAATGTTTTTTTGGAAAAAACTCTGTACTAATAACTCCCTCATCAACCGCCCAAGAAACAACGACCAACTCTTGAAAAACCAATGGCTTGAAGTGTGTAATAACCTAGATATATTAATTAATAATATCTCCACCATACTAGAGAAAACATGCAAAGCCCCATCCATACTCCAACTATAAAATAAAACATCCAAACAAGGGGGATACTTACCCAAAAAATTCTAAAAAAAGTGGAAACAACATTTAACTACCTATTATACCATTTGAAAAAAAATTGAACTGTTAAAAATAATCCACAATGGTTTACTCACCCTATGTGCCAAAAGTTACAAACACTACAAAACACTCAAATTCCACCCCTACCACCTTCCAACATATCACCGGATGAATGGTTACACAATATTGCACTGATTGCAAAAAAGGCCAACAAACAAGCCAAAAAGATAAGTACCAAATATACCAAAGAAAATATCAAGAAAGCCATATCTAAATACAGACTATTATATGAAACTAGTGCAAAGAAAATTAATAGAAGAGTCTTTAAAAACAATACATTCCCATTGCTAGACTGTATCACTAGTCAACATAACAATATTTTAACTAGCCTGGAAGACATCCAAAATGAAATATATAACCAACAAACCAAAAATAACAAACCTATTGTACCTACATGCAACTATCTACTAGATCACCCACCTACATGTACATGTCCTCCAAGACAATACCTATGGCATGACCTTGATGGCTTTACTATACATAAATAGGGTGAGCCACAAACCCCACTGCACACCTATTTTAACCAAACCGCATACGATACATGCCTAAAAAATTTAGGAAACAACAAAGTCCAGGACCAGAATGCATTCCAAACTCCATACTAAAACAAATGCCCCCGAGATTCCACGAACTTTTCTCCCTATTTTTCTCTTACTGCTGTAAACAAAATCAAATTTCCGCATCATGGAAAACTAATTCTACAATACTACTATATAAAAAAGGTGATCCCTCAATGCTTCCAAACCATAGACCAATTGCCTTAGCCAATACATTCTATAAACTCTTCACAAGCACATTCTCATCTTTATTATCATCATAGGAAGAAAAACATCAAATCTTACACGATAGCCAAGAAGGCTTTTGCGCAGAAAGAAGTACCGCTAGGCAAACTCCAAACCATAATAGTTGCACTCAAAGACGCACAAATTACAAACCAAGACATATATATTTTATATGTTGATTTCAAGAACGCATTTGGCTCTATTGACCACGCAAGACTATTAGCAATTATGTCTGACCTCGGATATCCCATCGATGTAGTTGCATTAGTTGGAAACATCTACTCTCAATCGTCCACCTCATAAGTTGGAGAATACTTTGGAACAACACGTCCCATCCCTATACAACGTGGAACTATACAAGGTGACACGTTAAGCCCATACTTATTCATTATTTTCCTAGAACCACTACTAAGATGGATGCAAAGAGGAGATAACGGCTACACCTTTGGAACATCACAAGTCACCATAAACTTGGCCGCTTACGCCGACGACCTTGCCGCTAAAGCCGGAAAACTTAAGTATTACAAATCCAACTCAACAAAATTGACAAATTTTGTGATTGGTCCGGTATGGATGTTGGCACCCAAAAATGTGCCGCCATGGGTTGCCCAAATAAATCCAAAATGAACCCACCGCATTCAAAGCACTTATGAAAACTGCCAACATACTAAACCGTAACTAACCCATCCCCATACTACACCAAAATGAATCATACAAGTATCTTGGCACAAACCTCGTCCCCTTACTAAAATGGAAGATACAAACTCACATCACTACCGCAAAACTTACAAAACAATGCAAAGAACTAGTAACATGCTCAGCCACTATGAAACAAAAAATAAAAATGGTAAACACAGTACTTAGACCCGGAGAAGCATAAAGTTTCTATAGAGTTCCATACTCCATGCGTGCTAGACAAAAAAATCATAGCCATACAAAAATCCATTTGTGGCCTCCCTAAATGTATGTCCAACATCAAAACCCAACTGCCACATAATTTATTTGGACTAGAAGCTTTTTCTTTTAAAAATACTTACCTCCGATGATAGGTGAACAACTTCAAAATGCACTAAATGACGAAGGTAGATTTGGCAAGATTTACAAAGGACTCACCCACTCCATCCTTGCCAAATATGGTGGTGCTAAAAATATCCCTAGAATAAACAAAGCTGATTGCATTAGATCGCCAATTTCTCGAACATTTTTCCTATTAAAAAATGAAGCAAAAGTGTACCTAAAAAGCACACTCACGGATTTCCTTATAGAACCCTCACCTTTGGAACAAATGTGGCTACAAGAAACTCAAAATGACATAAGAATTAACCAACACCTCTCCCAAAAACTCTTACAAAAACTTTTCTATGTAAATATTACCAATTTAAAATGAATTACACTACCAAATGGAACACACATTATGAACCACAATGACTTCAAAACATTCATACTACACCATTTAAATTAGTAAAGAGCGTCCTTAGTATTGCCCAACAACTATTTTACTACCTTCCATGTCTAAACACATGCATCTCACCATGCTCAATACATCAGAACCCCTACACACTCAAAGACACATATACTACCACCAACAACAACATCCAACCCAGAAATAACCCCCCGCCAACTCACCCTCCCAACCCACAGCATCCACTCCTCCCTCTGCCCCAAATTCACATCCTCAAAATCCATCCACATATCCCATAAATCTCATCCTTGACCATAAACATAGAAAACATGTTGACTCAAATAAAATCACAAAGAATGACACCAAATATTTATGCCAATGGCAACACAATAACAATACCGACAACAAATGGTTACCCCAATCGAACGGCTTCCTATGGCATGACCTAAACACCTCTATACACAACTCCGTACAATTAACACAATATTATCAAAACACACAAAGTAGATTCAACTTAGAAATCATTCAAGCACACCATCCTCAAGAGCAATTTTGTGACCCAAGATCAATTATCCTACCCATAACCATTCCCCTCCTCAACATACACACAACCGAATGCAACCCCCAAAAAGACATTCTCACAATAATCCATACAATCAAAATTAATGAACACCACGCATATATATATCATACGACTAAAATCATAATCTACGCAGTGAACCATGCACCGATCAACCATGCATTGAACCATGCAGTGAACTATAGAAATGCTACAGTCAACTGTGCAGTTAATTGCGTAGTCGACCGTGCAGTGAATCATGTTAGCTTTTTTTTTTTATAGTTTGTAATATATAAACTACATTAAAATGGTTGGACTATTGCGTTGCAAAGCAAGCGCCAATTGCTAGTATATATATATATTTCTTATATATATATATCCAAAGAAAAAGGAAGGCATTTAATTACTATTTCTGTTGCTAGACTCCAATGGCTAGTATGGAACCAATACCAAAACAAACTACAAACTCCCACAAACATAGAGCCAACAACCCAACTATTCAAAATTGAAATATTTTGGATATACCATAGATATAAATATCGCATCCTGAAAAATGACCCTCTCAAACTTGCGCAATATACACTACCCATGCCCATTCTAGACTCACTAATCTCATCTTTCAACATCCAATACTCGTACCTTTCATCCCCCGTCACATGCTCCATCCAACTTACTAAATTCTACTTACCTTTCAAAAGAGACAATTTTTTGACTCGCTAGGAAATGCCTTTGACTACAAATGGATTAGAAATGGTATAGCACATCCCTACAATATAGAAGAAACACAACAAGCAATACATTAGGCGAGACTTGCAGCCAAAAATGAACCAAACTCTACTTCCATTCTTATTATTACACCAGACAATAACTCGTACCAAAACTTTGACCCTCACTTAGGCCCATCTCCGAACTCTCACATCATAGCCCTATTTGAGGCACACTCGATACCATATGAAGAACCCACCTTACCACTAGAAGTGTTGAAAAAACCTAGGTTTGAACCATCCACCATTCAAATACTATGCATACACCATCAAAATAATAATATTGGTACGTTAGAACAACTTGCCATACTCACTTCTATAACAATAACCTCAAAATAAGCGGAATATATACAAAAATATCTCCACCTACCCCCCCTAATCCTAGTGAATCATACCAAAAAATGGTCCCATCTTAAATATGCAAATACAACACAAACCCACTCCATTACACCACCCCTCCCCACATATCGTGACTATATCTCCTTAAAGTTTGCCCCCACGTATAGTTATTACACAAATGCTTCCTTCAAAGAACCAACAGAAGTCAGTCCGCGACATTGGCATAGAGAAAAAGCCGGATATGGCATATACAACTCAACCAAAGAAATAAAAATATCGAAAAGACTCCATGGACTTCAAAATATCCTCAGAGCTAAAATGATGGCCCTACATAAACCCTCCAATTATCACTACACAATACACTAATGAACCTGCACACATCTTTACAGATTGTATAAACATCTTATATCTATTAAACACACAAATAACACATCCTACCCTCCACAATAGCGACCCCGACCAAGCTATCTTATCATCCTTGGTACAAATGCTACAAAGCCGCACTAAAATCACAACCTTTCATAAAGTTCGAGCACATATCAACATAGAAGGAAATCAACAAGCGGATAAACTAGCTAAAGAAGGCCTAAGTAAATCCCATAGAAATGCCAATGAGTCACATGAACACGCCCACGCTATTCCATACTACCTCCAAAGAGAAAGTTGGTCTTCTATGGAAGACACCCCGGACAAAGGCCCCATCAAATTTTTAGATAAATACCTCAAAAAACAAGATTTGATTAACAACCTTGATCTAATCTCAGAAAATTGTCCTAACATAGATAAATGGACCGATAATAACAACATTGATAATAAACTCTCTACAAACTTTTGGAAAAATCCCACAATTACAGACTCACAAAAAACATGCAATATCAATTTTTGTACTGGACAATACATGGAAAATGCCCGCAAACAACTCTTCTTTGGTATCAAAATATTTTTATCCATAAACTGCCCAATATGCACATCCACGGACCCAAATATATGGCTATACGTACTTCTCAAATGCCAAAACCACCATATACACTCTGTAATTGTCAAAAGACACAATAAAGCGGTATGGAAAATCCAGAAACAAATAATATCCTCCAATAAATCACGATTCTTTATACTTATGAACGGTGGAACCTACAACAACAAACCCGGAAGAAAATACAGTTATGTCATGGCTACTTTCATGCACATGTGGAATCCAAAGATGCCACTATAATGCCATATTCAAACGAGACATACTATGGGTCAAAGGATTACCATATAGAAACCCCCCACCGGACCACATAAATTCAAACCTTACCATCCAATTTATCGAATTCAAATATTGTAATGATAGATTTTCTCCAGAAGCAATAAAAAACAAAACCAATAAATATCAATCACTTATCAACAACATTACAGCCCTTGGATGGAAAGTTGATCCCCTTATTGTCATTACGGCTAGAGCTAGAGCTACTATTTTTATCCCCTCTATGAAAAGTCTCAAGAAAACATTCAATATCCCCATGTCGTAATACATGCTAGTAAGAATTCACATCTTAACACAAAAGATACCCTAAGGTATTCCTTCCCACATAGAACCCTCGAGAATTGCAAGAATAATAATATGTCTACATCTAGATATACCACACTTAATAAAAATGAAAAGAGAAAGCATTAGATTACGGGGTCAAGGCTAAGCCCACCACTCAATCCAAGGTCATAAGAAGTTCGTCTCTTGAGTCCGGCTTGGCCTGGATAGGATCCGGGAACTCCATGTAGGGATTAGTCTGGCTCGGCTTGGATAGGATCCCAGAAACGTGAGTAGGGGTTAGTCAAGTTAGTCCTATTGTGATAGATTTACTTACAGGGACATGTATGTACATTATAGACACTCCAAGTTACATTAATATCCTGGAAAGGGAGTATCACCACGAGGTATGACCCGCGGACCCAAAAAGCTTTTAGTGTTTGTGTTGGTGATAATGACTCTTCCTCACATTCTCTCTTTTTACTACTATTTGCTCACTTGGATGGTAATGGTTTCACGGGTATCCCTCTTGAAAGGGGAAAAAGGACCTAGATCCTTGGAACTAGTGGGACTCTTATGGTAAGTAGGTGGCCTACCCGCCTATCATCCAAGCTGCTAAGTCTTTTCCTTTACTTCGTGACGGCTAAAAGAGTACAATCTAACTGATCCGCATAGACATTCGCACAAGGGATCACTGATGCTACTCCTTTCCTTCAAAGAACAAAGTCCTTATGCCCAATAGATATCCGCTCAAAGGGTGGATTATAACTCCTTCCTTCTCTCAAGGTAATTCGAGCTGTAAGAGTAGTTCCTAGTTCCATCCGCATAGACATTCGCACAAGAGATCAAACTAGGTCCAACTCGGTCCTTAACCAATAGCCTTAGGTTTAGCCACTCTCAATAGACATCCGCACAAAGAGAAGAACTGAAATTAGACTTGACGCTATGGTAGCTTAGTAAGTTAGTACCCCTATGGATCAACCATCCGACCAAAGGTGGGATGCAACCGGGATCTAAAGTCCGCCTTCACAGCCGGCTACATAGTGCCACCGATAGGTCACACAAGACGTACCAAGACTCCTTCCTCATTTGTCACTTTTCCCTCCTCCTTAAACACTTGCTGTCTCACCTGTTATTCCCACCTTACCATAATTAATTCTATGTGATGGAACAAAGAAACAACATCAAATGGTCAAATTAGATTCACGCCCTTCTAACACCCTTGTTGTCTCACCTGTGATTTCCACCCTACCTAATTACTCTAAATGATGGAGCAAGGAAGCAACAATGGGACTGCTAGAATGAACTAAGGAGAGGACTACTTGAAATGGCACTCGCAGTCACGTGTAGAATCCGGGCTCTCCAACCATGATGGGTTTGAGAGAGTAGATTCAAAATTAAAGTGAAAGTGAATACACACAACAAGCAGTCAAGAGAGGTGTCAAGAGACACCTTCTTTATACTGCTTGGAAACACACAATTGCCAATAAACAAAAGATACCTTCCTAGCCCAAGACGGCGGCATTAACTAACCTTAATGGTGGTGGCCGCCATCCTACCATCCCAGCACACACTAAGTCAAAAGGCATCAAATCACACAAATCCCAAGGCAATATCAAGTCAAAAGTTAAAACCAAAGTCAAATTGGGGGCCTAATCCCGGAATGAACGGTGACCTACGAACGAAGATTCCGGACCTACTTCCAGGCCGACTCCTCAAGTCTTCTCTTCTCTTCTTTCCTCTTCCGCTTCTTGGTACTCTTGCTTATAGCAAAACCAAGCATAGCCGTCGAAGTCGCTGCACGGTATGGCGACATATCCGAAGGCAAAATGAGAACCGGTCGAGGCGCGGGTGACTAAAGATGGAGCGGTAGGGCCTCACTCCCGGTCAATGTCGCGTCCGGGCAACTCGGGTGGAGCGATCAAGGTGTCGGGCTCCGTCCAGGCCGGCAAAATTAGCTCCTGGATCTAAATTATTACGGTAATATCCTACTTGGATGTGCGCCTGGCTTGGGCACTGCTTGCTGCGCAAGGTGAAAGTAAGCGGAACTCTCACTGGTGGTTGTCTCAAAATGAGATGAACTTGGAAGAGGTGCACTCTTTGATGTTGAGTAAACAACAATATCCCGAGGAGGTTGGCAAGGAAAATACGTAAGTGGAGGCTCCATTGGAGTGTCCGTTTCTTTGTGCCAATTGTGTTGCTCCCGCGTGGTAATCTCTGAGGGAGATTGATATGCGGAAACTCCCATCTTTGGGGGTTGTGATGGGATGTCAGGGCTGTCCAAGTCAACCACGTCGCTCGTGCCATATAGGCCCTTGTCACCTTAGCCTTGTCCTTCTTGCTCGGGCTCTGTCTCGAATTTGGTGTCTTCTTCCAAGCTATCACATTTCTCCCCGACCTTGGGTAGGATGTGGGTGAGGTTGTCTACCAACATTCTCATGTTAGCATAGGCCGCTTCGACCATAACGATTTGCTCCATCATGAAGGCAACCACCCTCTTACTTGAAATATGGTTATCCCTCTCCAATTTTGCATCGAGAAGAGCCTCCTTGCAATTCTTTTCTGGCTCTAGTGCTCAACTCTTCATCTTTACCATATCGGTGGTGAGACAGTTCACCTTCTATTCCATATTACAAAGATCACCTGCTCCTCCTATCTTCTCCTTGACCGCGGAAACCAGTCCATAGCAAAGTGGGTTGCCCACAAGTTTGCTTACTTGTCCTATAGTCCTGTCCATGTCATCCACATATATACGAAGAGCCTCCAACAACTCGGATGCACGAAAAACTTTACCTCCGGGTTGAGCGGGTCTAGTGGTTGGTGCGTGGATAGTGGCTCGAGTCCAGGTGGACGGTGCTTCTCTCTTCCTTAGCCGCTGACGCTTGGATGGTGGTGGTGGTGTTTTTCCTGACTCAGATGAGCTATCATCCTCCTTCGATGAGCTATCATCCTCCTCCGACCTAGGCTTTGGCTTTGACTCCGTCTTCTCGAATTTCTTGATCATAAGTTGAGTTCCATACGCCATTGTCATTTCAAGGATGGTTTCCTTGAAGTGGTGATAAAGGTGGATAAAAAAGGAGCAGATGGGTGAGTTTTTGGTGTTGTTGGCGCTCTTCTTCAACCTCATCACCACATCCTTCACAATAATTGCTAACCAACCTCTCTCAAATATAGAAACCATTCAAGGTATTAATAAGGGTGACCGTGAGCCGCGTAGGTTTTTTAGGATACATGATTGGTACGAGGGTCGCAAAGACCGGTTTGGCTCTGAGATCTAGGCACTCCTGTAAGGCATAGCCATTCTTGTCGTCCTTGGTGCAGAAGCATCCCTTAGCATACTCCTCCTTCTTCAGACTTGTCTACCCTGATCCTTGTTGTGGAAAACCATACACCTCCTGCCACCTTCCCATGGTCCAGCAATCTAGGCAAGCTCAGATGCTATCTTCCTCCAGTTTAGACAACGGGTCCTGTCATATCTTCTGCACAGTTCATTCTACACAAAAATCCCAATAGAAATCAAGTAGGAAAAGACAACCCATCCGTAAAAGATCCTTCTTGAACTTGGTGAGTTCAAGAGGGTCCTTGGTGTCGCAATATAGTCATTTGTAATTCTCAAAGTTAACCAAAATTAGCCTTAAGTGAGCCCACCTAACCAGATCGTTTCCAGGGATTTTTATCCTGCGTCAAACTCTTTAAATCTAAACAACACTTCGCACTTAATACTTCAGCACATCCCGGAGGATGGCTTCTCCGTTACCTTAGAAATCAGTAACAAGTAACCACAATTGTTTCAATTAAACTCTATTGAGTGTTAGAATAATTTTCCGGTAAGTTTTTATAGTGCTCGGAAAGTCACTGCCCTCCGTTCTCGCAGTCCAGAGGCCACAATATCCACAATCTAACCCTATAACTTGAAAGAGTTAAAAAGGTTGCAGCCAATTTATAGGTCTTCACAATCTATCGCAATCTTGTTCCGGTAAACCGGACACGCAAGCCCGGGTTCCAACTACAACCACACCCAATGAATCAAACAAAGAATATACAAGGCTCACAACAAGTTAATGCTAAGCAAATCATGTGCACAAGACAACCTTCCACGGGGTTCAAGGGATCTCATCCATTGTAAGGATAGAAACCCCAGAATTCTCTAGACTCAGGCTTAGCCATGATCTCTTTTGGTGTGCCAAGAGAGGGGATATCACCCTTCCTCTCCACCAATCCAAACACTTCCTACTTAAGGGAGGCTATCATGAATAGCGGTGGGCTTTTCAGATCCCATACGCGAATGCAACTCTTCCCCGTCCCACCGGTGAATGGTCTGGAGCATAGATCTTGGATCTCACTCCACCTATCTAACGTGGATATCCTACACCCTCAGAAAGTCTCTACTCACATTCAATCACATAACACACAACAAGTCCCAACCTTGCACACCTAGCAAAGACACACTAGGAGGATTCAACTCTCTCCCGGTCTACTCACACAAGCTCAACACAACGGCTCTAGACACAAGCAATGAAGGCAAGACATGAGCAAATCAACAAAGATAAGAGTACATAACACAAGAGTCCAAGGCTCCTTTAGTACACAGAGACTACTAGCTACCGTCCAAAACTAGATCCCCAAAAGATGAAAATGGCATCCAGAGAGAGCACTAAAGTCAATAGCTACCTTTCAAAAGTAGATCCACAAAAGGACAAAATGGCATCTAGATTCTAAAATCAAGGATAGCCTAGTCACCAGCCGATTACCGGTAGACCGGTAAACCGGAAGACTCCCGGTTCGGGATCGGTGAACCTTTCCCTAACAAAAGTAAGTAGCCGAAGAAACTACTCAAGTGGTAGTGACCGGGTGCACAATGGGGCCCCATCGACATCATTAATCTCACCCTAGTGTTTAAATTTAGCAACTTTTAACAACATCTCACCAACCGGTGGGATAAATCAACAATACACATAACATATAACAAAGGCTCAACTGGAAGACCCATCTGGAAGAGTCAAATTATATCCCGGTAGATCTATGGAAGGATTGGTTGGAAGATTGAGTTTAAAAATTCAACCACCTTCCTCAAATATTCTCCTTTCGCAATCCCTTCCCACTTGTTCGGGTCAATCTTGGAAAGCGTCCGTGTTACCGGTGGAGTCATGTTGTCCAGGATGGACTTACTCCCCGACGTGCCTTGTATTTACACCAATCTCACTATCTACTTATCACAATCTCCGGTCCGGCCCGGAAAACATAAGTATGCCGGTCAAACGGTGTACTACTCCGGAATATTTTGCTAGCATACGTGGATGTAGGTGTCTCACATATCTAATGACACACTAAATAAACAATATCATATATGATCATTGTAAGGAGAGAACTTCGGAGAATAAGACTTAGAAAGAGATTTTCCCGGTTGACCGGGGAGACTGGGAGAAGAATAGAAAATTTGAGCAAGACCTAGAGAGGATAGGACGATGGAGAAAACGGAAAGGAAAGACTTGCCACAAGGCTATGACAATAGAAAACAAATGATAGGACACCAAGGTAGAGCCACAGGTATAAAAAGTCACAATCTAGGGTATATATGGTCTAGATAGAGTCCACCGGGGGACTTTTTCTCCAGACCAGAAGAAAGTAACCGAAACCACCCTGGAGAGAGAAAAATGAAAGGAGACTCAACAAGAAAGTTGTGCAAACAAAAAAAAGACAGTACTTGAAAAAAAATCACCTCAATGTCTTGCCACTTCCTTGTTGCACCACTTCCTCCTCTAAACCCTAGATTCTTCTTCTCTCTCCTTGGAGTTGCACCATCTCTTCTTCTTCCTTAAAGTTGCACTACCTCTTCTTCTTCTTCTTTTCTTCTAATAAATCCTAACTCCAAAAAAGACCCAAATAAAGAGAGAGGGAGAAACTATAAGAGATGGAGAACTAGAGAAGGGGATAGGGGGAAAAAATTGAAGGGGGAGATAGAATTTAGAGAGTGAAGGGGAGAAGAGTTGCTGGAGAAGGAAGAGTTTCTGGTGGGGGGGTCCAAATTTGGGAGAGGGAAGTTTGTAGCTGGCTATTGAGAGGGGGCCAGTTGCTGCTGCCCGGGTGATACCCGAGTAGTCGGGTATCAGACCATATCTGGTTGATATCCGATTGTAATATACCCGGATATTGGATTTATTTTTTTTATAAATAAATTAATTAATTAATTCTTCTATTTTGTTTTTTTGTCTTTTCTTTTTGTCTCACATAACTAAATTCTTATTCTTTTGATTAAGAATTTGTATCTACAACAATAAAAAAAAAGAAGGAAGGAACTAGAACTACTTCCTAATGAATCTAACTACCTTCTAAACTTAACTAATTAATTTAGATTAAGTGGTGATTTTAGAATTACATCTCGGAATCTCTTCCGAGACTCTTTGAAATTGTTTTCCGGGACTAAACTAGTGATTTTAAGACCCGGTTTTATCACCACTATAAACCTAATTAACCTCTTAAGCATTTCCCTATTTTCACTATCTGCTATCTAATCTAATTCTACACAACACTGACTACTTTTCTAGTTAATTAAGACTAAAAATCCTACTTTAACTAATTTTTTTGGTAGGGGCAACCAAGTGGGAGTTTCAGACTCCCACACTTGGGAATGATAGGAGATATCTCTTTTACCATGGAGGTTGCCGGATTTGAGGAGGGTCCAGACGCCATTTGGTCGTCGTGGTGAGCTTCTTTCTTCCGATATGCCTTCGCCTTCTCCTGCTCTGGTTCCAGCCTCTGTTCTTGTGGTCTTTTTCACTCCCGCGGAGGTGGTGGTGATCCTAATTGTGCTCGCAATGATTGTCTTTGTGCTGATCCTCGCCGTGCTCTGTTGCAGTTTGTAGAGACAGTATCCCTCCGGAATGCACCCAATCGTCACTAAGTGTTTCCAAAGTAATCGCTCTGATTTCGTTCCCACAGAGACCTAATGTTCTTTTCCAAATACTCTGGATATCTAAACTTATCAGAGCAATTCGTTTATCAGTTAGCTATCGTCTTTACTTACGTAGGGTAGATCCAGATCCTTCCGGAGCCGGATTTGGTACGACGGTTTCCGGAAAGTAATTTCCGGAAGGCTGGAGGGTAGTTTGATTTGTCTCTATTCCTCCTCAGAGTCTCCTGGAGTTTTTAAGCGAGTGGCCGGAGTCCACTGATCATGTTTTGTGTAAGTGGCTGGATTTTCCACTGCCATGTGACTTTAAGTGGCTAGGCACCCACTGTCCGGAACTTATAGTGACTGAATACCACTCTCCCTACTCTGCTAGCTGGTGATTTGATGCTGCTATCAGACTTAAACTCTGACGACATCCGAAAGGCCTTCCGGATGCGGTCACATAGAGACAAGTTCAGACTACAATGACATTCCGGTGAGTACGGTTGCAATTCTCCGGAACAAAGGCTCACCGTTCGCTATCGATATTCCGTCTAGATCTTTGTATTAGGCTTTTTCCTATCTTAGGGGAGAACTCCGGCACTGACCGGAATCCAGTTTAATACGGAATCTTCCGTGAACTAGAGATTACCAGGAACACCTTCGCAGTTCATCTCTTCCCCTCTTGGCTACTTCCGGACCCTGGAGACTACCAAGAACACCTTTGCAATAGCTCTCTTCCGCTCTCCCAGGCGATCTCCTGACACTAACCAAGATAGTTTCCCCCTCCGGCAAAACAATTGAGTTACACTATTCCGGAAGAACCACTCACACAACGACACACACAAGAATGGATCCGTCACTCACAAGTTCCACACATCACACCACAAGCACAAGATAGCAAGTCTAGTACAAAAGGGTAACGTATATTTCCAGGTGAGAAGAACAAGATGAATAGGTTTTTTCCAAAACCTCTCTACTAGGTACTAACTAAGTCCCTATTAAAGTTAGCCTTCCTCCTAGCTATCCTACAGGAAATTCGCTAGATCTTATCTAAAAGATCCGAGAAATCCGGAAGAGTTCCAGATCGGATCTCAGATCCTAAAATCACGGAATAGTTCCGTCTCCGAAATTCCTACTCTAAATACACAACTGGCAGTCGATTTTGGCAGCAGCCGGGTGCACTTGAGGCCCCATTATTAATTGCTGTTGATCCGGAATCCAAACCTGAAAAGAAATACAAATCCTAACTAACCTAAGTCGGAGCACCTGGGCCCCGATTTCTCCCACTCCTGTGGGAGGGAGAGATCTCTACCGGAGCGCGCTGCTTGCCCTTTGCCTTCTTCGACGTTGCAGGCGAAAGGTTGGTCTTCCGGGTTGATGGTCCGGTTGCTGGAGTAACACCAGCCACCGAAGTCTTGGCGTCCGGCGGTGCTGTTCCGGTGATCCTTTCGGAATCGGAGGTGCTGGCGGTTCCGTCACGGAAGCTGACGTGGTCTCCTAGACCAAGTCTTCGTAGCTTCCGGACGGACTCCTTGATCCGGGCGTCAATTTCCAGGACACGAACTTTGGTGGAGCCGGGAGGTCGCCTTCCGCCGGAGGATCTGGCAGACGCATATTGGGTGGCGATAGAAGATTCGGAAGCTTCTTCAGGATCTCACTCGTACTTGGATTGGGAGGTAAAATACCCTTCCTTGGTGTCCGAGGTGACAGAGTGTCGAGAGACTCCGGATTCGCTGAGGTGCCCGGAGCTGGAGTGGTCTTTGTCGGCGATTCCGGAGGGGCCGTAGTTCGTCTTGGGGTCGTGGTGCCTTCTGGTCCAGGTGCTGTTGGGTCTTCCGGAACCTCCTCTGTGATGTTGTCGACCAACAGCTTCATCTGCTCTCAGGTCCGCCCATCTTCTCCGCTTGATCTAGGAGGAACCGGATGATGTTGGCCCTAATGACCTTCTCCTTCTTCTCCACCAATTCAGTGAAGAGCCGACTCCGGTGTCGTGATGCAATACAGTTCATGATATAAAAAATAAGATTGAGAAGAAAAATGGGGAATCTTGCTGGTTAAGGTAATTGTGGAGAATAAATGGTTTTTTCCTCAATTACCCTACCAAGCCAGAAGCTTATCTTAGAGGATCTTTACTGCATCTTGTCACTAGCTCAGGGCTTAGGAGCGTCCACCAGCTGGATTTACTGCTGATTCCGGCAGTCCCCTGACCACGCAAGCGCCAGCCGCTGTGACAAACCAAGGAATCGAACCCGGACCGGCGAGGTGCAACGAAAAGCTTAGCCAGCCGAACTAAGCCGCGGTCGATGGCAGTACGTGGGCTCTAGTGATATTTAAGCTATTCTCTAACTCTTCTGAGATCAAAAAACTTAAACAGAGTGTTATGGTATTATAGTTTGTAGTAGAAATAAGAAATGTTTAGTTTGAGGGTTAGTTTAGGGGGAGAAATATAGTGCCAACTTGTAGTAGAGTTATAGGTTAGGAAATAAAAGTCAAGCTAGGCTTATGTGGGAAGATTTGGATAAGATTTGGAGGTAAATAGACTTTGGTGTCCAAGGGTGAGTCAAAAGGAAGGCTAGAGATGCATGGGCTGATTTAGGCCCTTGACTTTTCTTCCCTCCTCCCTCGGCCTAAGCCTCCTCCATTTAGTATAAAAAGACGCTCGGATTTTCCAGTGTGACAAGTAGAGTTTTGTGAGTTTTGATGTCAGTTTTTAGATTGTTGTAGAACTTGTTAATAGCTTTTCAACAAGCTATCACACACTCCAATCGGAGTTATGTAGAAGCTGTGGTGTGGATTTGAATAAACGAGGGTACTGCTGCCATGAATTTTCGAGAGCAGTAACTTTGATTCCATGTAGAAACTTGTATACAAAGAGTGAGATAATGAATCTTTGTGTGTATAGTGTTGAATGTATTAGCTTTCCAATGAGCTATCATAAGCTCAAATCCGAGTTGTTGTGGAGTCGTGGCACTTGATCTATTGAAGGAGTGTTCTCGGAGGAGCGGGTTGTTTTCCACAAGTTTCAATCAGTGACTTTGAGCAACTATAGTTCATTGTATATAGAGTCAGTAGGACTGAGAATTTTATCACTTGTTGATCTTGTTGTTAGCTTTTCAAAAAGCTATTACGTAAGTGGATTGGAGTTGGTTTGAGAGAGTTATGCTAGATTGAGTGGAAATGAGTCAGCTGCCTTGAGCAAGTTAGAGCAGTGACTTTGATTCCTCATAGAAGCATTTGTATAGATCTTTTTATATTTAAATTTTGTACGTATGAGCCTTACTGTATTAGCTTTCTAGGAAGCTATTGCATGCTCATATAAAGTTAAGTATGAAGTGGTAGAGCTTGATAGAATGAAAGAAGATTCTGCTGCCCCAAGTTCATTCAAACTACTTGTTTAATCACTTGCGAGGGTTTGTCAAGATGAGTCAAGAAGTTTACCTTTATTGAAGATCTAAGTCTTACTGTGTATTATTTCAAATTTATCACCAATGAAGATCGCCTTTATTACACCTCCCTTCTTCCTTTACTGAAATTGGTAGCAGCCAAGAACCCTGCGTTTTCCCAAGGCAAATTCTCTCTCCACGACACCGGTTGATTACGTCAACTGGGAATTCTTGGGCCGTCCGGACCTTTATCAGGGCAGCTGCGGAAGCATTGGCGTTTGCCTCAGCCAGCTTCCGAGCCGTCACCGCCAGAGCTGCCTCTACGAGGTACTGCTTCACCTTCTTCTCCATTTCCGTGCTGGCCTTGTACATGGAGGAGATTTGGGTATGCAGCGCCTTCGTGTTCGTCTCCCTGCTCCGGAGTTCCTCCACCCTGTTGATGGCGTCCTCCAACCGGTCGACGTCCAAACTCCGGAAGATTTGCTCCACGCTGGTGGTGATGATGTAGTTGGTTTTCTTGACGAGCCCAACTCTCCAGCCAATATCGCATGTGAGCTCATCCATCAGCTTGAGCTGACCCTTGGAGTCGTCCCGGTCAACCTTCATCTTCTTCCGGTTGGTCCCTGTTGAGGGTCCGGACTTGTCTTCTCCGAACGACACGAAGGAGCTACGGATGCCCAGACTCTCCGACTCGGGCTCCTTCCCCCGAGGTCTCTTCGGAGCCCTCCAGCCTTCCGGAGTGCCTGTGGTTGCTGCTTCCGGCACAGGCTCTTTCCCTCCGGACTCTTCCTCCTCCGACTCGTCCCCTCCATACTTCTGGAAGTTAAGAACTTCGTCGTACTTCCTGACCTCTGCCGGAGTTAGCTGCTAGTGGTGATAGTAGAGGTGCACCACATACAAGGCCAGAGGTGTTGCCGATTTTTTCACCTTCTGGAGATTGGCCACGAGGGGGTTGATCATTTCGGTCATCAAGGTTCTCCAGTCTACGACGATCTTCCTCCGGAGTGCTCCAAGGAAAGTGCAGGCCCACTTCGCTACCATCCATCTCGGCTTTTCCGGATGGAAGATAGGGTTTAAAAACCCTAGCACGAGTTGGGCATCCAGGTGCCGAAGGTCCTGCAGGTTGTAGCCATCCTTCGGGCCCGCTGGTCCACCAAATTCCTCAGCCAGAAACTCGTCCCGCCGTTCCACCACCTTGGTGCGGCCGGCTCGGAAGTCGTATGCCTGAGACCATTCCGGAACTCCCCAGAGTTCCAGGTGGGCTCTCATGAGCCCCTTGTATTTCTCGTTCGGCGTCCCTACAAGCTCTCGGACATAGACCTCCTCCCGGAAGCCCCACGCAACTTGGAGCAAACCCTCACAACCCATAAACTTCAGGCTCTCCTTCAGCATGGTGAACTCATCTTGGTCTTCTGGGATTTCCGGAGGAACGCGGGTTAAGGGAGGGAGCGCAACTGCCGGTTCTTCGTCTCTCCGGCCGCGCCCTCCTTATCCGTCCTCTTCTTCTTTGCCATCGGCACAGACTTCATGAGACTTGCCTATCACCTCACAGTCTCTCAAGGTTGTCCCTGCACGCACCAACCTCACAAAAACTCTCCCTAACGGATGCACGTCCGTTCTAACTGTTTAAGCTTCAAACCCTAATGGCAAGCGGTTCGAAAAACCGTAAGAGTGAGAGAGAAAGAGAGAGAAAGAGAGAGAGTGAGAGAGCTGGAGCGAAAACCTCGACACGCAAAGACAAAGTGAAAAGAAAGAATCTCCCACCAAACCCCAGCCTTAAGTAGTCTGGTCGTTAGTATGGCTCATGATGACAGTTGATGGTGACATCTCCGGCTGACGGTTCCGGATAACTAACTGACCCGGAATTTTGGTAACTACTCCGGCTCCGCTTATAGCAACTTTTGGCTCAATAAGGGTTTGCAGCCAGGTCTATCCGACTTTATTCTTACATGAAGATTATAGGTTGTATACTAGCACAATCTATCGTAACTAATTAACTAATTTTTTTGTTTTGGCTGGAATTTAAGGTTAACTTCCGGCACCATGTGGGAACGGAGTCCCACATGCTCCTTGTGGTGGTGATCCTCGCCCTAGTGATTCTCGCCGTGGTCGTCGCGGTGGTGATCTTTGTTGTGCTCATCCTTGACGTGTTGATCCTCACTGTGCTCCTCATGGTGTTGATCCTTGACGTGTTTTTCGCAGTGGTGATCCTCACGGTGCTCATCGCCGTGCTGATCCTTGTGGTGCTCCTCGCGGTGGTGATTCTTGTTGTTATGATCCTTGTGGTGGCGATCCTCGTCGAACTTGCGGTGACCCTCTTCGTACTAATCCTTGCTTTGCTCCTTGCAGTGGTGATCCTGGATGTGTTGATCATGGCCCTGGTGATCTTCGTCGTGCTCCTCGGTAGTCTAGGGCTTGGGCTCGGGCTTGGGCTCGGTTTGGGCTTGGCTTGGATCTCAGCTCGGGCTCGGCTTGGATCTTGGATGGGGTCTCAACTTAGGCTCGGGCTCAGGCTAAGGCTTACTTTTATTTGTTTTGAAGATTTGTTAGTAAACCTTAGTTTCACTCTTCCTAATCTTGGCTAGGAACTAACACTATTCAATCCTAAACCACAAAGTTGATTATATAGTCTAAGTTTAACTCCCCTAACTAACTAACATACTAATTTATTTTTTTAATTCGTGGTACGACACCCCACTAATCCAATCAAAAATACATTCACAAAAACTAACACCATCGCTATTCAACATGCAATGTACATAATTTTACATAGACGCAAACTAGAAAATAACCAAACCCTTCCAGATTCACATGATACACTGTAAAACCTCTCAAAACACACAGTTAAATCTTAACAGATCACTTCTCAAAATAAAGCCCTATGGCTCTAGTTGGTTCTTGGTCTTTGGTTACTCACTATTGGTTATTGGTCCTTGGTTACATAGTGTCTACCCTCGAGAGACAGGAGTAGTTCCATGAAGGACATGGATTTAGTGGTGGAACAAACAGACACTTTATTCACTCCGGCCCCCTTTCAAGGACGAGAGTCCTTCTTCTTCTTCTGACTATTGTGTTTTGGACCTAGGTAAAATTGATAAATGATATCATGGTGTTGCTAGCATAGTCAAGCCAATAAAATAGATGTCACCACCTTATGAAAACTAAAGAGTTTCAAATCTAGATTTATCTTTGCACCAATGAAAGATATCTTTGAAAGTTACAAAGTACACCTTAGAAGTGTAATTTTCACCCAATTGTATGAAACTTTTCACTATTTTGGTACAGTCTTGTGGGCGACCAAACTTTTTATGCTTTTGTAGTATGAAAATTTCTCAATAATACGACTATGACACTCAACAATACGACACTTTGAGACCCCGACTTTGTCATATTATTAAGGGAAATAAATGTTGTGGGAACATGTTCTCATGATGGGAGCAATTTGCAAACTTGGGGAACAAGCTGTGAACTTTGTTAATAAATGAACTTTGTTAATAAATGAGTTGTAACTTTGTAAACGACTGGATGAGGTTTCTTACCACTTTGTCTTGTGGCCGTGAAAGGATTGCTTTGTCTAATGAAATTAGTGTAGGCTTGAGTCTCGTGAGTATCACCGTGAATGGGTGATTTGTAAACACAGTAAGGTCGTACTCTTGGTGATCTTGGTTGAAAGGGTGCTTTGTGAACAGTTGTAATGGGAAGGCCATACTCTTGGTGATCTCGTTGCTTCATTGCTACATCATAGATGATGTTTCTATTTGTAGAAGTGTCGCATTTCATTTTTTGAGCAATGGGTTATGTCAATTTAAATTTATTTTATAAATCTTCAATGTAGAGTCGACTTTGTACTTAAAAATTGAGTGATGTTTTGTGGGATTCTTTTTTGTCATTAAAATACTCAATGTTAATGAATATTATATGTGCTTAGGGAGGTAGTTGTTGGATTTGAAGTTGTTAAGTTGAGCACATTCAAAGAGGTTTTTATGAAGTTTAGCAAACTCTTTCATATTTTTTAAACTTGTTGCTTTAATGAACAACATAGAGGACTACTTAGATTTGAGGAGGTGACATAAAGATATGAGTATTTTAAAAACCAAAATGAGTTAATGTATTATTAAACACCGAAAATTTATCAACAGATATTCACATAATCTAATGGTTTGTGTTGATTCATTGGTATTTCACTAGTAATTGTTGTTAACTGGTTTAGGGTAATTCACATGAATTGGTGGATAGATGATGGTTTTTGGCCGATTCAATTTTTTTCAAATGGACTTTCTAAAGTAGGTTTGTGCACAATTTGTGCCAGTTCATTTTAGTTATTATATTTTATTTTTCAAAACAAATCAATTCATGATTCAATTGCAATTTATTTTTATCTGAATAGTCTTGTCCGATAAATGTGTGCTCAAATTTTTTGGAGCATTGTACAATATACTCAACATTTGACAAGTATAATATGTATTTCAAAATTATCAAGTACAGTATTTTTCTTATGTGATTGGATGTAACTTATGTGATGTATACTATATTGTAGACAATTAGTATAATTCAAAAATACTAAAAAAATGTTTTTTTATTAACAAAAACACTTGGTAAATTTTCCATTCTCTAATTTAATTCACTAAACTCTTACTTGCTTCATTTTTGGCAAGGATGATATTCTTTAAGATTTGAAAACAATGGTGTCAAGTTTGAAAAGAAAGCGTACGGATTTAACCATGGCAGAGAAGCATGAAGTGATCAAAATTCATAGAGGCAATCCTTCTTGGTCACAACAACTTGTGGCCGATGAATTCTATAAATTACACCTTGGGAAGAATATAAAGAGAAACACAATTTTCTAGTTGTTGAAATCTATCAATCAAATTATGGAAGCAAACCTAGATACTGTGCAGTGCAAAAGAATGAAGGAATCTATGTACCATGAGTTGAAAGTAGTCTTGGTTGCTTGGTTGAAACATGTATAGTATATCTTGAATTTGATGATTTATTCTATTTTCTGTTATAGAATAAAATATATATTTAAATATTTGTGACATTTGTTTTTATCAGATTCGTAGTAAACGGGGAGTTATCAGTAATGACGTTGTAAGCCGCAAGGCGTCCACCATTCAAAATGCGTTGGTAGAGAGGTTATCTTCTTTACATAAATTGGGAAAAGAGGTGGCCTATAAGAACCTTAAGCTTTCAAACGGGTGGTTGCAAAATTTCAAGAGAAGGAACAATATTTTTTGGTAAGTGTTCTTGATTGTTATGAGTTTATTTGTTCAATTTCTAATGTTCTAAAATCCATGTATCTTAAAAAATTCTTTTTGAATGATTGGATTTTACAATGTTTACATGCACGGTGAGAGTGGAGATGTGGATGAAGAAGGGGTAGCTTAAGCCTTCAGCCAAATGTCTGCGCTAATTTTAGAATATATTCTAGAAGATGTTTATAATATCGATGAAACTGGGCTTTATTTCAAAGCACACCCTATCAAGACATTGACACAAGGCAAAGTAAAAGGCCGAAAGATTTAGAAGGAGAGGATCACTCTTGCATTGGCTGTAAATGCAACAAGCTCTCACAAACTCAAGCTCCTGGTAGTTGGAAAATCCAAGTGCCAAAGATGTTTTGGCAGGTGGGATACCAAACCTTATATATTGTGGTATTCGAATAAGAGGGTCTAGATGGTGGGAGGTATTTTTGCAGAATGGATGACACGTTTGAACAACGAGTTAAAAAATGCAAGCCGCAAAGTTCTTATGATCATGGACAACTCTTCAACCCATAGTTTGGAAAATGTGGTAATAACACAGGCGCATGAATTCAATTGTTTGGCATTGAGCCAAATGTCTATTGTATTTTTGCCACCTAATGTGACAAGTATGGTACAACCATTAGACCAGGGGATTATTGCATCCTTCAAAGTGCAGTACATGTCAAAATTGGTAGAATGGATGTTGGCTCAATATGATGGTGAAGGAGATACAATAGATTTGTACAAGGTGGTATCAAATGCAAAGCAGGAAATAGTGTGGTGCTATACGGTGTGACAATAGTGTGACGCTCAAATTGGCGTTTGGGCAACTCCAGGGATGGTGTCCCACACTGCTGCCAACATTGACACCGTCTACATGGCTAAAAGATTGTTATTTTACCTTGAAATTTTGGGAACAACATCACCTCTATGTTGAAAACATGCATTCCAAATTTCAAGTCCAGGGAACTTATGAAACAAAAGATATTAAAGATTAACCACCATGGGGTAGCTTTGAGAAAAGTTTCACAGCTGCCAACGTTGACACCCTCCCAAGGATTGAGGAAATATTTTTTGCCCATGAAATTTTTGGAGTGAAAAAATCATTATGTTGATTACATGTGTGGAAATTTTCAAGTCCAAAAAATGCACGAAAAAAATCACATCCCAATCTACCAACATGTGTAGTTGTGAGAAACAAAGGGAAAAACCATTTTACTACCTCCAACTTTGACACCCTCCCTAGGGCTGAGAGTTTGTTATTTCAACATGAAATTTTAGACACATGGTGATTTTATGTTGATAACATGTGGGAAAATTTTCAAGTCTAGGAAATTTATTCAAAAGAAGATATTCAAAATCTACTAACATGGGGGTTAGCTGTGACGAAAGTTTCATAGCTGCCCACTTTGACACCCTCCCAAGAATTTAAAAAAACTATTTGTCCATGAAAATTTGGGCATGAAGTCACCTTCACGTCAAATACAAGTGTAGGAAATTTCAAATCCAAAAGATCTACACAAAAAAACATATACCAAGTCTACCAACATGTGTTGTTGTGAGAAACAAAGGGGAAGTTTACCACTACTTCCAACTTCAACACCCTTCCTAGGATTGAGTTTTTGTTGATACATAATGAAATTTTGGCCACAAAATCATCTCTATGTTGGTAACATATGAGATGGATTGCAAAGCCAAAAGATGTATATACAAAAAAAATATTCCATATCTACCAACGTATATGTCCTCCTTTAGCGTCAATAAGTGCTTGCAACATTGAGGACATAGAATGACATAGTTGAAGGAGCTTTGTACCACTGACCAAATTCCACTCTCTTTCAAGAACTACCTTCAAGACTTTTAAGTTTCTAGGGCATTCCTTGCCATGTTGCACAACATCTTTTAGCATCCTCCAGACATTCTCGATTCGATTGAGATTGGGAGAGTTTGCAGGCCAATTGAGCTTTTTGAGTTGGTGGATTTGTCTCCATTCTTTCCATGTTTTGTTGTGATGGACGGGTGCGCCACCTTCCAAAAGCACTCATTTTGGAACTCTATCCAAGAAATGAACTATTTCGCCATTGTAGACCAATTCCACAAAATCCTTAAGCAAACGTTGACTTTTAAGGCATAATGACAAGTTGTGAGTTTTGTCCTCCAACAAATGTGTCGTAGTCTAGTAGTTTGTAATTTCCAAAGTTAACCAAAATTAACCTTAAGCAAGCCCACCTAACCGGATCGTTTTCAGGGATTTTTATCGTGTGTCAAACTTGCTAAATCTAAGGACAATTCATACTCAATACTTCAACACATTTCGGAGGATGGCTTCCCTTGTATCTTAATACCTAGTAACAAGTATTCACAATTGTTTAATTTAAACTCTATTGAATGTAAGAGTAGTTTTCCGGTAATTATTTACAATGCTCGGAAAGTCACTGCCCTCCGTTCTCACAGTCTAGAGGTCACAATCAACACAACCCAACTCTACACCATGAAAGAGTTAAAAGATTGCAGCTAGTTCACTGGCCTTCAAAATCTACCAGAAAATAGTTCCGATAAACCAGTCACGCAAAGTCGGGTTCCAACTACAACCACATCCAATGAATCAAACAAGAAAGATACAAGAATCACAACAGTCTAATGCTAAGTAACTCACATAAGCAAGACAACCTTCCATGGGGATGAAGAGATCTCATCCATTGCAAGGGTAGATACCCGGGAATACTCCGGACTCAGGTTTAGTTGGGATCTCTCCCGGTGTATCAAGAGGAGGGATGTCGCCCCTCTTTCCCACCAATCCAAACACTTTCCATTTAAGAGAGGCTATCATAAATAGCCGTGGTCTTCCTGGATCCCATCCAGTAAGCAACTCTACCCGGTCCAACCGATCAAGGGTTTGAAGTAGATCCCGGCGGATCTTACTCCACCATCTAGCCTGGATATCCTACTCCCTCCAGAAGCCTTAGCTTATACTCAACCATATAGCATTCAATAAGCTACAACCTTGCACATCCTAGCAAAGATCCACTAGGAGGACTGAATTTTCTCCCTCTTTACTCACACAAGCTCAACAATGATTAAAGACACAAGCAAAGAAGGCAAGACACAAGCAAAGCAACAAAGAGAAGAGTACTTAAAATAAAAGCCCAATGCTCCTTAAGAACAAAAAGTTCACTAGTTACACTCCAAAACTAGATCCCCAAAAGGTGGGAAACGACATCTAGATCCTATAATTGAGGGTTGCCTAGTCATCGGCGAATTACTGGATAGACCAATAAACCGGAAGACTCTCAGTCCGAGACCGGTAAAACATTCTTTAACAAAAGTAGGTAGCTGAGAAAATCACTCAAGTGGAAGTGACCGGGTGTACAATGAAGCCCCATCAACATTACTACTCTCACTCTAGCGTTAATCTACCGTACTTAGCAACATCCTATCAACCAATAGGATAAATCCACAATAACATATAACAAATAACATAGGCTCAACCGGAAGACTCATCCAGTCGCGTGGAATTATCTCCCGGTTGATCCATGACACGATTGGCTAGAAGATTGGGAGTATCTATGGGTACATAGTAAAGAGAATCCACCGGAAGGTTGGAATTCTCAACCGGGAGTATCTATGGGTACATAGTAAAGAGAATCCACCGGAAGGTTGGAATTCTCAACCGGGAGGTCTATCGATGGATTGAGAGTATCCACTGGTGTATTAGAAGTATCCACCGATACATGATCTGAAGTCTTCACCGGATCAACAAGCATAGCTATCGAAGACTCAACCAACGAATCCGTTTGTGTGAAAGAAAGATCAACCGCTTCCTTCCCGAGAGGTTTGACCGGGAGGCCTCGTTGCCTGTTATAGACTTTCACACCCCACTTCTTAGAAGATGGAGATTCTGCTCTACTCATGGAACATTAAGTGGGTGGATCATCATCTTCTGAAGAAAGAGAACTGGTATAGACAAACCTCATCTTCTTCCGGATTAGGCTCCGGTCTTGCATTGGTATGGCAGCATTCGTCTTTCTAGCAATTAGCGTGGTTATTGCCACCATAGCCTCTTGAGCCTTGACCTTCGTGTCAAGGTGCTCCTTCCGAGATGTCCGGAGATCATTTTTCACCTTGGTCAATTGTTCCCGGTCCTCCCGGGCTGCAGCTAAAATGTCTTCAGTGTTTTCTACTCCAAACACCTTTTGGAGAGCCCTCTGAAGACTTCTTGCCTCCAGAAGCTCCATCTCCATCTGCTGGATATCCCGAGTTACATCCCAGAAAAACTTGGTTATCTTCTCTACTAGTGTAAGATTCTTGGATCGCCAGGGTGGTAGTGGTGGATTTTCCCGGTGAGACCGGGATGACCTACCCTCGTTCAAAAGTAACTGAGATGATGACACCTCCCGTGGATTTGCCGGTAGCGCCAACCATATCTCAGTATGTTGGGGAAAGGCCCAAAGAGCATGCTCCTGGGAAGCCATCCATTGCCTCCAACTTCTCTTCTCTTCCAATTCCAGATAGTCACAATACTTGAACAAATGCATGAGGTATGGACCCAAGAAGGTCTTGGAGCATTCACCTTGTTGAATTGCCCAGAGTTGTGGCAAAATTTCTTCTTTCAACAAAAGCCCCTAGTCCGGCAAGGAATCCTCGAAGAATGCTTGTATATAGGTGGTCGCGAGCCGCACTGTGATTTATTCACATCGGTAAAGTGGAAGATTGGATTTAAAAACTCAACCACCCTCCTCAACCGGTTGTTCGTGAATTGATCACTCCGGTAGCACTCCGATATATTGTAGGAGTTTGATAAGTGCTTATCCAGCAACTCCCGGTTAACCCCGGGATCCCATCCTTCCTTTTCTTAAAAAGAATACACCTTACGCCATACTTCTATGGTCCATGTCCTGGGGTTAGCTCGGTAGACTCCTCGGGGTGTCTCGGGAGGTAACAACTTTGCAGCCGCATATCCCTTCTGGAAGACCCACGATTTCTCATATAATCCTATGCAACCCATCCGGGTGAGGTCTTCCTCCACTTCTCCTCCTTGCTCCGTCCCCTCCCACTTGTTAGGATCAATCTTGGAAAACTTCAATGTCCCTCGTGGAGTTATGTTGTCCAAAATGGACTAACTCTGGGATGTGCCTGTACTTCCACCAATCGCCCTACCAACTTGTTACAATTTCCGGTGCGGCCCGGAAAACACAAGTATACCGGACAACTGCTGTACTTTCTCCGGAACACTTTTTCTAGATTAATGCGGATGTAGGCATCTCACATATCTAGTAACACAACTAACAAAACAACACAACAATTAACCACTTCAAGCAAAAGAGATGACTTAGGAGAACAAGAATTTTTGAAAGGGATTTTCCGGGAGACCGGAGAGACCGGGAACAAGATGGAAAATTTAGGCAAGACCTAGGAAAAGGGGAAGAATAGGAAAAATATATAAGAAGATTTGCCACAAGGCCGAGATAATGGAAAACAAATGATGGAACAAAACGTAGACGCACAAGTAACAAGAACTCAAGATATAGGACATATGAGGTCTAAGTAGAGTCTACCGGGAGACGTTTCTCTAGACCGGAAAGAAGGCAACCGGAATTCATCCTAGGAAAAGGAAAATGAGAAGAGATCTAACAAACGAGAAAGTTGTACAAACAACAAAAACCCATCAATTGGCAAGAATCACCTTGTTCACAACTCTTGCCACCTTCTTGTTGCACCCGCAACCTCCTTGAAATTGTGGTTTAGTCTCTGAATTTTCTTGCCACGATTGTGAATCTTCTTGCACCGCCTCCGCGCATAGTAATCTCCACCTTGTTATGTCTAAAACCTCCTCCACCACAATCTCCCCCCTCAAACCCTAGTTTGCAACTTCCAAACCCTAGGTGGTTGCAACTCTCCTTCCACTTTTTTTTTTCTTCTTCTTCTTCCTCCTCTTCTTCTTCTTCTTCTTCTTCTTCCTGGACTTCTCTTGTGTGCTCGTGTGCTCCTCGTCTGGACTCCTCTTGTGCTCATGTGCTCCTCGTCTGGACTCTTCTTGTGCTCGTGTGCTCCTTGTTTGGACTCCTCTTGTGCTCGTGTGCTCCTCGTCTTGTCTCCGCTTGTGCTCGTGTGCTTAATTTAGCCCAAGTGGTGATTGGGATCCTTTTCTCGGAGGTTCTTTCCGGGCATTCTTTTAAGGTTTTACCATGCTTAAAACTTGGTGGTTTTAAGGCCTCATTTTATCACCACTATAACACTAATTAACTAGTTAAGCATTCACACACTTTTACTAATTGCTATGCAACCTACTTCTATGTAATACTAACTACTTTGCCGGTTATATAAACTAAAAATCACAATTTTAGCTAATTTTTTTGGTCAGGGCAACCTCTTGGGAGTTTTAGACTCCCACAAAATGCACTCCAATTCATCAAAGATGTCCGTCTACTTTTAAATGTAGGATTTATACAACTTGATGCATAGCACTCATATACACTTCTCCAAACATGAATTTGCTGAGAACTTTTTCAAATCTCAAAAGTAGATTCATTTGTCTAAACAATATGCTCCCACTCTTTCTAGACTCCATCCACGGTACTTCTGAGCAAAAGCTATTCGCTGAGACATGTGACGGGGTGTCAAGAAAAGTTTCTTGACTGCTATTCAACTAAAAATACCACATTTATGTAATATTCTTTGAATAGTACGTCTACACACTTGAGTACGGCATATACTAGTAATCTCTAAGACTCAGGAGCGACGATGAGTTTTTGTGTAACACACAATACTATGCACATCTCTCTCACTAAGTTTTTTAGCGTGACTTCCACCGCAAGATTTGCGCTTGTAAGTTCCATCTTCTTTAAACGTTTTTACTAACCTCTGAATTGTTCAAACATAAACTTCGGTAGTGGCTACAATTTGAACTCATGCATTTCCTCCCTCACTCAAACCTACAATGCAAGCACAAATTTCATCTGAAATTGCCATTCTAGACTATTTTTTATGATATTGATACAACACTAAACGCTCATCAACAAGTAGCCAATATAACACTCAACCTATGGCATTTAGATTATATAGATCAATGAACACAAAGGACTAAGCCCATGGCATGTGCACTAAGTAAATTAGTCAACAACATAATACTCACACTAGCATGTGCGTTAGATGATCACCATGGCATGTGACTGCATCAATTGACTGAACCAAAAAATACTCTTGGACAAACTCATGCCACATGTGATTTTCCCACACTTGGTAAACTAGTCAACAACACTAAACTAGAAAAATGATATGTCCACTCAATGAATCAACGCATATGTGATATGTCCACTCAATGAATCAACGCATATATGATATGTCTACTCAATGAATCAACCCATATGTGATATGTCCACTCAATCACTCAACAACACTCACCCTATATGTAATATATCCACTCAACCCATATGCCCAACATCTAAATTAACACTCATGCATCACAATATGGCATTCTTTGCTTTCAATATCATCTCAACATTCACTCTATCACAAATCACATTACAAAACACACACAAAATTTCCTTTACATAGTGCTCAATAGATATTTGAAAGAGAAAACTTGTCATATGTACATAATGCACACCTTATGACCAAGTAGATTTTTCTACATGAAATACCTCTTCACTTCAACATGTAGATTTTATTGATCTTTTTGAGAAGAATTTATGTTTGGTTGCTTACTCACATGAATAAAGTCAATGAGGATCACAAGGTGTCAAAGATATTTTGACATTCTCAATTTGCCCCTTCAATATAGTTTCTCATCGTTACAAACATTGGTAGATATGGAATATTTTTTTTGTATATACATCTTTTGGCTTTGCAATCCATCTCATATGTTACCAACATAGAGATGATTTTGTGGCCAAAATTTCATTATGTATCAACAAAAACTCAATCCTAGGAAGGGTGTTGAAGTTGGAAGTAGTGGTAAACTTCCCCTTTGTTTCTCACAACAACACATGTTGGTAGACTTGGTATATGTTTTTTTGTGTAGATCTTTTGGATTTGAAATTTCCTACACTTGTATTTGACGTGAAGGTGACTTCATGCCCAAATTTTCATGGACAAATAGTTTTTTTAAATTCTTGGGAGGGTGTCAAAGTGGGCAGCTATGAAACTTTCGTCACAGCTAACCCCCATGTTAGTAGATTTTGAATATCTTCTTTTGAATAAATTTCCTAGACTTGAAAATTTTCCCACATGTTATCAACATAAAATCACCATGTGTCTAAAATTTCATGTTGAAATAACAAACTCTCAGCCCTAGGGAGGGTGTCAAAGTTGGAGGTAGTAAAATGGTTTTTCCCTTTGTTTCTCACAACTACACATGTTGGTAGATTGGGATGTGATTTTTTTCGTGCATTTTTTGGACTTGAAAATTTCCACACATGTAATCAACATAATGATTTTTTCACTCCAAAAATTTCATGGGCAAAAAATATTTCCTCAATCCTTGGGAGGGTGTCAAAGTTGGCAGGTGTGAAACTTTTCTCAAAGCTACCCCATGGTGGTTAATCTTTAATATCTTTTGTTTCATAAGTTCCTTAGACTTGAAATTTGGAATGCGTGTTTTCAACATAGAGGTGATGTTGTTCCCAAAATTTCAAGGTAAAATAACAATCTTTTAGCCATGTGGACGGTGTCAAAGTTGGCAGCAGTGTGGGACGTCATCCCTGGAATTGCCCAAACGCCAATTTGAATGTCATCCTAGTGTACATGGTTTTTGGCAACCTTTAGGAATTTTTTATTGTGCAAAATATTAAAACCGCAATAGTGCAATATTGAGGTCTAAAATGTCATATTATCAATTATATGACAATTCTCTAATACAACACTTTTCTCGTTTTCCAAACTTGTCATATTACCAAGGTTAGATTGTATACTGAATGGTGTACAGAGGGCATCTTCTTGTGTACCAGAAGTCAAAAGAGGCTACAAACATTTACAAAATTATATCCTAGCATTTAACCTCTAAAGGACCAAGTGTCAAAAATGGGCTTTTTGAAAGTTCGGTCAGGTTCCTATGGTGTCAATTTTCAATATTCCTCTTTGAAATTTTTACTTTAGAAAGGCATTACCAAGACCTTAGTGAGAAAACAATTAATCCTAAATTGAACATTTGATGAAAAAGTTATAGGGTTTTGAATCTCAAATGGGGAGAGCGGGCACCTCGGGCACCTCCAAAAACTTTTGCTAAGACACTCTATTGAATGTCAGATTTTCAATACTTGCAAGTGATATTGTTTCCCTTCATATTGTCAAAAAAAATTCTTGTCTTTAGTGAAAAATAGCATACCAACCCATGTCAAACATTTTCACACATTGTCACTCATTGTCGGGCAAGGTACCAAAAAACTTATTCTTTTCCACATAAAACCTAGATATCTTTTTACTTTTCACTTTTTATTTTTTCCACAACAGTATGTGGTGTAAGCCTTCTTATTAACCATTCAGATTATCAGTCTAAAACATATTAAGTTCACAAAAATTGAAGCTGTGAATTGGCAAATTTCGAACCTCAATTCCTTGCACAGTTGTTTTGAATATGCTACGCATGTCCTCTACCTCTAAAAATTGGGGTACAAGGAATTAACATCACGCTTAACAAGATGGTAATGGCTTTAGAGCTTGTGTAGTGCAAAAATTTGACACCAAGTGAAGTCAAAGTCTGTTGATCCACTGAATGCACAAAATGTTTCCAATAAAAAGAATTCAAAAAATTCAAACAAAAGATTACTGTTTTGAAGTTTTCAATAATTTGAAGCCTCAACCTTTCTATGTCCACCTCACAATATCTTAATACATTTTGAATTCAATATCTATTGAAATCCAACATTGGCCAGGCATAATTATGTGTTCCATATAAAATGCATCCAATACACCAATCTCAAACCATGTAAAATCTTGTTTGTATAACTTTAAAAAATGCAATCTATAAAATTGGCCTCAACCAATTTGCATATTTTAACAAATGAGAATTTAAACCCTCACACCTAGCTTGTCCTCTTGATGAAAAGTTGCCCTAACATCCATGTTTACTTAATATTGAAATTCATATACTATACTATAATTTTACAAAATTATAGAACTATGATACTACAATTTTCAAAAGGAAAATATTTTTAAAAAGATAATATTCTTTCATTTTCTAAATTCCCAAATAAAGTGGTTGTTAAACCATTAGTGCCAAGCATGACAGAGGAGACCTAGGAGATCCTATGAATGTGATAGATTATGCAAAACATCATGTACACAATGGATACATATCACCACGATACTTATTCATGGAAATTACTTTTGAGGGGACTAGAGCGGTCAGATTTGGCATTTGAGAGTTGCATGTGATCCCAAATTCTAGGGCACACCTCCACGCCAAAATATGCAAAGCCTACAAGTGGATGGATTTAAAGATATTCTATTTCAAAAACATCAATCTCATACTCTCATATTTCCTGCACAAATGAAATGTATAAGCACAATTAGCAATTCATGCTCTTGGGCCTTCCTTGGGTTATCACGTACAAAGTATGTGTACTCGGAGTACATATACAAATACATGTACTATATATACTTGGGCTTTCAAGTACGCGTATTCCACGTACTCCATGTACTCGAAGCACTCGGAGTACATTCAAGTACATGTACTCAAGCCTTATCCCATGCAAGCTAAAGCTCCCCATAGTAAGGTAGAGGCACCCAATTCCGATTGCCACCCAATTCCGATTAGTAGAGTATGCATGGCATGGTGCATGAAATAGCAAATGCTTGAAATGGTGCATGAAGTGATCCAAAATCGATAACTCAAAATCTAAAAACACCAGTCATTATCGGCATTGGGTCATGATGTGTGCAATTTTGGATTGCTCCATCTCCATCGAGCTCTCATTGGTAGCATTCCCTCCAAAGTCGAACAAGGCCGATCGGTATTGGGTACCCTCCATGAGTTGGTTATCCATGGTATGTCTTCTCTCTTTTACTCACTCTCATTTATTGGCACTGGGTGAAGGAGGGCACTAAATCTCACCTACTATAGAGTTTGATTACGGGCTCCGGTGGTTTGTGGGCTTTTAAATTCTATATCAATTCCAAATCTTTGTGATTAAATTTGAAAAAATGTTGAGTTTCATTCCTAATTCCGCATCTTTCTACATAAATGATTTTGACATACAATGTCATTTGAGTCCCGAACTGGCTTAAGTGATCGGCATTGGGTGCCTCTACCTTACCTCAAGTTCCCAAAAAGTTGACCAATGGTTCCTCATACATTTCCCAAGCCAAGTCACCATGAGAATGTTGGTCCCAATTACTAACCATAAGACCATAAGATTTGGGGTGACATGCAAGATCACCTCCCTTTAGTTTTATTATCAATGAAACTCTCTTCAAGACATTTAGAAGGCAAATGGAAGGCAAATGGATGTCACCAGGGTATCTCCTAGGTATCTCCGCATATTACGTACTTAAACAGGTTACCAAGCTCCTTCAAAGTGCAGGTTGTAACATCTCAAATTAATTTTGGGATCGCTGGCTGGGACTCGAGATATGCCAAATGCAGCGTCGTTCTCTTTATTACATACAAGGGGAGCCCATGAACAGCAGAGCTGGAATAACTTCCTTGCAAGAGAACTGGAGCAGCAATGTACAGTAGAGCTCATTGGAAATCCGATGCAAAGCTCTCGAGACCACTCTACAAGGTCACCTACTTGACCATTAGAATGTTACCCCTTTCAAGACGACCATTGATATCCTACAAGATGATATTCAACCACGCACTTGGGAATTGTCCACAATTTGGGCCTCAATGCATCCATACATACATGAGTCCAGAAGAATGTGCAACGTGGAGAAAATGAAGATCTAGCATTCATCGTCAGACCAGCCCTCGTATATCTTCATGTCTGGGTCATCAACATCCTCTGATTGCCTGTCCATCAGCACATCATCAGTGGAAGATTTATCTTGCTCCTTTCTGGGAGCAAGCATCTGGTCTGGGTCCTCCTCATCCTCGTCCTTGGGAGGATCGTACTCGTGTAATAAGCGACGCCATTTTCGAATCTGGCCATCCCAGCTCCGTTTACTGCAAACCTGTCGAATGTCAGGAGTTCGCGGATGCTCCTTGGTTCGCTGGTACCTACGAGGTAGAAGAGAAATGGTTCAGAATGTGAATGGACCGGTCTCTTTAAAAATGAATAACATAGAACTCGCTCAAAACAAATTGGTTGAGCGAGTAACGGCTAACAATTCCTCACCTTGGGACTGTATCTGTATATCTTTCATAACCAAGTGTGTTCTTCCCGTAATCGATTTGCTTCTGCCGCTGGCAGAGTCGATGAGGGTCTACTTCAACTAGTTTTGCTGGTGCACCTGCAACATGGACGTGGCACGATTGTTATCACGGTATCACGTCAGCAATATACTCTACTCCCCAAGGTATCAAAAGATGTCTCTCTAATACAAGCATTCGGCTCCATACAATTGAGGAACATAACCCTAGAGATAGAATGTTATGGCTCTACAAAAGTCAAATAAGACAAATGTAAAAATGCACCAGAAAAATCTAATAATAGCATGCTTGAAGGATCTCAAGCTCCTTGAAAGAACCTATCTAAGAAACCCATATATTACGGCAACGTTTTCAGTTGCTGTCAGTGAAGCTCTGAGTGTGCACGTGACGCACAAGGAATTCCTACCCATGCACGTCAGTCTAGCTCACCCGCACTCATTTCTCAGGCTTGTAGGTCTATCCATAATCTCTTATCACGCCAGCAAAACAGAAGTTGCGTTTGTCACATAGGCGGCCATTTCGGAAGAGAAAGAGGAGCTCGAAAACCCGGCTTTGAGGAAAACCGGAGATGGTTACGCCGAGATGCGGCGCGACCAGTCTCTCAAACCCTCGTGTGTAAACATACACAACACCATCCCAACATGCCATCCGCGAAAGTGATTTTGAGGATTCTAAAACCCTGGACACGCTAGAGATTCTAAAATGGTGAGGAGCAAGGAGATGGTTGGTCGCTTACTGATGGGGGCTTTCGCCAGAGCGAACTTGTGGCTGTAATCCACAACCGTCACGGACTTCTCTTTCATCGGCTGGGTGCTTTTGAGCATATTCTCCTCCTCCAGCTCCTTCTCCAAGTCGCGCTCTTTCTCCGCCCAGCGTTCTCGTTTCTCCTGCCGTCTCTCTAACCCCATGTCCCGCTCGCCCTTCGCCCCTACGCTCCCCGCCAAGCCAACGCGTTCTTTGCCATCATCGTTACCGGAGCGCGCGCTGCGCTCCAAATCAAAAACCTGGCGCACAGTGGTTCCCTGGACCTGGCCGTTACCGGCACTCAGATCAAATTCCACACTCCTAACCCTCAAGCCAACATCGGAGCAAAATCGCTCGGCTGTGCAATTCCCGTAAACCCTGGTCTCTCTGTTCATGATCTCCTCCGCGCGACCCCTACGATTCGAGGACTCGCGCACGTCAGAGCCAATCCTCGCCCTTGCAGAGTAGGCGTCATCAACGTGGCGAGACTCTTCTAAGAAAAGGCTGCTGCCGTCGTCCTTGCGATGGACAAACCCCCCCACCTCCCTGCCACTAACCCTAATCTCGTACCCTTTCTCTACAGGGCCCCTTCTTGCCGTGAGCTGCTCCCTGACCACCATGCTTCGCTCCCTGACCACCGATGAGCTCCGGCTGGCATCCCCTGTCGCCGACATCGACTCGTGGTGCTTCCGCTTGTTGCCCCCGGGATCAATGTCCTTGGATGTGGTCCCACCATCCCTCACGCGAATGCCCACAGCCCCATCCCATCCCTTGCTCCCACTTCCTGTTCTGCCCTCAGGTTCATGGATAATGCGAGCATCTCTCTCATGTGCACTGCCTTTTAACACTATCACTCGATGTCCCGTACGCGGATTCGAGCTCGGAGGAAAGCCCTCATGTCTGGTGCGAGAGGGAGATCTCTCATAGCTGCGGTGGTCTCGCTCTGTAAAGCGAATTAGGTTCCGGGTGCTTCCTCTCGGATTGTCATCCGAGTGTGTCTTGGTTCGCTTCCAGTGCGATTGCCTGTCCCTGCTGTCATCCTCCTCATCTGAAGAGTAATACCGGCGTCTGTGGGATCTAGGGCTCTTGGTGCATGCGCGCAGGTATGGGGATGAAATCTCGGCATGCTGGTACGACTTGGACGGAGATGGCCTGGAAGGCGATGACTCTGCAATCCCTGATAGCTGCTTAGTTGCAACTGGCTCTGGAACGAGGTACATCATCGCCTACAGCTCGCATGCTACAAAATGTCGCCTTCTGCATCAAAATTCCAGGGAGTGCATCATCTAACTGGTGTCAATTGCGGTAAAAGCCCTGGAGCCCTTGCAACTTGACGCTGTCCAAACTGGAAACTGTACAGCAACTCCTCTATGAGCTCAATATCAGACACTCAACACACCACCCAATTCGAAACACCACAGAAGTAAACTCCTCTAAAAACCGTCACGAGCTCACTTGAATTGCTCAATTCATCCCTACCCTAAGTTATGATCAATCAGCTCCTACCATCGACCTCTGTTCTCAAACGTTATCAAATCACCAGAGCGCTCTAGTACAGAGCACTCCAATACAGAGCACAAACTGGAAAAAGACCACAATTTCGAATTCTACTCAAATCTCACGAGCTACGCCCCCTCCAAGACAATGCCTACATCGATTACACAAAACCTCAATCTTCCCCTGATCAAACATAACCGCACTAGGTCACCCAAAAAAACTCAAAACCTAGAATTTCAAGAAGAAATAAACCTAATCGCAGGAAACCCCACTGATCAACATTCAGGAACACGAAAATGCCCTCCAACTCGCCGCCTTCGATCAAACGAAGGACCGACAGAGCGACCTCAGAACTCGATCTCTGGCGGTCAAGGCACAAACCCTGAACTCCTGATCCTCCACCACAAGAGTTCAATGGTCGGCGAATTCAACTCTGGCCCAGAAGAGGAGATTGCAACCCAGACCTGGATTGGAAACGCGTACGAAGAAGTGCGTAGCGCACCACCGCCCATTCAAGCAGCGCACGAGCTCCGGCACATGGTGAAGCAGCACCAGTGTCGAATTTCGGTGAACATGCAGGCGAGCCTGGGCGACGAGCAGGAATCGTCGGGCGCTGGCAGATTTGGGATAGTGGGCTTCGAGCGATGCGCTTCGAATGGTGGGTCTCGGTGGGTTCGCGCATTCTAGAGCCTCGGTCGCGTGGGGACGAACGGCGCGAAGGATGTTTGTTGCCGAGTTTGGATGAAAATTGGAATTGGATGGCTGGGATTGGAACCGACGGAGGGTGATCGACCGCTGCTTGAAACCCGCGGGAACGCGCCTTTTCTGGAATTAGCGCGGGAACTCGTGGTTGCGGATGATGTTTGCTCACTCACTGTCCGATTTTCTCGTTGGTGAATATCATTCAGCTTTGAGCGGGAGTTTACCCTTTGAAAACTACTCTTGTCCCTCCCACTCGTACACAGTCGGACCTCTTTAAATGATACTCATTGGGAGCGGAAAAAAATGTAACACTTACTGAGAGTATTACTTATCAAAAATATCATTCATTATGTTAAAAAAAAACTTGTAACACTTATTAAATATAACATTTATAAAAATTCAAAAACAAATCATTACACTTATCAAATAAAGCATTTATAAAAAATTTAAAAATAAACTATAACACTTATCAAAAATAACAATCATAAGCTTGAAAAATAATATTGTAACATTTTCAAAAAAAATTATAACACATCAAAAAATAAATCTATGACACATATTGAAGGTCACAATTGGAAGACTTCAAACAAAACTTTATGGAAATAAGGGATGAAAATACAAACAGACTAAAAATGATGTATCATTTAAGCCAACTCAAAAAAAGAATCTATCTTGGTCTAGCGAGAAGCTTTCACGCGCCACATAGAAACTTCCATCTGAAGCGAGAAAATGATCTTCACATCTGACAGAACATTTTCCTGTCATTGCTCCAAAAATGTCTGCAAGGTCTCAAGAGCAAGATCTGCAACATCTAGTCCAATTTGTTGTACTACATCTTCACTATTCACCATATCCTCATCTAAATCACATTGCTGATAATCAGAGGATAGTGAATCTATGGTATCCTCATTAGTAGGTTCATAACGATTATTCAAATCAAATTCAAACTCAAAATTGATGAATTCCTAAGCATCCATGACTTCATCCTCAGTAGTCTTGGATGACAACAATGCCAATTGTTCTAACAAAGCCGCAACTTCACTAATTTCATTCAAACGTCTCGTTTCTTCTCTCTCGCTCTTAACAAGTCCGGAGAGAACACCTCTGTAAATCCAATAGTTTTGAATCGTTTGAGGTATAACCCCAACACGCCATGCTCTCTCTGCCATAACCACTGCTTGATAAACATCAATGCTAAAATCTCTTTCAGCCATAAAACAATCTATTTGATGTTGTATCACTAACTTCTGGTAATGAGCCTTAAAAGGTGGAATAATACTTGCATCCATAGGTTGAAAACAACTAGTGGTATTCGATGGTAAGCATACCAACTCTGTTATCCTCAATCGTGAAGCCACATTTGGCACTTGATGACCAGAATAGTTATCAACAAGTAGAGCTACTTTCTCTTTCCCTGCCAAAACCACCCTTCTCTCAAAATCTAATATAAACCGCTCAAAAATATCAGTAGTCATCCATGCTTTCTTATTAGCGGTCTACATAATGCCTAAATTATCTAGATTTTCAATGTGCCTAGAAGTAAAAGCTCAAAGCTTGTGGTATTGGTTTATAACTAATAGAGAAAGACAAATACTACCATCAGCATTTGCAGTCAAGGCTACCGTGATACGCTCCTTCTGTTTCTTCTTCCCTGACACTTGCTTCGTAGCTAAAGTACAGTTGGGCTCCAACCTAAAAAAAGACTGGTCTTGTACATGTTGAAAACATTACTAATGTCGTACTCACCTACAATGGCCTTAATATTCTCCATCTCCACCAAAATTGTTGTTGAAGTCTCTGCTAATGCATCCTTTCCATGACAAACATAACCCTTGATTTTAAATCTTCTCTTAAATTTCTCTATCCATCCACTTGGAAATTGAAGTTCCTTCTCACTAGCATCTCTCGGTATCAACTCATATAGCTTCTTTGCTGTAGCTACCACAACATCATCTGATAAGGAACACCCTTCTCCTCCATTTTAGTGAACCAATCAAAAGTTATTGCCTCCAATTTTGGACATTGTGCCTTCCTCATACGCTTGGAAGCACCCAAAGTACCCACACCCACGGCGACAATCGATGCCTTCCGTTTCAATAACCTCCTAATAGTCAATGCAGATGCAGAATTGTTAAACTTGTCATTTGCTCACTCAGTTAATGCCTTGTGTGAAATCTTGCAACCTATAGCCAAGACCTCCTCATGATAAGAAATGATTTCTTGTTGCTCCTGCAATGTGAATTTACAACCCTTGACTTTGGCAACCTTTGGCCGAGGCACAAGAGACAAAACCGATAAACTCATCCTTGATACTTAATTATCCTACTTGCACCACTCTATTATAATAAAATTTGTTTGTAAAAGAAAATAAATCTTTTTTTATTTTAAAAATAAAACCATCTCTTAGTCACACCTCAAGCCCTCTCCGTCCCCCCAAACCCCTCTTTTAAAATTTAATAAATAAACCCATTATCCTGCCCTCTTCTTGGCCTTCACTACATCAATCCCCTCTCCTCCACCCCCTAAACCCTCCTTAACCGCTCCCTATCCTCCCTAAAGTCACACCTTAAATCCTAACGCTCCCAACCCTCACTCCCACCCGATTGTACGTCCTCCCTTGCACATTGTCCGCCCTCCCTCTCGACTCTTTACTGCCCTCCTTCAAACTATCATAGCACCTTCCTTCCTTCTCTCACTAACACTTATAAGTTCTTCCCCTCACTAACCCTCTTTCTCCAACAAGTATAGTGTAAAGAGTTATTAAATAATCATATTTAATTGTAACAAACAACATCTTAGGTGCAAAACATATGGGATATTTACATGAAGTAGCACCAAATTTTTGGCTCTAGTATCAATATATATTATAGTGAATTAAAAAAAAACATCACTTATCAAGATGCATTTAACAAAGAAGGGAGCATAAAATATTATAACACTTAGTGATGTTAACTTTTTGAGAGCAAAATTTTTCATTTATCATTTATCAAGAAACATCACTTATTGAGGTATCATTTAAAGAGGTCCAACTGGATTAGCCCGTTGTTTCCAATGGAGCAATGTAGCAACTTTCCTTCTTTCCCTAAGCCCCGGTTCCCGTCCCCGTCTCCAACCCCTGGATCCCGTATTTTCCCCGTTCCCGTTTGAGAAAGTAATTGTAGAATCTTCTTCTGAACCTATATGCAATGATGTGATTCATTGGGAACTTGCTACTATTGGAGGTAGATTGTTGATTGCTTCTGTCAGGGTTCTCTTTGAAAGTGGAGAGATTGATGAGTGGTTGATTAGACTTTGGTAGATTGTGTTTTATGAGGATGGGTATTTGCGATCTTGATTGCTCTCTTCAAATCGGATATGATAAGGGTGCATAATGGGATGATCAGTTGTTTCTTGGCGATGGTATCAATTGTTTTATGGATCTTATTAGCAATCAATGGACTTTTAGGTTGGTAGTAGATTGTATTGAAACATAGTTGTTTAGTTGTGAAGTGCCAAAAGGTAATGAGAAATGCATCGAGGAAGGGGTTTTGAGGGTATCCTTCTTTCCTTCACATATCATCCAATAGACCCTCAAATGCCAATGTTGCGTCACCTCTCGGATTTTCCTCCACTTATTACATATAGAAATAATATAGTCAAATTTAGCCCCAATTGATGGAGGTGGTAAGAACGTAGTAGAGGTTAAAAGTTTAGTAGAGGGCTTGGTAATTTGAGCCTAATTGCACCCCCATCTACCCACTTTATTTTGTTCAGCCTAATCCTCGCTTCCCTTGCTCTCATTGTGCTCCATAGGTCTTGCCAATTCTACAAAACCCATGATCAAATTAAAACCCACAAAATACGTAACTCATAAAATATGCAACCTCATGCAAAACCTATGAAAATAGAATCTAGAATTTTGGATTTTGGGTCTAAATCGAGTTGTTTAGTGGCATGATTTGTATAAAATAAGTAAAACTTGGACCCAAACTAGTGGTGAATTGAGCGGCCAATGCACAGAGAGTTGAGTGTCTAGGCGTTTCTCGATGCTGGAGGAGAGCGCCACTGCAGTGCAAATCTAGGGGTTGGAGGAACATATTGAAGAGCTAAGAAGGAAGGTGATGGACTCAACATTTCCTCAAAATTCTATAATGTAGTTGGACAATGAGTATGTTGTGGTGGAGCAAAAGTCGCCGAAGTTGCTATCTTTCTAGTTGAAGGAGCCCAAGGCGGAGGTTGGAAAGCCATAACGTACACAATGAAACTTGAGGAGATGTACAGTACCCACCAATAAGTATACGTTCATTTTGCATGCGTACGTTTCCACTCTACACTGCTGCCAACTTTGACACCCTTTTAAAGGCTGAAAAATTGTCATTTCACCATGAAATTTTTGGCACAAGATTGTTTCTACGTTGACAACATGTGTGCAAAATTTCAAGGTCGGAAGTTGAATTAAAAAAAAGATGTTCAAGATCTACCAACATGGGTAGCACTAAGAAAAGTTTCATAGCTACGAACTTTGACACCCTCCCAAGGATTGAATTTTTTTGTTTTTGCCCATGTAATTTTTGGCATGGGACGGCCTCTCTGTTTATTACATGTTTAAAGTCTAAAACATCCACACAAAGAGACATATTTAAAATCTAGCAACATGTGTAGTTGTGAGTGTAGTTGTAAGAAACATTTCACTCCTGGCCAACTTTGACACACTCCCAAGGATTAACTCTTTTGTTTCGCGCATGAAATTTTTGGCATGAAACCATTTCTATATCGAATACATGTGTGCCAAGTTTTAAGGCAAGAATACCTACATAGCAAAAAAAATTGAAATCTACCAACATGTGTAGTTGTGAGAAACATTTCACTCTTGCCAAATTTGACACCCTCCCATGGATTGAGTTCTATATTTTTTCCCATGAGATTTTGGACATGAGACCATCTCTATGTTGATTACATGTGTGCTTAATTTCAAGTCTAAAATATCCACGATAGAAAAGAAAAAATTCAAAATCTACCAACGTGCTAATTGTGACAAACAACCAAGGGTACCATTTCAACTTTGGCACCATCCCTAGGTTTGAAAAATTGTTATTTTACTATGAAATTTTTAACACATGATCACTTCTATGAATATAACATGTGCGCCAATTTTCAAGGCCAGAAGATGAATAAAGAAACCCATATTCAAAATCTACCAACATGTGTAACTATGAGAAACAATCTTGTGTATCTATTATTGTATTCATCACATGGCTTTGAAATTTAACACACATGTTATGAGCATAGAGATGATCTTTTGATAAAACTTTCATGGTAAAATATCAATTTTTCAGCCCTCAAGAGGGTGTCAAAATTGGCAGTAGTGAATGGCTTACAACTACACATGTTGGTAAATTTGGTATATCTTTTTCTATATTAATCTTCTGGCCTTGAAATTTGGCACACATGTTGTCAACATAGAAATGATCTTGTGCCAAAAATTTCATGGTAAAATGACATTTTTTTAGCCCTGAGGAGGGTGTCAAAGTTGGCAGCAATGTAGTGTGGAAACGTTCATGAACGTATACTTATTGGTGGGTACTGTACAAGAGGGCGGAGGAATGAACCCTTTCGTTTAAAAGACGTGTATTTTCCTTCAATATGGTGTTTGTAATTGAGTGGGCAATTGTCGTACCACGAATTTTCAATTTTTTTCAGTTAGAAGGATAATTATGATAATCTTAGACTAATTAGTTCAAGTTTTGAGTTAATACTATTTTAGTATAGTTATTAGATGAGTTAGGAAATACCGTTAATGGGGATTGCCTAAGTGGTTTAAAACCATGAAGGACTGAGCTTAAGTCCCGAGCCCGGAGCTCAAGCCCTGAGCCCGGAACTCAAGCCCGGACTCGAGGCCCTAACCCCGAGCCCGGAACTCAAGCCCGGACTCCAGGCCCTAACCCCGAGCCCGGAACTCAAGCCCGGACTCTAGGCCCTAACCCCGAGCCCGGAACCGAAGCCCGGACCCCAGGCCCTAACCCCGAGCCCGGAGCCTAAGCCCGAGCCCGGAAGCTCGAGCCCGGAGCCCCAAGCCCGGACCCCAGGCCCTAAGCTGAACCTGGAGATCAAGCTCTGAAACCCAGAACCGGGCCAGCCCGCCTCGACCACGCAGCCTGCCTCTATCTCGCTGTAAAGCCCGGAGGACGAGCTGTAAAGCCAGGAGAACGAGCTGTCAAGACCAAAGGACAAACTTAGAAGCGAGGAACAGAGATGGAGCCTTTGACTGCAACCTGTAGGAATCTTCCCATTCGGTAGGAGTCAACTACTTAACCGACCGCTCTGGACTCCTACACCACAACAAGTCTAGCAAGCATGAGAGTGAGGAGCAGCTGCGAACGAGGGAGCTCAGCCCGGACGCAGGGAGCAGCCTGAAGAGCGAGGGAGCTCAGCCCGGACGCAGGGAGCAGCCTGAAGAGCGAGGGAGCTCAGCCCGGACGTAGGGAGCAGCCTGAAGAGCGAGGGAGTACGCCCACGAAGGGCAGCTGCGACATCAAGGAAGCTCCAGCACGAACGAGGGAGCACGTACACGAGGGAGCTCAGCCCGGACGTAGGGAGCAGCCTAGAGAGCAAGGGAGCACGTCCACAGTGAGCGAATCCACGAGGGAGTAGTCTGCAGGTTCAAGGGAGCTCCAGCCCGGATCAGTGAGCGAATTCAAGGGAGCTCCAGCCTGGATCAGTGAGTGAGTCCACGAGAGCTCCAGCCCATACCAGTGAGCGAATTCAAGAGAGCTCCAGCCCGGATCAATGAGTGAGTCCACGAGAGCTCCAGCCCGGATCAATGAGTGAGTCCACGAGAGCTCCAGCCCGGATCAGTGAGTGAGTCCACGAGAGCTCCAGCCCGGACGAGTGAGCGAGTCCACGAGAGCTCCAGCCCGGACCAAGGGACAAGTCCACGAGAGCTCCAACTCGAACCAGGGAGCACGTTCAAGGTAAGCACACTCCAAACTAGGGGACGAGTGAATAGAGGACCGAGTGAAGGACCAAATCGTTACGAGGGGAAGGAGGAATAGGGAGGGGGGTCATGGCCTCTTCCAACCTAGTACTAGCCTCGGTTAAAGCCATTTTTCCCACCATCCCCAAGGAACCTCTTGAGCTTATGGAGCTCAAAGAGGATCTCCTCCGCATGGGATGCCTCTCCCTCCTCGAACGTTGTTGGAGCTTTTGCATTGAGTCCACGGTGCAGGAGTTAAGGCAGGACTCGTTGCCGGAACCCGAGGGAGATAGTATCCGTGCTTGCCCAAGTCGGTGGACCATGGGGAAGTGGCAAGAGGTGTACGAATTTCCCCGGCAAGGTGCAGGATGGACGAGTTTGAAGAAGGAGGAGTACGCCAAGGGACGATTTAGCACCAAAGACTCCAAGAATGGTTACGGGTTGAAGGATTGCATAGACCCTCAAGCACGACGTGTCTTTGCATTCCTGGTACCTATTCTACACCCTGAAAAACTTACACGAGTCACCGTAACCTTGGCCAACACCGTGTACGGATCGTATCTAGGGGAGAGGATGGTGAATTGGGCCATCATCGTGAAGGATGTAGTACTCCGGTTGACAAAGAGTGTTAGCAATGCCAAGCGTTCTCCTCTTTGCCCCTTCTTGATCCACCTCTACCATCACTTCAAGGAAACAACGCCGGAGGAGACAACGGCGTACGGGACTCATTTGATGATGAAGAAGTTCCAAGGGACCGAATCGGAGTTTGAGTCAGGCTCTGAAGGAGGAAGCACTTCCTCCCCATCAGCAGAAGAGGTACCTCCACCCTCCAAGCGCCAGAGAAGGAGAGAAGGAGGAGCCCCTTCTACTCGGACCCGAGCCGCCCTCCGCGCAGTAGTTACCGGACCCGCACATCTCGGAGACAAGACCTACCGAGCATCCGAGCTAATTGAGGCTCTTCGTGTGTATGTAGAAGACACGGACAAGACATTGGCACATGTGAGCGGCTTGGTGGGCAACCCACCCATCCAAGGACTAGTCGAGGCGGTCAAGGAAAGTATAGGAGGAGCGAGGGACCTTCGTAGTATGGAGCAGAAGGTCCACCGACTCACCCTTGAGATGACTAAGATGAAGAGTCGTGCCTTGGAGGCAGAGAAGAGGCAGAAGGAGGCTCTTCTCCAAGCCAATGCCTCTGCGGAGGCATTACAGCGAATGGAGGGTGCCTTACACCTACCTGTCGATGTCGTACTCAAGGCCCGGATGTTTGATGCTAGGTTGGAGAGAGATGACCACGTTTCGAGCAAGAGGGTGATCGCATTCATGATGGAGCAAACCGTGAAGGTTGAGGAGGCTTATGCCAGCATGAGGTTATTGGTGAGTAACCTCACACACATCTTACCCAAGTTCGTGGGTGACTCCGACAGCTCAAGCAAGGATGGGGATTCGGACTCTGACACGGAAGATCGCGGCATCGGCAACAACAAAGGGAAGGCGGTGGTGGACCTTGACAGTCCAACTCCTCTTGTACGACCTGCGAGTGTTCCTGCGAGACCATCTCCTTCAGAAATCACCACCCAGACGCAGAGTGGTTGGAAGGAGAGCTCAGATGCAGGTGTAGAACTCCCACCCTTGATCCGTCATCACCAACCATCTCGTAGTGACACCATTCGATCTGCACCAATTACGGCCCCATCATCGAGTGTCTTTCCCCTAGGAAAGACCACCAGTGTGAGTTCTTCTCATTGGCACCTCCCGGTTCTTACATCCGGCCCGGATATCATGACGACTCCGAACCAGGTATCGGTTCTTCCATCTCGGTCCGAGTTTCTTCCAGCTCCAGTTTCCTTACCCGTTACCTCCACCGGGATGGGCACCACTTTCTCTATAAGAGAAACCGTGTCCCGTTCATTCGCAACCCTGACTCATCCCACGGATGCCACTTTGGCACCCTTGATGACACTTGCTACGGCCGCGCCCACCCCTTCTTCGAGCCGAAGTTCCAAGAAGCGTAGAAGGAAGGAGGAGAAGAAGAGGCTCGAGGAGTTGGCGTAGGGTAGGTAGGACCCTATGTCTGTAGGGTAAGGATCTCGGTTCGTAGGTCACTGTTCATTCCGGGATTTGGCCCCTGGTTGACTTTGGTTTTGACTTGGTTTTGCCTTGGGTTTTGTGTAATAAGTGACCTTCTCTCGGTGCACGTCGTGAGGAGTGGCAGCCACCGCCGCCAAGAATAGTTAATGCGCCGTTTTAGTTAGAAGGTATCGTTTGAGTTTGTATTCTTGTGTAAGTCCTTTGCAGTATAAGAGAGGAGTCTCGTGGCCTCTCTCTTCACTGCTTGATGTGTGTATTCGCTTTTAGTTTTAATTCTAAACCTACGCTCTGAGAAGACCTTCGAAGGTTGGAGAGCTCGGATTGCATACATGACTGTGAGTGCCATTTCAAGTAGTCCACTCCTCAAGTCTATACTAATTGTCTAATCACTGTTTCCTTGTTCCATCAAGTAGATTAGTCCGGGTGGATGGGAATAACAGGTGAGGTGAGAGGATAGTTAGTAGGGGCGTGACTCCAACTCTAAACCGTTATTGTTGTTTCCTTGTTCCATCAAGTAGAATAGCTGGGGTGGATGGGAATAACTGGTGAGATTGTACGTGTCTAGGGAAGGACGAGGGGGGAGTGACGGATGGATAAGGGTCCTAGTGAGTCTTGAGTGACCTTTTGGCGTACCGATTGGTGTCGGTTGTGAAGACTCGTATCATCCCCTGAACATCTTACCTCCAGCCGCTTCGGATGTGGAGGGAGACTGAGAGTAGGACGGATAGTGGGCAGGTAGGCCCCTTGCTCACTTACATTACGCCACTCACAGTTTCGGAAACACGGGTCTAACACCGCTTCGGGGGATCTCAGTGACGTCATAACCATCCAAGTGAGTGAATAGAGTTAGAAGGAGAGAATGGGAGGAAGAGTCTTTGTTACTTGTGTCAAACACTAAAATCTCTGTGAGTCCTCGGATCATCGTCCGTGGTGATATAAAACCCCGCCAAGTACGCATGTACTCTGGATGTCCATATTGTGCATAGGTGTAACTATAATTTCTAGATCTAATCTAAGGTTTGAGTAATAAAAGTCCTTCCTACCCGAGCGAGGTAGGACGTACGAGGTAGGACGTACGAGGTAGGACGTATGAGGTAGGACGTACGAGGTAGGACGTACGAGGTAGGACGTACGAGATAGGACGTACGAGGTAGGACGTACGAGGTAGGACGTACGAGATAGGACGTACGAGGTAGGACGTACGAGGTAGGACGTACGAGGTAGGACGTACGAGGAGGCAACACGCGTACGAAGAACGGAGTAATTGGTGTAATTAACACCCAGGCTTTGTGATCTAAACCCTTATTACCTCCTTTCCTTTAATGTATCTATTGTATAATTGATATTGTATAGATTATGGCTTGTTGTTAGTCGTTGTAGTTCTCGGTGACTCTCTGTGGGAACGATTACCTTAAGGGTATCTTTGTGTTAAGATGTGAATACTTGCCAACACGTACTACGACAGCAATGCAAGACACTATCGCCTCGGCTCAATTATAACCACTGCTTACAGGTCAATAGTAGTTACAAGTTAGTTGAGGTTATGAATTAGCGGCATTATGATTTATCAAAGGTATAATTTACGGGAATGGTGAGTATATGTACTATGTGGCTGAACCTTGTCGATTAATAAGTTCTAGATTAAAAATTAAAGTCTCCATACATGACCCATCTACAATCAAAACGCAATTTACATTTAAGTTATTGCTATTATCAGGGTTGTATATCGTTACACTGTGACAGTAAGTCGTGAGTCGTCGTCATGATGGATCGTGTCATCCACTTCTACAATATATTTATAACTTCCAGGTTCATTGTGCCGCGTGTGTCTTATACCATCATCATTATAGTAGAAGTCATCCTTAAACAACATCTCTCGGTCTGAAGAGATGGCCCCTTGAAATGCAGTGACGTCCTCCCATACGTGAGATCTTGGGACAGAAGGGAAAATTGGTCGCATATCACTTCCAATACCTACAACCGTCTTATGTGTCGCTGATTCAATCTATACTTGGAAAGACCCCAAAGGCTGCCGAACCCTTGTCTGCACCGTGAAAAATTCAAACGAGTTGGATGCTTCTTGTTCTACCCCAAGCCTTTGAGAAGCAAATGTATTTGCCTCTCTTCCCATTGCCACTAAGCTATCATCCACTACACCAATATCATTCATCCTCTCTATAGGTGTCCCTAACATCTCCCCTAAAGTGTCTCCTATTATTGGTTGCGTTGATGGAATCCTCTCCCTTGTAGAAGACTTATCCACTTCTTCTTCATAGGTGCTCCAGTCCTCATTGGTCAAGCTATTGTTAGATGAATAATATTCTTATTCACATGAACTTCGCAATCTCTAATTCAAAGTTCCTTCCTCTTAGTTGTTGTTCTCTTGCCTCTCTCCACCAATTGCATATTTGGTCTCCTGTACGATATTAAGAGCCATGTTGTTCCACATGTCGTCTCAATGATCAACATCTGTCCTTGGAAACTGTTGCACAACTCATTGTCTAGGAATCTAGCCCTCTCTCTACAATCGTCAATGACAATGATCTCAAATCCCTAGAAGTTCCCTTGAAAGATCGTAGGAATGGCCGTGGAAATACCACATGCTACTAAACCCTAACCCCGAGGCAAGTACGGACCCACCAGCCTTGACATCTCCAATGGAGATCTCTCAAGATGATCAGCTTTAGAAGGTTGGCATGCATCACTGTAGAGATCGTGAAATACAAGTAAAAGTGGACGGTCCCCATAAATATAGTTGGGGCCAGGGACAATACCAATAGGGTGCTACATGCAAATCACAACAACTCCAATTGGTTGTACCATTTGCTACAAGCGCCTACTCTCTGTAAAATCGAGAGCATAAGGATCAATTGAATTGGGATCAAATGTCCAAAATCCATGTCGCATAGAACAACCCTGAGGAACCTTCAGCTTTGTGAACTTTTCTTCATTAGCGTATACGGCCGATGGTAATAAAAAGATGACGCTTTATCATTCAATGTTTGTCATCCACAATGCTAGTTGTGCAAAGGCTCAGGATAATTTCTCATCACGCCATGGACCATCTCCATGCCTCTTGCATCTGCCATTCCTAACGGGCATTGCTCAAATTGCCCACATTGACAAATAATCCATTGTATTTACGTCCCCCTACTGCAACATTATGATAATGATATTTGATGGAAAGAGGGATGAAATGAACTATGTCTTCCAGGATAGACACCTTCTCTTGTATAGGAGCAACCCATGCCGTTTTTGTAGGAGCATCCAAATGTTTTGCCAAAATATAAAGCTGCCCCTTGTTTCTCTAAAAATACTTCAATATGGATATACAAAAGAACTCTTCCATAGAGCTCGGTGCACATTCTTTGTTGTCCACCATTAACCAACAAATGATATTCATTACCGCTTCTCTTCTATGAAACCGATCAATCGCAAAGGCCATGGTACTATGTTGTGGAATCTTGTCGTCTACACCATTGAAATAATACTTTTTGTGAGGTCTACGCCCGTTTGTCCTCAACGGCTTAGCTGTACAAGACTGTATCACCTTTAGATAATATGAATCTAGAATCCAGCTGAGCATCCTGAACCAATTCTAAATCATCACCTTTCGCTTTGGTCACACATCCACATTGGATTCCGCTGTGGACATTTTTCTGTGCATATTGCTTCCACTTTATCTCTTCCTTCTTGGTGTAAAAAATAAGTCCATCTTCATAGTCCTTGCAGACACAAATGATAGCATTTAAACAATCATCCCTCGGATTCCACTCATGACGGATCATGTCCTGCATGTTCTTGGAGAACTTTTTAATCGTAACTTCATTACCCTCAGACATCTTGTGCAACTTATGCATTGCACTTAGGGCACCCACCAAAGCAATGTCTGTGCATGCATCATCTACACGGACCAAGCTATCGAGCCTCCCGTATAGAACTAAGACCTCGCCGAGTTTCCTCAAATCCTCTTCCACGGCGGAATAAGATATTCTCTCCCACTTCGTTATATTGATCCGCACCGACTTATCAATGTAAAAACAACAATCATCATACACCATGAAGGTTGCTTGCCACTGCACAAAAAACTCAAGGTACTCAGTTGCTGGGATCATATTGTTCTTCCACTGTTCTTGTGCAAATTTACAAGCCGCCACTACATGTTGCCCATCCACTGGCTCCCAGATAATATGGTCTTTAAGCCAATTCAATTGAGATCCTACACCACCATTTACAAAAGCACTCCCGTGTGTAAGGAACACGTGCTCAAACTCTTGTACTGCTCCTTCGTTTGAAAACGACACCTCTTCTTGCAAAATCATACTGTCGTCGGTAGTAGTATGCAAAATATATCTGATTGGTTGAAGTACCAATCTGCTTACCTAAGTCTTGAACTCTGGATCTTTTAAGCGGCTTTACACATCTCTGGCCCTTTTTTGTGATAAAACTCAATGGTACGTCTTTGGATTCTCCACTAAGACAATACGGTCTATGTGTCCGTTTAACACAATATTCCCCTGAAACAATCCTTTTGCAATCTCATCCGCTGTAGGCATTGGAATTTTGGACCTTTGTAAAATACGAATTACTGGCATCTTTCTTTCTTCTTCTGAATCCTCACAAGGATCATTTGCTAGGTTGTAAAACTCTTCTTTCTCTTGCGCCATCATTGACAAGTTTATAGAACCATGCGGCGTAGATGAAGAGACCTTTTGATGAGATCTAGACGTTCTAAACCTCAATCTACGCACCCTGCCATCCAATCCTGAGGCTCTTCCAATCAACCTCGTATTGCCTGCACCCAAACGTGATGTACCTTCACCAAAACTAGGAGTTGTATCTCTTTGATTAGGCCGTGGCCGCTTCAAAGGATGTTCACTTTATACTAGACAATGAGGTGATGTTAGTGTCTTAATGCGAGTATGAGGTGTTGCGGTGGGATGATGGTTTGCATGCCTCTGTATCTCTCTTGCAAGTTGAATAAACTGGTTTTGTCTCCTCTGGTTCCTCTGCTCGAGCTTGAACTACAGCACTTATTGGATATGTCACCCGTAATGCCTCATATACAATATGCTCATTCATAATCCTCTTAGCATGCAACACCATCTTTGGCAATGCCAAGATGTTATTGTGTCTAGCAATACGAACTGCAAGATGTATGCTCATCCAAAACGTATGTAGTGATTTGCATCATTTCACTTGTTCTGGGTTCTTGATGAGATTCTAAGGGACATGTGCCAGAAGCAACTTCTTAGAAAGGGGAAAACTTCACCAGGGTTGTATCGTGATCTGATATTGTTACATACACCACATCATCAGGTTGCCTAGATATTGCTTCGATTCTGCCGAAACGGCTCCTCAATCGTGATGTACGCTTTGTTAGCTGAAAGGAATAAATTGTCACCCACAATAATGGCTAATATGGCTCCACTTTCGCAGTCGACCAGCCATGGCTCTCCTATTCCTTGTCAATGTTAAGTGCCATAATACCGTGACACTCTAAAAAGCTGAATGTTATTACCATACAATAGTAAGTGTTACTATGGTCTAAGATTCATTCTTGCTTGTTTACTTTTCTAATCTAAAAGATAATCAATCAACATCAAAATATAATACTTTAAAATCAAAATACAATGTGTATGGATTCTGATTAAACTTCAATTTTTCCAAAAATTGCACAATTTTCTATCTCAAAAGTTGTTGTACATGCCCTCCAAATGAAATGACCTCCAAATGAAAGGACCTCCAAATGAAAGATGACCTCTAGATGAAATGACCTCCAAATGAAAGATGACCTCTAAATAAAATGACTTTCAAATGAAATATGTTAGTTGAATAATCTTCAATCCAAAGGTCTATGTCTTGCTAAACTTTCATACGTTTATTTGTATTCTACAGAGTAAAAATTGTGCCTACGTATATAGTTCTCGAATAATTTTTACTCTTCTTCTTCCAACCGTTTATCAGTGGTAGATTTCAACAAAAAAATTTGGTATGCAAGCATGATATTAACTTCTAAAGGACCAAGTGTATAAATGGAATTTTGAAGATTCCGTCACGTCCATATGGTGTCAATTTCCAGGAATGCTATCTTGTGAACGGTGAGCGGCCATCATCAAGTGGTGAGCACTGAATTTTATTGTTTTTTTTTCCACAAGTTTTTTACAAAATTTGAAAGCAATATCTATGGCCATAGGTTATATTTAGTCTATCTTGACATATTTAAAAAATCATGTAAAATCCTACAATATTTCGACATATTGAATTCTAAATTGTTGACAACTTGACGGTCTTAGAGCAACAAATTTTCTTCAAAATGAAAGGATCACTTATGGGTTTGGTATTTAGGTTAGGGTAATGATACAGGTTTGAACTACTCATTGGTCGTATTTGTATTTATTTTATTGAGAATGGAGACTCTTCCAATAATTGAAAAATTAAAAGGATTAATGGAAGGCCATACCCTTAAAATACCTAGATGATACCTAAATAATATTATGGAAATATCCATAAAATATCTAGGTGATACTTGTGGTTTGGGAACCACCTTTAATTGAGAAATTGACATACTTTAATAGAAAGTGTATGATACCAACGATTGCACATGGTACAATGCATGGAAACACGTTCAAGTTGTATAGCGTACTATAATAGACGTGGTGAATTCTCCATTTTACTACAATTTCTTATGAATTACATACAATACTCAATTTTGTCTATATGTAATACACAATAATGCCTTGGTTTATGGATGGATCATTATTGTTTAGTAATGTGTTAAATCATTCCATGTGTTTTGGTTTATATAAAATGGGACATCCACATACGCACAAAAATACTCCAACAATTACAAAGATGATATCAAACAAAAGTAGGCCCATATAAACAATCCAAATAGAGGAATCATAAATCCTCCGCCTAAAAGTCAACAAAGTCATCCTCGTCCAAACAAGGGGCACTATTGTCCTACCCACTATTATGAGCGTCATCGTCTACAAACTACCTTGCGATGGATCTATGATAGGGTGCTTGAGGAACAATTGGAGGGGATTATTGTGTTGCCATTGCATTTGCAACACCACCATCCCAACGAGAAAAATCATATGTCTGTGGCAAGCTATTAATCAATTTTGACAACCTTGACAACACCCCTGCCCGCGTTGTTGATGATGAAGCCATCAACAACCTTGACCAACTGCAAAAAACCAAAGCAATTGTGTTGTTAAAGTCAGTAATAAAATTGCAAACTTGCTAAATCACATTGATGCAAAATTCACCAAAGAAGTAGAGAACTTACTTACAAGTTCTCTTGCAAGCAGTCTTCACCTCTGGCTCATTGTCATCAAGCTTCAACGGATGCTTAGAAGACTCTTTCTGCACCGCTGGTACCATTGCTGACTCCACCTCTACTGATCTCGGAATCAAGGATCGGAGGACCCCCTCAACCAAATCCGGGTCAGACTCCAATTCCAAGATGTGGCGCTTTAGAGCCTTGCAAGCCTTGATTGATGCCCCTTTATAAGATAAACAAACTTGCAATTAGTACTAGAGTTGTAATATGAAGAAGGATAATATAATTTGACGTAGTAAGAATACTTACCAATAGATGCTATCAAATCGAAAACTACCCTACGTGGAGGTCTACTTCGTACATACTTAATTCAAAATGGACGGTGTCCAAATTTCTTGGAAAATATATACATTTTGTCTAAAGTGATATCCATCTGATGCCAAGATCATACTCATGTAATATCTAGGTGATACTTGTGTAATATCTAGGTGATACCCATTATGTCCTAACCACTGTGCGAGGAAAAAATAATTAATTCGACACAAGGTTGTTGAACTAGACCTTGGGGTACGGTACGTCGTCCTCCTGGGTGCAAAGGTCAATCAAAGCCTCTGAGGTTTGTAGACTTCTTGCGCGCTCCCTGCCATGGCTCCATGGTGGTCTCTCTCATTATCAATGTGTCATGTATAAGAAGATTGGTCAAGTGACCATCCAAGGACAGTTGAATTCCTTTGCAAATCAGCTCCACCCTATCGTAGAAAGAAAAAGGGGTTGTTAACTCAGACTTCCTCACAAAGCACTTCACCATGAAGCACTTGTAAGTGCGATTGGTCAGTGCAGCGCACAAGAATCGCAAACCATTAATGGCAAATCACTTTGTTTCCTCGACAAATTCAGCCCAATCTGCCTAGCCAAGAAATTCATTGGGATTGTGTACATTATGTGCAAAGGATTTGTAATGAATGTTGAGGGTCGGCTGCTGGCGGAGGGCAAAATTCATGGCAACAGTGCCATGGCAATATGAATAGCAAACGATGCACCCACCCCAAACTGAGCAATGAGCTTCTCGGATCCCTCCCTCAACACCAGTGCTACTAGCTCTTTGTTCCTCTCCTTGACTTCCTTCTTGAGTGTCTTGGCCGTCTCCTTCTCCATCCTGAGGTCTTTCTTCTCGGCCGCTTTCGCCGCCTTTGCAGCAGCCGCCTCTCTCTCTTTTGGAATCAACTCTACATCCACTTGAGCAGCCATCGAGGGGACCGATGGAGGAAGCATCCCGTCATCACCATCTGAGACGAGTACGGAGTCACAGCGAGACCTTAGCTGCATCTCCTCGCCTCAGGTAGGATTGGGAGCCTTCAACTTCAAGTACCAAGAGTATTTCTCCAAGTGGTAATGAGTGAAGCGTCGCAATTGCGCCTTTGTAAAGATGCACTAGACGTCAATGGGATTTGTCCACATCTTTAAGCAAATCAGAAGCTATTTGGACTGCATGGCTCCCTTGGCAACAAGTTCTCTCCAGAAGTAACAAAGCAATGCCTTTTTCATCGATCTCTCACTCTTGGGCTACATAAAAAATTGCTCAGTCTTCGTGAACCCAATCATCTTCTCCATATGGACAAAAAATGCTTTGTCCCACAACCTGATGCACCACAATTCAATCCATGCTCCAATCCCTTTCATGGAATTGGAAAGCCCTTTTGTCTAGAAGACAAGATTCTCCTCCTAGACAATCTCCGCAAATTTCTTCTCACATTGGTCTTCCAGCTGAAACCAACCAAACAACAATTTTGACAAAGAACGTATTAGCAATGTAAATCTAAATAAATGAAAATCCGATGAATGGGAAACTTACTGTGGGAGTCTGAAACTCCCACTTGGTTGCCCCTACCAAACAAATTAGCGAGAATCGTGATTATTAGCTTAATTAACTGGCAAAGTAGTTAGTAATACGTAGAAGTAGGTTGTAAAATAATTAGTGAAAGTAGGTGAATGCTTAACTAGTTAATTAGTGTTATAGTGGTGATATAATCGGGCCTTAAAACCACCAAGGTTATGCCCAGTAAAACCAAAAAAGAATGCCCGAGAAGGATCTCCGGGACAAAAGTCCAAATCACCACTTAAAACCAATCTAACTAGTCCAAGTCTTCATCAAGTAGATAGACTATTTATTAGTGTTTCTTTTTAGTTTAGTTGTTTAGGTTTTTTTCTACTTTATTCGTTGTAGAAAACTTAAATTCTTATTTCGAGGTGAATTTTGCTTGCTTTCTTTTTGGTCTAGAGAAAAGTCTCCGAGTAGACTCTACATAGGCCTCATACGTCCTAGATCTTGAGTTCTTGTTACTTGTGCATCTACTTTTTGTCACATCATTCGTTTTTCATTATCCTGGCCTTGTGGAACATGAACATCATTCGTCCATTCCCAATTTTTGTAAATTACTCTTAGAATTTGAAACACCACAAGACCACTTACACCTTCCTCATTTCTTTTTTCTACTTTCATAATTTTTTAACAATCCAAGACGACTAAAACATTTGTCATTTTTTAGAACTCATTCTTCTAAAAAAATGAATTTAAAGAATAAATTACTAGAATTGCTATATTAACAAGCATGTTCTGTGATCCAATTTAAGTTAATGAGCAAAGAATCCCATATTTAATCAAATTAAAAATATTATGTATACAAAATATATGTAACATGTGCATTTAAGTTGAGCCACTAATAAATTTTTAGTTTTATGTGTTTCTGTAAGTCCATCAAAACAATTTATCCCATGTAAGCAAAGCCGATGTTTTCATACAAACAAGTTTTGCCTATCTATGTAGAGGAGCTGCCCATTTTGCTCAGTTTTTTGCTTTCGGGCAGCAATTTGTAGTCATTCCACAGTGAAAATGAATGCAGTGGCTGATGTGGACCTCCCGCGTTTTCTATGACGTTGCACTCAGACGTGACCACGTTGTTACTGACGTCCTCCAAAACGTGTCTGTCCACGAAGACATTTGCGCATTTCGTCTTTAAGAGGAACACGTTTCATGCAACGTCAAAAAAATTTCAGGTATTGCGGCTGATGTCCGACAAACGTCAGACGTCTCAGAAAACACGGCACGTTGCAGCATTGACGCCACCTAAAATGCGGTTTTCTTATAGTGCAAGCTACGTGATGCGGTCTCTCCTACGCTGCTTGAGAAGCCGACGCCTGCTCTTGGTGGCTTGGGAGTTGTTGTATGTAGATTTTTGTTTAGGACCGCATACCTATTTATAGCCGCTTGCTTGATGTTGCTCCATGCCGCCCCCTTGAGAGACCGTCTTACTCCATGGTCTTCTCGCCGTGACTCTAGGCACCCTTGTTGCTTCCTTTGATGTTCACCTTTCTGTTGTTGAAAACCACCATCATCAATGCCATGCTTTGTCGCTGCCTGTGGTTGGTCACATTTTTTCCCCTTGTTAGCCTCTTATTCTTCACTATTTGCATTAGTTTCGGTAGTTTTTGGTGTTGTTCGTTGTTTTTTTGCTCCTAATCTGATTGGGCAATCTTTGATGCAATGGCTTGTGTCTAGGAAAAATCTACACCGAATTGGGAAAAAATTGTAATATATTATAATGGTGTCTTGTATAAGTACCCTTGTTCGTGACGACAATAGATGGCTCTTATCCAACTCCTATATCAAGAGCTAAGCAAAACTAGTAGTTTTTTTGTTCTCTACGTCCGCACCAAGAACCTTGTCAATGCCCTTTGCCATTTTGTGAGTAACCGCCACAAATTCTTTAGAAACATGCTTGAATGTAACCCATCTCAAAATTTTCATCTTGTACTATTTTGTAACTTTGGTGCCTTGCCCATTAAAGTCGTCATTTAACAAGTCAAAACTGGTTATCCATTGCTGAAAAATGCAAATACCATCTTATGCACAATACGGTGTTAGTAGTAATAATTTATTTGCCTTTAGGCAACAATGGATACACTTTTGGCACATTGCAAGTCACAATAAACTCTGCCGCATACGCGGACGACCTCGGCGCCATAACTAAGAAAATTAAATCTATCCAAATACAACTCAATAAAATTGATAGATATTGCAAATGGACCGGTATGGACGCAGGTGTCCCAAAATGTGCCGCAACCGGATGCCCAAACAAATCCAAATTAAACCCTACCACTTTCAAAGCCCTAATGCAAGCTTCTAACATCAATTACCGCAATCAACCGATCCCTATACTACATCAAAATGAACCATACATATACCTAGGTACAAACCTTATTCCCTCACTAAAATGGAAAATCCAAATACACACCACAACCACAAAACTCATCAAACAATGCAAAGAACTAACAACATGTCTGACAACCATGAAACAAAAAATAAAAATGGTTGATACCGTACAACGTCCAGGTGTGGCGTACACCTTCTACGGAGTACCATACTCTATGCCAGCTATCAAAAAACTTGATCAAAAAAATAATAGCCATACAAAAAACTATATGTGGACTTCCAAAATGTATGTCAAATGCGATAAACCAACTCCCACATAACCTATTTGGACTTGAAGCTTTCTCCCTCAAAAATGCATATCTTCGATGTATAGGGGAACAACTACAAAATGCTTTAAACGATAAAGGTCGACTTGGGAAAATATACAATGGATTAACTCATTATGTCTTTGCCCAATAGAGTGGTGCCGAAAACAAACCTAGAATTAAAAAAAGTGACTGTATAAGATCACCAATAACACAAACATTCTTCTTATTAAAAGTACGCCTTAAAAGTCCACCTTAAAAGTACGCTCCCAAACTTCCTCATTAATCCTACACCACTAGAAATACTATGGCGCCAAGAAACACTAAACCACAACACACTCAATGCCCAACTCTCCCAAAAGCTTCTACAAAAACTCCTCTCAAAAAATATTTTTGAACTAAACCAAATTATTTTACCTAACGGCACACACATCACGAACATTGAAGACTTCAAAACTTACCACTTCACCCCATCCAAACTAGTAGAAAGTGCCCTAAATGTTGCCAAACAACTATTTTGCCACCCAACATGCCCCAATACATGTCATACTCCTTGTAACATACACCCATACTCCCATATACTTAAAGATTCATTCATCACCCTCAACAATAGCATCATCCCAAGAAATATCCCCACACCAATCAATCCCCCTAACCCTATACATACATACCATCCCCGTCCCCCAACATACATCCTCAAAAATCCTAACATATATCCCATTAATAACATCACACGCCATAAACATATCCAACACACAAACACAAACAACATACAAAATACCTACACAAAATATTTATGCCAATGGCAACACAATGATAACACATACAATAAATGGCTTCCCCAAAGAGACCTTTTCCCACAACACAACACCGATGCCTCCACACACAACACCGAAAAATTTAAACAATACTATCAAAAAATTCAAAACTAGGCATACTCGGAAATCATCCTAGCCCACCACCCCCAAGAATAATTCTCAGACTCAAGATCCGTAACACCACCCATAATTATTCCACTTTTAAATATCTACTCAATACAATGCAACCCCGAAAATGATATCCTTACATCCTCAAACACAATTCAAATAGATAACAATCAAGCACATCTATACGAAGAAAATGGCCGACATTTACACACCATCCCCGTTACTCGATTCCAATGGTTATGGAATCAATACAATACAAAATTACAAACCCCTGCAAACATCAAACCAACGACCCAACCCTTTGAAACCGAACTAATATGGTTAAACCAAAGATATAAATACCGAATACCAAAAACTAACCCTCTAAAAAATGCGCAATACACAATACCCACTCCCATTTTAGACTCACTAATCTCATCCTTTAACATCGAACAATCATACTTTTCTTCCCCGGTCACAAGTTCTACCAAACTAAAAAAAATCTACTCACCTTATGAAAGAGACAAAATATTCGGATCCCTAGGCAAGGCCTTTGACTACAAGGTAATGGTATAGCTCACCTCCACAACGAGAAGGACATGGAACAAGCCATACATTCGGCTAGACTTGCCGCCAAACACGATCCAAATATCACAAATACAATCATCATCACAACGAACAACAATTGGTACCAAAACAACAACCAACATTCAAACCCATTTCCAAATTCCCATATCATTGCATTATTTGAGGCAGACACAATATCATACAAAGAACCTACTATTCCACCCGAGCTAAAAAAACCCCGAATCGAGCCATCTACATAACAAATACTGTGCGTCCATCATCAAAATCAAACCCCTGGCTCCCTGGAACAACTTGCTGAACTTACCTCCATAACAGACAATTTAAACATACAACGACTATACACAAAACTAGCCCAACCAATACCTATACAAACCCTCGTAAACAAAAGTAAATACTGGTCAAAACTAAACTATGTCAACAATGCATTAAACTACTCCGTCACACCTCGCCCTCTCCCAAACTACCCAACTCATACCACACCAAAATTTAACCCCGCACACATTTATTACACAGATGGCTCCTTTGAACCACCATAACAAATTAGCCCAGGATCTTGGCGCAGAGAAAAAGCTAGCTATGGTATATATAATTCTACAAAGGAAATTAAACTAGCCAAGAGACTCCATGGACTACAAAATATCCTAAGAGCAGAACTCATGGCCATTCACAAAACACTACAAATCATCACAACAAAATACAACAACGAACCCGCACATATATTCACGGATTGTATTAATGCACTCTACTTACTAAACACTCAAATAACACACCCTACCCTTCACAATAGTCACCCCAACCAAACCATATTAACGTCAATGGTCCAAATGTTACAAAACCGTACACAAATCACAACCCTCCACAAAGTGAGAGCCCATGCCAACATTGATGGCAACGAACAAGCAGAAAAATTAGCAAAAGAAGGCCGAGAAAAAACACACAAAAATGCTAAAGATCCACACGAACATGCCCATGCCACCCCATACTATTTTCAAAAAGAAGATTGGCCTTCCAAAGAAGATACCCCCGACAAAGGCCCGATTAGATTTTTCGGCAACTATCTCAAAAAACAAGACTTCTACAACAACCTTGATACAATCTCAGACAACTTCCCTAACATAGAAAAGTGGACTAGCAACAATGACATAGACAATGAACTCTCTACTAATTTTTGGAAAAACCCCATCATCACCGATTCACAAATCACATGCTTTATCAAATTCCGTACCGGTCAATACATGGGAAACACCCGTAAACAACTCTTCTTTGGAACAAAAAGATTCCCATCCATAACATGCCCAATATGCCCCTCAACAGACCCCGACACATGGCTTCATGTTCTACTCAAATGCCAAAACCATCACATACACTCTCTAATTGTTAAAAGACATAGTAAAGCGGTATGGGAAGTCCGAAAACTAATCACCTCCTCCAATAAATCGAGATGTTTTATATTAATGAACGCTGGCACTTTTAATAACAATCCACAAGAAAATACGGTCCCCCCTTGGCTACTCCCATGTTCATGTATGACCCAAAGATGTCATTGCAACGCTAGGCTCAAACCGGACATCCTTTGTGTTAAAGGTTTACCATATAATGACCCACCACCTGATAACATCAACCAAGACTGCACCATTCAATTCATTGAATTCACATATTGCAACGATAGATTTTCCCCGGAAACAATTCAAAACAAAAAAGATAAATACCAACCCCTTATGGACGACATCATTGCCCTCGGATGGAATGTGGACCCCCTTATTGTAATCACATCCGGCGCTTGTGCCACCACCTTTATCCCATCTATGAAAACTCTAGAAGATACCTTCAAAATACCCATTGAAACGATTAAAAACACCTTTAAAAACATTAACACCATCGCTACTCAATATGCCATGTCCATTTTACTATAGAAACGCAAAATTGAAAACAACCAAGCCCTTCCCGATAAGCAAGACCCCCTTTAATTTCTTTCCCCCCCTTTGATTTATCTTGATTGGTTGGTTTTATGGTTCTTGGCTACTTGCTTGGTTGGTTTGTGGTTTTTTGGCTACTTGCTTGGTTAGTTGGATGGTTAGTTGGTTGGGTGTTTTGCTTGGCGGGTTTGTGGCTACCCGTTTCATAGTGTCTATCCTCGAAAGGGGGAAGTAGTTCCAACTTACTAATTCCTTGTCCGATGGGCATGGTCTTAATAGTGGTACGAACAGACACTTTATTCACGCCGGTCCTCTTCCGGGAATTGGCGTTCTTCTTCTTCTTCTTCTTCTTCTTCTTCTTCTTCTTCTTCTTCTTCTTCTTCTTCTTCTTCTTCTTCTTCTTCTTCTTCTTCTTCTTCTTCTTCTTCTTCTTCTTCTTCTTCTTCTTCTTCTTCTTCTTCTTCTTCTTGTTTGCCTTTACTAGGAAGAAACCTTTGCCATGCTTTATGTTTTTGCCTACCTTCTTCTAGAGACCTGCACACCAGATTTGGAAGCATAAATCATACGACTTCCCTCCCAAAAGACACGCAATAGTTTTGAAATTCAAAAGGTATTGCAATTTGCTACACACATCTCTTGGTTTACCTTAATTACTCGCTTTAGGTCTCTAAGTAGAAAGTCAACATAGCTACGCTTGTACCCTTCTGGTATTTCTTCTTCTAGTTGCGCCTTTGATGCATGGAAACTGCACGCTAAGCCTCCTTGGAACTATAGAACTTGCTCCAAGATCTCAATAGACTATGGCTTCAGCTGCAGTGTTTTGAATTTCAATGTCCCTTGTGCTACCTCCACCGGTGACACTTTTTGCCTTTTGAAAGCTTTGACATATGTGGCCATCGTAGATCAATGTCAGTTAACGCATATGTGTCTCCTATTGTGTTTTTGCCTACGCTGCCTACAATCTTTCTAATCACGTTGCCTGTAACCTACTAATCTTCACAAAGTACGTATTCTAGATGAAGAAATCTGTTGCATGAGGTTTGAGCTCTGAATGTTGCAAATGTTGCGGCCTGTGCCGAACCGCCTTCTCCTACTAGCAACTTCTGCCAAAGCCTTCTCCTAACAACAACTTTCTCTTTTGCAAATCTTTGGTCGAATATCGAAGGAAACACTAAAATCCTACGTGTTGTTAGTCACTCTTTCCTCTTGACCAATCACTTGTTGGTTGGTTGTGAATCTAGCATGACCAATTGGTTCTAACTCTAGATCTAGAAACTCTCACTAGTCTTTGTGGTCTATTTGGATCCCATTTCTAAGCAATTTGTTACCTTTGTTTTGTGCAATGCCAATAAAGTGTGTACTCACACTAGCATTTAAACATTGAATCCTATTCTAACTAAACAAATCCTACACCAAACAATCTAACCCTAAGGTTGTCTGTGTGTACTTCAACGTGGATCTGTGTCTCTCCTTCAGCTACAAAATTTTTGGACCTCCATTGCTCTCCCACAAGTTCACACCAAGTAGTTACACTTTTTATAATAGTTAAAATAAATTAGGTTCAAGACCATTGGATTTGCAGGGCACTAGATGATGATAAAAGAAACATATGACACAAGATCTTTTAGAGCCACATTCGATGGTTTTAGTCTCCTTAGAAATGTTCATCAATGCAAGCGGTCAACCATTAATAGAATTTTACATTAGCGGATTAATTCTTCTTTGGTTATACTAAATCATATGAAGTCTTGAAATCCTTGTCCATAAAATATGTTGAGTTTTTTATATCTAGGAAGGGTTGAAGGAAAATTTTATGACTTAAAGACTAGATATATAGGAAATATAAAGCAAGGTGAAGCTACTGAAGACAAAATGAAACAATTGTTTGATAGTTGAGGTCAAGTGCTATCCAATTGCATGGTCCCTATTATAACTAGACATATTACTTGTTTTCCAACCCTGTTGTTTGTTGATGTATTTTTGAGCCTTGAATCCACTTGATTCGAGCCTTGAATCCACTTTGAGCCTATAATCTTCTACCTTATGGCCTAGTTTGCCACAGTACAAGCATGAATCTTTTCACTCGCATCTATCATTTTCTTGTAATGTTAATTGCTTGAATTATGTTGCATCAATCTACATAGGTTCTTATTCCACTAAAGATTTTTTATCTTCTTGAAGGGATGATTACCGTACTCTGATGTATTCCTCTCTATTCCAAGCATTGTTCTTGGCATCTTCTAAATAGTCAATTATCACATGCTGTAGATTAAGCAATGAAATCTTCCAATGTATCAAACCTTAGCATTCTAAGCAATAAATCCTTTTTATTGTCCATTAAGCCATAGCTGAATTGATTAGTAATGACCTTGTGATTCCATCTAAAACCAAGTACACCTTGAAAATTAGCAACTTAAATTGTAGCTAAATGTGTTCCTTCTTGAAGAGTTTGGGTTTTTGTTACGATACCTTCTTGCAATTACTATCGCCACTTGTAGCTAAAAATGCCTCCCTAAATGCATCCAAATTATTCAATAACCGGGAATTCTTCTTCATCAACAATACAAAGCAATGTGGGAATTTTCCAATAAAAAAAGAGCCTATAGATCCACTTGAGTAATGTCATTTAGATAATATGAGGGATGTAGGCATTAAAAAAGCTTAATTTGTATAAAATTGTGGAACTTTGATCTTGATCCATTGAACCTTTTAAACATACCAAGTTTTGGTTCCTTAGCAATTGTTAAAGGATTCAATCACAATAGTTGATTCCTCACACTTACATCTTCAATTGTGATCTTCTTACCAAAGGTTTTTTGTTTCTTTGTTGGCTTTTTCAATAGGTAGACTTGTAGGACTTCCTTGACAACTACAATTGTTGAGGTGCTGAAATTCATTGTGAATAGTAACTAAGGATTCTTGAAAGATCCGAATTGTTACAACTCTACTATCTATTGTTCCATACATGGCCTCTATTGCTTAATTATCTTCCATCTCTGAAGGCTGTATTCAAAAACACAAAATGAACAACAGAGAAACAAGCTTAGCCTTAGATAAAGGTAATCTACAACGTCTAAGATGTGGTACTTTTTAAAGAAGCATCATAGTGTATTCTCTTAAAGAAACCAAGTCAAGACTAATGTTATTAGCTTAGGGAAGAGTGATTTGCAACTTCTAATATTTAATTTTGTTATAAGAAGAGTAGTCTACTTTTTAAGAAAGACCAACCGAAGAAGAGTGCTATCAATCATAAAGGAGGATAGCCTACAATCTATAAGATACTAACATGGATTTTTTCAAAAGAAATATATCCTTCTCTTATAGAGTAAGACCAACTTTGATATGGCAATAGTAGTCTTGCCAAACTGTCAAGAAGACAAGAATCATGACAATATAATATGTGAATGTCAGAGACAAGAACTAGATTGATAGCAAGAATGATTTCATGACAAAGAAGGCAACACCATGCATTGCTCCATATATTGTGTTGGCTAGATTCAAATTTACCTTGTCTTACCTCTTATTTATATAATGGGGTCTCAAGTCCTATTAACCCCTAAAAGCCCGTGTTGATTTCACACCAAAAACACTTCAAAATTGTTGATTCTAGTGCAATGAGTAAGGAAGCAAACGAAAACTTATATTTATCCTTTTGACCGTAGAATCTCCATAAAGACTTACTAAGAAACATATACTCACAAAATTCATACACGTTGACCACACGGGTTGAAAGATTATAGTGTTTGAAGTGAAGAAAATGGTTCATTTTCTTCCCTACGTCGAGTGGATCAGCAAACTTTGACTTCACTTTGTATTAAATTTTTGCACTACACAAGGTCGAAATCTCTTGAGTTGAGCATGATGTTAATTCCGTATACAACGATTTTTAGAGGTAGAGAAGGGGTGTAGAATATTCAAAACAAGTGTCTAAGGAGTGGAGGTTCAAAATTGTCAATTCACAATTTATGTTTTTAAGAACTCATTATGTTTTAGAATGATAATCTAAACGGTCAATAAGAAGGTTTACACCACATATTTTTGTAGAAAAAATAAAAAGTGAAAAATATGAAGATCTCTAGGTTTTATGTAGAAAAGATGAAGTTTTTTTCCCCACTTGCCCGAAATGTGTAAAAATGTGATAAAATGTTTTTTTACACTAAAGACAATTTTTTTTGACATCTTCAAAGAACGTAATATTCTCTACATGTATGGAAAATCTCAATGTCAATAGAGACTTCTAGCAAAATTTTGGAGCTGCCCGAAGTCCCCATTTCTAACTTTGAGTGGTACTAACTTTCAAACCATGAATCCAAAAATAATAATAAAAATATCTCCATGGAGCTCTTATCAGGGAAAATCTAGTGTAAGATTTTTTTGTTTTTTATATTTTTAATCGTATGATCCTGCCCAAAATCCAAAACGTAGCCCCACGTACAATTGGGCTCTTAGGGGTTAAGGAAGTCCCATAGAAGGTTCAAGGGAAATGAAAAAGGTTTCGGAATCAATGGCACTTTCTACATAAGCTTCTAGAAGTCTAGGAATTTTCTTGAACTTTATGGAAACTTTAAGAGGGGATGGAAGCTTCTAGAATGTTGTGGATAGTTTTAAGTCATATGTCTTCAATATCAATCGCACAAGGAAAAATGTACAACTAGATTATTAGTGGATCTAGACTTGATTTTGAAACTCAATCCTATTAGAAATCTTGGAATCTTTACAAGGATCAGTTATCATGCATCAACATGGGCCAAAGCATTGTAGAATTAAATACATAATTTTAAGCTTGGCCAAATTAGTTGAATTCTTTACAAAGGTCACAATAAAGTTTCTCTATCCATTGCTTTTGATTTTGGAACGATTAAAACAACTTTGTCAAAGAAAGATTTTCAACAAGATTGATACTAGGGGAGTCTTTAACCTTGTTTGAAAATACCATATTCAATATAACATTATATGTGAGTCATCTAAGTTATCCATAACTTGAATTAAGATTCATTTAAAAAAAATATAATTAATTAGGTGAAAACATGATCATTAAATTAATGAAGGACATTTTTACTTTCAGTCAAAAGAAATTGAGTTGAAGGGAAGAATTTATATTATTGAAATTGAATTCAAAGAAAGTATAAGAAGTTATTATTCAATATTCAAAAGACTTAGTAGGTGATGAAGATTGTTAGAAGACTAAGTAGAAATAAAAAATGAGTAGAAGATCAAGTTGAAGATAATTTGAAAGAAAGTACGAAGGTTTTAGAAGAAAAAAATATGTTGTTATGGTGCGTGGCAGAGGTGCCTCACTGCGTTGAAATAGTAGTTACGTTAGTTGATTTGCATTTTGTTAATCTACATTGTGTTGGAAGGTGTTTATCCGTTGTTACGTTTCTCATCCGGCAAATGGATTCATCTCCCTAGGATTTGGATGTGGAGCGGCACAACCTTCCTTGACTTGCCATTTTTGTCAAGTCAAGCTTAGTCTTTCATATAATGTGGAAAGTTAGTGGTTGTTAAATCTTGCTTGGAAGTGGCGGTTTAGCCAGTAGTAAAGACTCATGATTTTTATTATCACTTGCACTCTTTGATTGTTTTGTTGTGGAGTGAGAGACATTTAATTTTAGTATGATTTCCTCTTTTATCACTTGACAAGAATCTCCCATTTGCTACTCTAGATCTCATCTAGACTTGAAGAGTGAATAAAAACTTTTGGATATTATATATGCGATTGTAGGGCTCATCTAGGCAAAAAAAACAAAAAAATGATGCCTTGCTTGAACAAATTTTGTACAAGGTATGAGCGGGGATTTTTTTAAGTTTCTTCCCTGAACAATGCTTATGAGCATCTCTAAAATCTTTGCATTTTCTAGAATCTTCAGATCTTATAGAGTCTAAAAAATCTCCATTTTAAATCTTTAATTAATAGATTTTCAAAGCTTTAGGTCTATAGATTCTAGGAATCTAGATTGGCATAGAATTTAAAATTCTCATATTTGTAGGTAATGAATTCATGTTTTCTATCAAGTTTAAATATTGAAATTTGATAGATATACCAAAATCTTTCAAAAATTGGTGGATGTACCAAGATTGGAAATTTTAGTGAAAGTTTCAAATTTTTTAGATTAGCAATACCTTTGATTTTGGAAGATTTTAGATTTTCCAAATTTAGTTTATCTTTAAAAAAGAGTCTCAAAACTTTGAAATTTCAATTGTAGAGACATTTTAGCTTGGATTTTACCCAAATTGGATGTTGTTTGCATACCTATGACCATGGCTGACCCTTTCCCATGAAAATAGTCAATCATTGTGTCAATCACTATGGCTCAGCAATCAATCTAAGGTTCTTGACAAATTGGCGATAGTAATTCACCTAGCCAAAAAAAGCTCAAAGTTGTGACATGTCGGTTGGATACTGGAATCTTTTGCAAGACATCTCTTTTTGCTTAGTGCACACAAAGTCTTCTTGGAATGATCATATGTTTGAAATATGGTAATGAAAGAGTTTACACTTATCATGATGCAAGTGCAATCCTCATTGATGTAACCACTCAAACACTACTTGTAAATGCATTGCATGCTCCTGTGAGCTGCTACCAAAGATGATAATATTATCAATGTAGCATTTAGAAAATGGTAAGCTTGTCAAGACCTAGTCTATTTTCCTTTCCAACTTAGCAGGTGCGTTCTTGGAACCAAATAGAAGAAACTTCCAATAATAGATTTGATCCTTACCATCATGATCAATTCTCCAAAAAATCGTCTTCACCGGATCATCCACCAATAATGGCAAGTAATGATAACCGGATAGCAAATCTAGAGTACTAAATACTCACCAAAATTCCACCGCATCAAATATTCTTCTCAACATTGGCATTGGATATCAATTCAACTTGGTCTTGCGGTTAACTAGCTGGTAGTCTCCGTACATTGGCTTCTCCGTCCATTTGCCAAAGATATTGGGTTTTGACAGCATAATTGCAAGACACGTGTACTTGACATTGGAGAGCTCAGTTATGTTGGCAGCCAAAAACTCTTGACACCAAGTTTGAACATTGACTTTTTCTAAAAGACTAAGCTTATAAGGTCGTCAAAAGATTAGGTGGTCAGCCTCTAGCTATATATGAATTGGTGTTTTTTGTATCCTTCCAGATTGTAAAGACTGAAAGCAAATCAACTGCGATACAAACACATAGACGATTGTACCCTTTGTGCTTTAGAACCACTAAAATGTGGCCCCAATTCCAATAGCCAATCATCAAACTTCATGGTCTCCTTCTCTACCGTTGCAATACCGCTACGTGCTGATACAAACGGTAACTGCTAATTCGTACTAGTGAAGGCATTCATGCCTCCAACATCCTCGCTTGTAGCCAACAAAGTAGTTGTATCAGTATGGTTTCTATTATAGGCACCAACAATGTCTATGGGACACATTGAATCATGCTAGTAGACTCAAGAAAAAGTATCTTGGGCATCCACTTTCCTAAAATCTTTGGCCAGGGGATTGAAGGCACGTTGAGCTTGAAGCTCTACTATTGTATGCCACTTCATACAATTAAGTAGCTTCAACTCGTTTGACCTAGTGAGTTGTGGCTCCGTTGTCCAATGACCATTGTTGCCTTCCCCCAGAAGCACACAGATGCTGATATCATTGCACGGCAAAACACAATGATACAAACTCAAACTAAAGTGCTGAGGTCAATTGTTTGTACCAACAAGAAACAATGCACACGCTCGAATAGGCCAGGAGGAGCAGTACACTAAAGATGGCGTTTATTGTAATGGTATGAATAGCGTACTTATCCTAGTACACTATTTGTTAACAAGTTGGCAATTAGTGTTAGCCGCCATTGTCATGAATATTATCCCTCAATCGTCCACCTACCCTAGCACAAAAATTTGTTAACAAGTTGATAAATAGTGTTAGGGTCCAATCAACCGCCTACCGGCCGCCGTGCATTTATTTTCCCTGTCTCATCCTCAACCTCATCTCCGTATCCTCCCATTTCCAACTACTCCCATTCACATCTCTTGCATTCCTTGAAACTTTTAATGAATATCTAATGAATATTTAAGGTATATTCATTTATTTAATGAACTTCTAATGAATGTTTAAAGAATATTTCAAGAATGTTTAATGTATATTTGTATATTAAAAGAATATTTTGTGTATATTTATTTATTTAAAGAACATTTAAAGATATATTTAAAGAATATTTTTATATTTAAATAAATATTTAAAGTATATTTAAAGAAATTTTAATGGATTCTAGATGTATATATTATGACAAATTAATGTATATAAGTATATTTAATGAATATTTGATTATTAGTTAATAAATGTCTAATGTATATTCAATGTGTATTTTAATATTTAATGAATGTTTAATGCATATTTAATGCATATTTAATGCATATTTAATGCATATTTAATGCATATTTAATGCATATTGAATGAATATCTAATGAGTATTTAATGTATATTTATATATTTATTGTATATTTATGTTTTTTTCCTTTTCCAATATTCCATTCTTTTCTCACTTTCCTTCTAAATCAAAGTTCTTATTTTTCCAATCTTGTACTTGCAATTTCATTTTCCCTCCGTATGTACATTCTTCTTTGTCCAATTTTTGGGATTTTCCTTTTGTTCCATATCTATGTTCTATTTTTCCCAATATTTCTCTTGCAAATTCTTGTTCTTCTACAGGCACTCAAATCTTTTTTACATTGATGCTCTAAATGTACACATAATAATTTTCTAAGTTCCATGCACTAAATGTCCACAAGTAAGAAACCTTATGTTCCACTATTTATTGGAAGTGATAATTAGTGTAGTAGTTGACATTTAGTATGTAGTTTTGTCACTACACTAATTGTAAACTTTACAATTAGTGTATGGGTTCATATTTAGTGTCCACTACACTAAAAGCCATCTTTAGTTCAGTGCAGTGCCTGTGAGAAAGCCTGTGCTGCGCTTGATGTCAAGGAGTTTTGGTGGACACACAGTTGCATTGTGAATGAAAAGAGGGCTATCTTTCCTGAAACTTGTCATGATTTCGCAAAATACTCAAATTGCTACAAAACATTCACCCATCAAAACTTGAGATCACTATGTCGAAAACGTTCATTAGAAACGATGCCACAAGTTCACATTCATTGGATTCAAAACGATTCCCAACTTGTAGTGGCTGATTGATATGGACAACAATTCAGTACCGCCAAATATTGCATGAAACGCTTTATTACATTCAAGGGCAGCCCACTGAGACAAGTATGCGCAGTGGAGAAAACAACCTGTTTTTTTACGGTGAATCGGTGAAATATACAGCAATGGCACTCGGATTCAAAGCTCTCTAGAATTTCAGGACCACCTTCTCGAAACACAGTTCCTTCAAGACGACAATTTGAAAAGCCAAATTCATGTGCTCCATAATTGTCTCCAGTTTGAGCTCTATAAGATAGGCTCCAATATTTCCCTACTGGAAGGTTAAAATGCCAGCAACTTGAGCTCTCAGCGAACTTGCTGAAACTGGCATGATGTGTAACTTAGAGGATTGGGGGAGGCATAAATGGAGAACTAGCATTCATCGTCAGACCAGCCCTCGTATATCTTCAAGTGTTGGTCTTCAACATACTCTGCCTGCATGTCCATAAGCGTGTCTTCGACATACTCTGTGGACCTTCCCGGCTCCCTTCTGAGAACAAGCATCTGCTCTGGATCTGCCTCATCCTCGTCTTTGGGAGGATCGAATTCGTGTAACAAGCGACGCCATTTTCTGATCTGACCATCCCAGCTTCGCTTACTGCAGACTTGTCTTATATCAGGCGTTCGCGGATGTGCCTTGGTCCGCTGGTACCTGTAAAATAACGAAAAGAAAGAAACGTTAACTTCTGATACCCCGAAGCAGGTGCCAAACGTCATGTTAACTAAAACTCTTCTGTGATTGAAAGATATCTTGACAATTATCCTCACCTTGGGATCATATCCGTGTATCTTTCATAACCAAGCGTGTTCTTTCCATAGTCGATCTGTTTTTGCCGCTGGCAGAGTCGATGAGCGTCTGTTTCAACTGGTTTTGCTGGTACAGCTGCAAAACAAACGGTGCACCAGTTATTCTCACGACCACTCTTCAGGACTAAACCTGGCTTGAAATCTTTACAAAGAAAACGTTCAAATCGAACGTTGTGCTCCTCATGAATTGCATTAGGTTGAATGAGATGATGACCATTTCTCAAAATTACCGAAAGCATCAAACAAAGTAAACAGTTAGAATGCGAAACAGAGACCTGTCACTGCACGAATTGTGGACTTTGAAACTGTATAACCAATCAACAAACCAACATCTGAGCTCTTAACTCTTCAATTGAAGACTAAATGAACAGTGATGGGCATAGATGAACACGAATTATTTCTCCCTTGCTCGTCAATCCAACATGGTCAGCCGACAAACAGGTTCGTCAACCCTACGACAACGTGCGAAGAACCGTATTCTCTTCTAAAGTATCACTCATCGAACGAGATATCAAGTCAAATGGCGTATTCCACACAACCGGGTAATTCATTCCCAGAAGGGAAGCTTCAAAACCAACATGGAGAAAAATCGAAGGTGGGTCACTCGACAAGCCGCCGAGATGAGTTCCTCAAACCCTCATGAGTAAACATCCGCAACACCATCCCATCATGTCATCCACGGAAGTAAATTTGAGGGCTTTGCGTGTTGAACAAACCCTGACCATACTAGAGATTCTTAAGTGGTGAGGAGCAAGGAGATAGTTGGTCGCTTACCGATGGGGGCTTTCGCCAGAGCAAACTTGTGGCTGTAGTCCACAACCGTAACGGACTTCACCTTCGCCTGCTGCTGTGATGCTTTGAGCATGTTCTCCTTCTCCAGCTCCTTCTCCAAGTCGCGCTCCTTTTCGGCCCAGCGTTCTCGTTTCTCCTGCCGTCTCTCCGACTCCATGTCCTGTTCGCTCTTCGCTCCTACGCTCGCCACCAAGCCACCAGTCCCAACGCTCGCGCGTTCATCGTTTCCGGAGCGTGAGCTGCGCCCCAAATCCAAAATCTTGCGCACAGTAGAACCCTGGACCTGGCCGTTACCGGCACTCACATCAAATTCCACCCTCCTAACCCTCACGCCGGCATCGAAGCCACCTCGCTCGGCAGGAATTCTGTAATCTCCGTAAACCCTGGCCTCTCTGCTCATGGCCTCCTCCACGCGACCCCTACGATTCAGTATCTCCCGCAAGTCCGAGCCACTCATCGACCTCGGAGGGTAGTCATCATAAAACTGGCGAGAATCTTCTAAGAAAAGGCTGTCATCGTCCTCACCATCGACAAACTCGCCCACCTCCCTGTCACTAACCCTAAACTCGTACCCTTTCTCTAGCGGAGTCCTTCTTGCCGTGAGCTTCTCCCGGACCACCATACTCCTCTCGCTCATCATCAATGAGCTCCGGCTGGCATTCCCAAACGCTGACATCAAATCTTGCTTCCGCTTGTTGCCCCCGAGATCAATGTTCGTGGATGCGGTCCCACCATCGCTCATACGCATGCCAACAGCCCCATCCCATGCCTTGCTCCCACTTCCTGTTCTGACCTCAGATTCATGGCCGAACCGACGCAGTCGAACATCTTTTTCGTTGGCAATGCCTTTCAACACTACCATTCGATGTCCCGGACGAGGATTCGCGCTGGGGCGAGGCTTCGGGCTCTGAGGTGGAGCCTGCAGCCTGATGCGAGGTGGAGAGTTCTCATAGTCCCTCTCCGTGTAGCGAATCAGGTTCCGGGTGCTTCCTCTCGGATTGTCATCCGGCCGTGTCTTGATTCGCTTCCAGTGGGATTGCCTGTCTCTGCTGTCATCCTCCTCGTCTGAAGAATAGTACCGGCGTCTGTGGGCGCTAGGGCTTTTCGCAAATGATAACAGAGAGGGGGAAGACTTCTCCGCATGCTGGTACGACTTGGATGGAGATGGCCTGGAAGGCGAAGACTCAGCGATCCCGGAAACTTGCTTGGTTACAACTGGATCCGGAATGAGGTACATCATTGCCTACAGCTCACAGACAATGCAATGCCGTCTCTGCAGCAGCATTGCAGAAAATGCATCACCCAGCTGGTGCCAGATGATTTCGCACACTAAAAGCTCTCAGAATTCTTCACTGCTCAATGCTCCGTCGGAACCTCACCGCTCCCCTGTCAGCTCAATGCTGGACGCCAGAGATTCAGCCAATGCAAACAAACCTCACTGCTCAATGCTCTGTAAACAAGGTTCAGAGCACTCACATTGATCAATGCACCCCTATCTTAACTCAACCAATCCAATCACTAATCGCCCTCTGATTCCCAACTTCCAAAAATACATCCGATACACTGATCCCACCCAATGAAAGACGCCGGGATCTATCCGAATTCCACTCAAAACCCAAGCCACGAATTTTCCCAGCTGCGAATCCTCCAAAGTAATGCCACCATCACAGATCCTCACAAATCAACCGCAATGCGAGCAATCCCAGAACCACCAACCCACTGGGTGACTCCAAAACCCCTCAAAAAAAAAGGAATCGATTCTTTTCAAGAATCCGTCAAAAAACCTCGGAACCACCCCAGGTCCACTCGAGTGAACGCCGCCTTCGGTGGAACCTGAAAACTCGATCTGACGAAATCTGGAACCCTGGACCTGAAGAGCGCACCCCAAGAAATGAATCCAGACAGGAAGCCTCCACCCTGTCCGAGAAGGTGAGTCGATTGCGATGAGATCAATCCGGGTCTGGATTGAAAACCAGGGGGTAGGATGGAGTGGTACCGCCTGGCAGGGCAGGGAGGCAGCAGCAGCGGAAGGGGGGCGGGAACGGCGGGGCGCCACATGGGGAGCGCCCATGTCGAAATCCGCGTGCGCAGGGCGCCCACGGTGCGCCGAGGGATGAGGATCCGCGCAGATTGGTGATGGCACTGATGGGTTGTGATGGGTTTCGGTGGCCTTCACAGAACCGAAGGCTGTGTTGAAGACGGACAATACTACTACTACTCCTCGCGCAGTATTTCCGTGGTGTGTGTACGGATGAAGTCTGTTCGGGGTTTGGATGGGCGGGTGGGATTGGAAGTGCGGGGCCGGTATCGACGGCTGCCGAGGCTGTCGCGAAAAAATTGAATCGCACGTGAGTGAGTACGGTGCGACGAGCGCGGGAATTCGTAGGTTCATCAGGCTGGTTGTGTGGCTTTATCCAGGATTTGCCTAAATACCCCTGTCGAGCGTTGCACGAAGCCTTTGGCTTGGAAGGGTTGGGGAGGGTTGGGACAAAACGTGCCCCTATTTTTATGTTGGAGGGGGGCCATATTTGGTTCATGGGGGGGGGGCTGTGAGGGCACATTGGGACCGCAAGTCTCAAATTTGGCAAAAGAAATTCCAAGAAAAGCCTCTATACCACATAAAGTTAAAAGGCCAGAAAAATGGACCACCCTAGGCTGAGGCTTGGTGCAACGCTTGACCCAAGTACCTAGGGAGATCCCTTTATCCAGATGAAAGTGTGAGGGGATTGTAGGCCAATAGAATGGTCATGTGATGAGTGGGTTTATTCTGGGTGAGCTTCATTCTTGGGTAGTCTAGAGTGACCTTCAAAACTGTCACAGTGTACGTACACTAAGCTCACGCACATGTGTGCGAATCAGCCTACATTGGGGCCTTAACGATTGGTGGTGGGCTCCACTAAAAAAAGGTAAATTTGGATAAAAAATTTAATATGTAAATTGGTTCTCAGGTGTAAATGCATTGGGAACATGGGGAACATCTTGGGAACGCTAAGGAACACATTTGGGAATACGATGGGGAACTTTGGAGAACAACATGAAAACTCATCAGGAACGCAATGGGAACGTTGTGGTAAAAATATGGTTAAAAAAGGAAATGAGAAGAGGGTAACCAAATGGTTTGCTTAGGAACCACATTGGATTTTACCTAGAAACTACTGTGGGCATGAGGAGCCCAACCCGGACTTATGGGGACCATATCTGGGAGATGAAGGGCCCCCATATGGTCGTCATGTGCGTCTACTTACTCAGGCGGTTTCACACACGGACCAAGGGTAGAGAGGTTGAGTGCCACTTGCAATTCAATTGGTCTAGAGCCTCAAAATCGGCCTCGGTCGGCCTCTCCGCTTTCATGCACGGAGCAAGGGAAGGGCATCTAGAATGCCTACATGGCAACACTTTTTGGAGGATTTCGCGCCAAGGGTTCGGTCCGTCAAAAGAAGTTTGGGTTTCAATTTTTTTTTTTAAAATTTGGCACAAAAACAAAACGAATTTTAAATTGCAAAGATAACCGAGGAACCAACAAAAAAAGACAGGCACGCCAAGACCGGCAGTGCAAGACCGAAGAAAACCAAGACCCTAGTGGAACTCTCTAACCCACACGACCAGACTATCCACCCTCGTGCACAAAGCCTTGTTGCAGCCCCACTTGGATTCAAAGTTAGTCGCAGCTTTGGCCCTATTCATCTCCGAGTTCGCCGTCCGAATTCTGTCATACGCAGTCCTCCCATAATCAAGAAGGCCTTACCAGATCACGTTTTCAACCTTGTAAGGAGTCCAACAGTGTTGATTAAACACCCAGTCATTATGAACAATCCACAGAGTCCAAATGGTGATGCCGCGAAGCAGCAACGAAAAGCTGTTGAGTTTTCCAAACTTCCGGGGAGGCCGAGAAGCAAAAAAGGCTTGTTGGAGGGTGGGGAGTCCCAATCTCTACGTGGGGGTGTTGCTGATGTGTTGGAGGACTTTAACTCGCCCTTAGAACTTCTAATTCCATGACCACCAGGTTCGAAACCACTAATTAATCTTCTAGCTTGATTAAATTCCAACCAATTGGGCCTTCGGGCAACATTAATTCCTAATTTTACCCTCCATACTAATTTATGACTACATGGAGTTTATTAAGCCCAAAATCACTAATTAACATCATGTGGTATTTCAAACCACTAATTTAGGCTAAGTTACAATTAATGGGGCAGTTTTACTCCTAATTAACTGCTGCTACAACAAGATGTCCATCGGGCTCAAAACAAGGCTATACTCAAGTTGGAGTGTGAAAACTAGCTCCACGGTCATTCCTCATTGAACCTTGTCATAACAACCCTTTGGAACAACTTGTGAGAGGAGAAAGTCAGAACCCTTGCTGCACACAATTGTAGGAAATCTAATCAATAGTCTACCTAACATAGCTATATAATATATCAATGGTGAGTATCCGTTGCAAAGGAGGATTTTCTTAGGACTTTTTTCTTTGTACATGCGGTAAAGTCAATATTGGAACTTGGAGGAAGGGACGATGTGCCTCCAACTATTAAGTCCCATATTGTCTTACCAAAGAATCCAAACATTAGTTCAATCAGACATTAACAATTTAATTGTTTGTCAATTGGAAATCCAATTTTTTTCTATGTAATTACCCTTTTTCTTGGATGGCCCTGCTTCTTCTATTGTTCCATCCGGCAAAATACGATGATTTCTTTTGCCCCTATAACCCCAATCATGCCGCAAGGCACTTGGAAATGGGGTAGTATATCATCTTGCCAATGTGTATGGCGGCCAGTTATTTAGTTCGGTCAAAACTACAAGATCTTTGGAGTTGACAATAGCCTTTTGAAGACAGTACAAATCCTCAATGTCCATTAGCTGGAGATGTTGGCTCAGAACTACAATATCTCTTGGTTCACAATCACAAACCACTATAGATCTATGGAAGTAAGGTAGAGGCACCCAATTCCAATCAGTAGAGTATGCATGGCATGGTGCATGCAAATGGCAAATGCTTGAAATGGTGCATGAAGTGACCCAAACCCCTAAACTCAAAATCTGAAAACATCAGTCATTATCGGGATTGGGTCATGATGTGTGCAATTTTGGATTGCTCCACCTCAATTGAGCTCTCATTGGTGGCATTGCCTCGAAAGTCGAACAAGGCCGATCAGCATTGGGTACCCTCCATGAGTTGGTTATCCATGCATGTCTTCTCTCTTTTACTCACTATTACTTATTGGCATTGGGCAAAGGAGGGCACCATATCTCACCTACTCTTGAGTTTGATTATGGGCTCTAATTGTTTTTGGGCTTCTATATTCTATATCAATTACAAATCGTTGAGATTAAATTTGAAAAAATATTTGTTGAGTTTCATTCCTATTCCGCATCTTTCTACATAAATGTTTTTAACATACAATGTCATTTGAGTCCTAAACTAGCTTAAGTGATCGGAATTGGGTGCCTCTTCCTTACCATCAGCTTTATAAGAACAAATTCAGGAATTTGGTCTCCTTCCGCCAACGAGGGTAAGGTGGTTCCCCATTTCATCAATGTTTGCCAGCTGTGAGAGCGCTCATTGGAGAGCCACTTCCAGTGTGGTGCTATCAACTAACCTCTGGATTTGTCTAGAGGTCACTCAAAATTGCATTAGGTTGAACAATTTTGTAAGTAAGGTCGTTTTGTATAGGATGGATCTAGTCTCCTCTTCGAGTGGAACCAAAAATGTCTGCCATATTGCAGTTAATACAATTCCCTCATCTACGTATTCATTAAAGTCTCCAAATACTAGAGGTATCAATAGGACATCCAATGTGATTTGATTGACCTTGCTATTGGTGCTCTCATCCACTTCCACCTTCCCGGATGTAATCACCCCCTCTAAAATGTAAACGAGCTCTAAAGATTTTGCTTATGAATGAGGGTTTTCAAGTAACCACTGTGAAAACTCTTCATCACCTTATACAGACTTGGGCCTATGCAACTGATAGTAGGTTCAAGCACATCCTTGGAGCCTAGCAAAACTGTATGAACGCTATCATCTATGTGGTAGAGTTCATGAGAAGCTCCCAAGGTATTATCTTCAAAAGAATCGCTCGATTCTATGGTGAATTTGGATTGAGCAACCCAAATTTTCACACTTATAGACTCCATGGCTAGAGAATTTAAGAGAGGAAAATTTCATAAAAGTAAGACCCTTAAGAAGTAGAAATTGACTTAAAAAATTTCCAAATGATATGAGTCTTGGCCTCTCAACTCAGCCCCTCGGTCTTTTACACTACAAGGACCAAAACTCCCTAAATAATGTTTTTTTATATTTTTTTCAAACTCCAAAACTTGGCCTCTCGACATAGTTTGGTCCTTGACATAGTTCGGTCGACGATCCATGTGTGAAATCCCCTTCATCTCTCCCATATGTTATACCTCTAAAAGTTATAATGCCGCTAACTTATGACCTTGGCTAACCATAACCTCAACTAAGTTATAAACAGTGCTAAAGTGTGACTAATGCAAACATGTCTAGAATCTAATAAGAAATCGGCATATGATGTCGTAGGCTGCTTATGTGGAGATGTGCCTATGGCACTGACATGCGCTGAATCATGCCATTCCATGTCAAACGCAGACATGGCATAAAACTGACCTTTGATGTGTCTGACTTAGGTTTGCTTCAGGAAGAACCAAGTGACGCATTAGTTGCGGCTCTATGACATGGCACGCCAATTTTAGGAAATGATTGCAAGAGAATGGTAGGGATGGGTGGAATTGTTGGGCCCATCCAATAGGGCGACAAAGATCATTCGAATCAGTGAGCCCGACACTTTGCCTATACCCCTATCTTCTCATATATAGCCATGAATTTGTAAATCTTATCCCAAAATGTTCAGAGCTTTAATAACCCTGATAGCATGGCTAAATTAGAAAACTAGTTCAAATCTGATTTACATAAGCTTGATGTTCTATGCATTCAAGAGCACAAGCTTTGAGGTCAAACCTTAGAGATACTAGGGCGGAGACTATGGAGACATGCTAGATTTTTTCACTGTGAGGCTATGGAGACCAATCAGACAACTATAGATTGTGGAAGTCTCAGTATGCTTGTCCCTCCAAAAATTCAACACTTGGTTGTTGATTATGGACACTTTGGAGGCAAAGTGGCTCAATGGGTTATTTTGAAGTGCATCTTGGGCAGGAACATGGTAGTCGTCAATATTTATGCGCCCCATTTGCTTTACTAGAGGAGTCTATTATCGCAAGAACTTCAGGAGGTACTTATCCCTAACTATCACTGGATATTAGGGGGAGATTGGAATTTTATTGAACATACTAGAGACAAGTGATCTTTGTCTATCCAAACCATCTCAGGGAGGGAAAGACAAGATTTGAACTTGTTTAAAGAGTTCCTCAACATAAAAATTACTTTAACTATAAACAATCTCTAATCACACTCAAGACAATAGACGTAGTGGTCAAAAGAGAGTGCTAGAACGCCTAGATAGTTGTAATAATTTCTTTATTGTCTCAGACCTCCAAGGAAAACATGTAAAAACTTATAAAGTTTCAAGAGATGGAGGTCACTTGGACCACTTGCTAGTCCTTTTAGAGTGAAATAAGAGATCCTTAGACCTAGAGGTGCAAAATACAAGATCAATATCTTCTATCTAAAAAATGAGGAAGTGGTCAAAAAACTCAAAAAAAGATGATTAGCTTGCCCAGACATCTTCAGTTCTTTGGAAAAATTAGATGTGCATTCAAGTATTATAGAGCATTTTGCAAGGAAAAAACAAAGCTATACAAGTTAAAAGAAGAAAAAGCAAGGTTTGCATTGGGAAAGAAAATTATCCATCTTCAACTTCACCAAAATGATCAAGAAGCACAAGATAGGGAACACAGAGCTAGAGACCGTCTCCATCACCTTAAAGAGTGGAAATCGGTTGGACATGAGGTGCATGGAAGAACAAAGTAGAAGAAAGTGGGGGTTAAAGCCACCAAAGAATTCCTTAAAAGCTACCGCTAGTGACCAATTCATTCTAACATCACAAAGCTTGAAGACTCAAATGGAGAGGTACAAACCAGCCAGCTTGCCCTTGAATTTGTGTGTTTTAATTTCTATGGTGATCTCTACTCAAGTAGGGCAACACCAAAGAGGTTCTTTGAGGCCCAATGGGCCTTTCCATGTGGCCGTTGCTTTAAATTGTCTATCCATATGCAAGAGTTGCTTCATGAAGAAATTACCTTAGAGTAATTAACATTTGTAGTAGCCCAAATCGCCCAACTAGCCCCAAGCAAGTCTCTAGAGCCAGATGGGATAGCCACAAAGTTTTGTAAGAAACTTTGGCCGATGATTGGTAGAGAGTATTTAGCAATGATCAAGGAAGCTTAAGCAAATGGGAGGTTCCACGGAGGAGTCACAGAGGGCCTCATTGCCTTCATTCATAAGGGAGGAAGCCGTGGCAATTTGAACAACTAGAGACCAATAACTCTCTTAAATGTCTCCTACAAGATCTGTGCTAAAGCCCTCTAGAGAAGATTACAACCCATCCTTGTGGACCTAATAAATCATAACCAATCGGCAATTTTGCCGATAAAGAACATATTTGATAACATTTTTAAACTCATGAAACAATATACCATGCTAAGCAGTCAACCAACCTCTACTTTTCCTCAAATTAGATTTTTCTAAGGCTTTTGATAGAATTGACTTAATTTTTTATATTTGAAGTTTTAGAAGCAAATAGAATTCGTGAAGGAATTCCTAGACATGGTATCTATCCAATTCTGGAGGGCTAAAGCAAGGATTAGTGTTAATGGCAGAGTTACAAAATCATTTGACACTCAACAAGGTGTTTATGAAGCGTGACCTTTAGCACCGTACCTTTTTCTAGTGGTAGGAGAAATTCTTAATAGTTGCATCAAAAGACAAGTTAACTAAAGAAGAATTAAATGGATCCACGTACATGGACTAATATGCAAATGAGACCACTCTTGATATGCCAATGACACCACTCAAACAGTGACAAATGAGGAGGAAGTAGTTGTGGGAGTCTGAAGCTCCTACTTGGTTGCCCCTACCAAAAAAATTAGTTAAATTGTGCTTGTAGTCTAAGATAACTGGCAAAGTAGTTACTATTACATAGAAGTAGGTTGTATAATAATTAGTGAAAGTCGGTGAAAGCTTAACTAGTTAATTTGTGTTAGAGTGGTGATTAAACCGGGCCTTAAAACTACCAAGGTTATGCCCGGAAAAACCTAGAAAGAATGCTGGGAAGGATCTCCGGGACAAAAGTCCAAATCACCACTTAAAACACTTCTAGTTAGTCAAAGTCTTCATCAACTAGATAGTCTACTTAGTAGTATTCTTTTTAATAGTAGTTGTTTAGGTTTTTCTTTTTTCTTTATTGTTGTAGAAAACATAAATTCCTATTTGAGAAAATAGGAATTTAATTTTATATGAAGAAAAAATATAAAAACGAGAAAAAGGAAAAAGAATATTAAAATAATAATAAATAAAATTAAAATTAAAAAAAAGAAAAAGAAAAAGCTAGCCGGGTATTACCAGTTGGGTACCACCGCAAGCGGGTATCTGGAGGCGGATACCGCAGCCGAGCACCACTACAGGCGGGTAACATCGTAGCCAGGCATCACTGCAGGCAAATACCGCAGCCGGGCACTACCGTAGCTGGACACCACCGCAACCGGGCACCACCGCAGCCGAGGCAACGGGCTCTTAACAATCCGGCGCTCGCCTTCACAGACTCAAATGTTTTTTTTTTGTTTTTTTTGAAGCTTGAGTTGTTTTTCAAACAAGACTCGAGGTTTCCTTTAGTTGGGTTTATCTCAAGTAGTTGGGTTTTCTCAAGAAGTTGGGTTTCAAGAAGAAAGAGGTGAAGAAGGAGGTTGGAGGAGGTGTTGGAGGAAGTGTGAAAGAAGGGTGCGGGAGCTAGGGTTTTGGAGGAGAGTTGTGGCACCTAGGGTTTGAATCTTCAAACCTAGGGTTTGAATCTTCAAACCTAGGGTTTATAAGAAGATTGTGGAGGAGGAGGCTTTTGACACAACGGAGGTGAAGATTCCTAGGTGTGGAGGCGGTGCAAGGAGATTCACCACCACGGCAAGAAGGTTCAAAGACTAAAACCACAATTTCAAGGAGGTTGCGAGTGCAATAAGGAGGTGGCAAGAAGTTGTGAACAAGATGATTCTTGCCAATTGATGGATTTTTCTTGTTTAAACAACTTTCTTGTTTGCTCGATCTCTTATCACTTTTCTTTTCCTAGAGTGAACTCCGGTTGCCTTCTTTCCTGTCTAGAGAAAAGTCTCCCGATAGACTCTACCTAGATCTTGTATGTCCAAGATCTTGATTTCTTGTACTTGTGCGTCTACCTTCTAGTCCCATCATTTGTATTCCATTGTCCCGGCCTTGTGGCAAGTCTTCTTTTGTGTTTTCTCTATTCTCTCCTCTTCTCTAGGTCTTGCCTAAAATTTCCACCTTTTTCCTGGTCTCTCCGGTCAACCGAGAAACCCTCTTCCAAAATTTTTGTTCTCCTAAGTCATCTCTTTTTGTTTGAAGTGGTCAATTGTGTCGTTGTTTCGTTAGTCGTGTTACTAGATACCTGAGATACCTGCATTGACGTTAGTCTAGTAAAGTGTTCCGAAGAAAGTACACCAGTTGTCCGGTATACTTATGTTTTCCGGGCCAGATCGGAGGTTGTGATAAGTTGATAGGGAGATTGGTGGAGGTACAAGCACATCGCGGAGCTAGTCCATCTTGGACAACATGGTTCTACCGATAACACTGAAGCTTTCAAAGATTGATCCAAACAAGTGGGAGGGGATCAAGAAAAGTGGACAACTAGAGGATGACCTCTTTCGGATGGGTTGCAGAGGATTATACGAGAAGCCTTGGGTCTTCCAGAAGGGACGTGGAGGTGCAGAGGTGCTACCTCGCGGGACACCCCGGAGAGTCTACTGGGCTAATTCTTAGTCATGGACCACAGAAGTATGGCGTGAGGTGTATTCTTTTCGTCAAGATGAGGGGTGGATACCCCAAGTCAACCGAGAGCTGCTGGATAAGCACGTGTCGAATTCCAAGCAAGTGTTGGAGTGCTACCGGAGTGATCAATTCACAAACCACTGGTTGAAGAGGGTGGTTGAGTTTAAAACCCAATCTTCCACCCCAACCGACGTGAAAGAGTCACAGCACGGCTAGCCACCACCTACATATATGCATTTTTTGAGGATTCCTTCCCGGATTGGAGGTCTTTGTTGGAAGAGGCAATTTTAGACTCCCACACTACTGTTTCAGCAGCATGTTACCATACTATTGAACACTCTAGAATAGTGCATTGTAGTATGTTGGAGTGTATTTAACCATCTATTAGTTCCGTTTCTATGGTTGCGTTTCTGATTTCATGGATTACAAAGATGGACATTCTGAGCATGGCTTGTAGGTGTGTTCAAGAGCTCTAATCATTGTGGAGAAGCAAGAAAAGAAGGCCCTCAAGGGGTCCAAGAAGAGTGATGTATCACAGAGCAGATCTGAAGTCGTTGCGGCAAGGAAAAAAACAAAACCAACGAGGAGGCTCTAGTGAAGAAGGAGACTACACAAGAGGATATTGATTTGAAGATGGACGTAGCGCTAAGAGGACTGCCGCCCAATGCCTACACATTCAAGGCGTTCATAAACATATTCATGTTGAATTTTTTTTTAGCAGGCATGGAGTATGGAACTGTGTAGTAGACGGAAAAAATGAGTGTTGAGTGAAGCTCCGAAATTCATGGTGTGGGCTGCTAGGGAGTTAGTCTCAAATCAAGCAAGTAAGGGCTTTGAGTATGGCTGGACTCAGTGCACATCCACTTACCAACTAGATCTGAGTTAATGGTGAAGCTTAGGAGAGGGCGCTTGTGTTGGAAAGGGTTCTAGCTGCTTAGATCTAGATTGTATACCAAGTTCGTGAGCACCAAAGATTTGGTTTGGGTTATACTAAGAGCTGGGGACCAAAACGTGTTGCAAACTAGATCTGGCACCCACTCAACTGTTGATGTCTACAATCCAGATCTTGCCTAGAGAAGTTGGAGTCGCCCAACTCGCTTAAACTCCCCGACTGCACCCCGCCCAGGAAATGCACACCAACAGACTGGAGATCAGTAGAAGCTCTCGCACAGACCAACGCCCCTGCAACACCGGCAACAGACACAAGTACCTCTAACCCTTACCCTGCTTGTTGCTTTAAAAATTAGATAAATGCACAGATCATCATCATTCTGATTATTGCTTAAATACCATTACTCATAGCCGGTGCACAACTGAACCTAGACCTAGACCTACCAATTACTTCCCAAATGTCCTAGTTACTAACCTACATAAAACTAAGCTCAGACCTAGACCTGCTGCTCATCTTCTAAGCATCTATGCCACTAACTCACATAGAAGTAAACCTAGATCCAAACTCAAAAAAACTAAGAAAAACATGACCCTAACACTCTAACTTTTGAAACTAACATACACGCCTTAGCTGCAACTGGTTGTAACTCTTTCTATCAGATAAAACCAGCAGGCGAAGTCAACAACTCCATAAAACAACCCGCAAGTCGGCACTGCACAGAACAAACCACAAGACGTCTATCCTGGAACGCCCAAGCTCACTCCTCCAAGACTGAAATCAAAAAATCCGGACCGAAGGCATCATTGCAACATAGAGAAGAACCTGACATACGAGCACGCAACAGAATTTGGAGGAATGGCGGGAGAAAACTCGTAACTACAACACAACAAAGGCGCTGGAGATGGACCCTCCCTGCCAAAAACACCAAGTAGCAAGCAACAACGACCTGCAACATACGAAGCACCATCAGGCTCATTTTAACCTATACCTCAACTCCATTCTTCCTAAATCCTTTCATAACCTAAATATTATTGTGCATGCATTTTCTAGACACATCAGAACCATACGCATTTGTACTTATACTATCTATATTTGTGCTAAAACAATCAGAGTGAGGACTCTCTGCACGGTGCAGAAACCCTGTCCTTCTTCACCAAAAACTAGCAGCAATACTTACAAAAAACCTGTAAGCTTCTATGCAGCCGGCATACGAACACGTAGCAAAATTTGGAGGAATGGCGAGAGCAAACTCGTAACTACAACACAACAAAGGCGCTGGCGCTGGACCCACCCCTGCCGAAAACACCAAGGAGCAAGCAACAACGACCTGCAACATATGAAGCACCATCATGCTCATTCTAACCTATACCTCAATTCCATTCTTCCTAAATCCTTTCATAACTTAAATATTATTGTGCATGCACTTGCTAGATACATCAAAACCATACGCATTTGTACTTATGCTATCTATATTTGTGCTAAAACAATCAGAGTGAGGACTCTCTGCACGGTGTAGAAACCCTGTCCCTCCTCACCAAAAACTAATAGCAATACTTACAAAATATCTGTAAGCTCATGTGCAGCCGGCATACGAACACGCAACAGAGTTTGGAAGAATGGCGGGAGAGAACTCGTAACTACAGCACAACAAAGGCGCTGGCGCTGGACCCACCCCTAGCAACCTCAAGCACACCCCACGAATAGTAGCCGCAGATTCCCCTGCAAGCACTGGAACTAGAGGACCATAAGGAGGACCGCAAACCAACAGCGGACTACAACAGAAGACCATAGGACCTTAGCACAAGACCACAAGCTAAAGAGACTCCCTCACAAGCCCAACATTACCTTCCCACAGACAGCCACCCCCCGCATTAAACCCTACCGACTCGACATCAAACCCGAAGTCCCCCTGAAAACAACTTGTCAAAAGAGAGCCCCCCCGAAGCAGTCGAAGGAACCTCCATCAACCCAGCCGCCACCTTCGTGCTCCACGGACCCCCCACCAATGCACCAAGATCCAACCCCACCTCCGGAGCTCCCCTCAAACACACCTTAGAAGCCCCTCTTGTAGGAACCCTCAAGACAGCAGCTGGCGCTTCCCTCAACTCGTCCAACGCCTTCGTGCCCCACAGCCCCTCCGCCAACGCATCAAGTCCCACTGTCTCGGCCTCACCCCCAGAGCCCCCCTCAAGCACACCGCCAGAGCCCCTGATGCCGCCATCGTGCTCTAGAGACCCCCGCCAATGCTCTGGGTCCCGACCTCACCACATGAACCCCCCCTCAAACTCACCTTTGGAGCCTCTCTTGGAGGAGCACTAACTGCAGAGGCAACGCCAAGTCCCGACTTTGTCCCCCATGCACGAACTGCAACGACAAACCTACTACAAGAGCTATAGTTACACAAAGAGTATAGACATAGAATCCTATCTACTGGAACAACCACATGAGCCTTGCAACACAACGCACCCCTGTGACAAAGAAAAGAGCAGCCTCAAAAACCCTGATTGTCCCCACGGTCCCTCAGCCAAGTGCTCCACCCCTTCAACCACCCCGAAGCGCTCAAACACAAGGAAGAAGAGAAGCTCATGGCCCCCCAAGAAAGCAGGCGACAAGCTCACTGACCAAGAACAAATGAAGTAACCAAAGAAAATCCCCCCCGCTTACTTCTGCTCCAATCGAAGACATAGACTCCGACTTGGAGTCGGGCCTCTCTGCCTAGTCAATCTCTAAACGCCCCTTACCAAGCTACAATCACCCAAAGGCGACAGACCTGAGTGGAGGTACGTCTGCTACTACCTCTCCCTCGCAAATGGCGTGCATTACACCCCCCCTAGCCTTAGTAACCTTTAGAGACCTCCCTGACCCTCATACACTACTCTCCTAGGAACACAGGGTGGTAGACATGGAGGTGGAGAGTACCTCAAAGAGCTCCAAGAGGATTGCAGAAGCCCAGACTAAAACCCCTCCCATTGAGGACACACCAACCCCTTAAATGAAAGCAAGATGTAACTTTCCCCCTCCAGTACAAGTCTCTACCCCTGACCTCTCCTCTTTTCACTTTTGGTTGGGCTTCTCCACCATGGAGAAGCTTGCCATTGATGCAGGGCAAGAACCTCTATTTAGTGGAGAAAGTATCATAGACATGATCATACGAGGAGTGCCCAAGGAAGAGAAAGAAGAAGCTTTTGGAGTTGAGGTGGCTTATCTGAGGATCCCACAAATAATGTATCCCTCAGTACGGCAAGATAACATTGCAGGACAACACTACAATCTGACACAGGTACCATTTGACATTCCCACCTCCCATGTGACTAGCCTTTCCCTTGACTTCCACGTGGCAATTCATTTTGAATTGCCACAACACAACATGTATCATGATGACATGAAGACACTCACGATTGCTAGACTTGAGCACATGGGGATCCCTCTTGGCACTAGCTTAATGGACCCCGTTGTAGTCCTATGCAAAGGGTTAAAAAAACATGGGCATGGGCATATGGGTAGGGATAATTAAGCTCCACCTCCTCAAGCCAGAGGTGGATGCTATATCTCTACTTAGAAGCACCAGGTACTTCATATTACAATTAGATCCCCTAGGCCTAGCTTCCATGGGAAAAGTATGTAAGACCTTCTACGTAGTAGCACGGAAGAACTTATCAGTGAGGATCAAAAGTGACAATCTCTAGGGTATTGCGGCACACACACTCTACCAGGACATAGTTGCGAACGGATTCACTAGGAAATTGGAGTTTGAAATAGTAGACGTACAGAAGATGCTAGGAGAGGTACACGCCTTCATTGTTGCCCCAATCCCACAACAAGCCAAGAAATTTGAACTTCACCAAATTACTACACACCAAGAAGTGATTCCAACAAGGGCTACTAGTTCTGGAGGATTTTCAACCACTGATCGAGCAAAAAGGGATGCTCTCATGGTCACACTTTCACAACTCCCCATCCTTATGGGTGTCGAAGAAATCTCGGCCATCATCAACAAGGTGTTTGAAGAAAAGAATGATATATCCATATGGTTCCACAAGCAGGAAGGGGAGAAGCACAATGGTAGTGCTAATGTGCAACTTGTCAATCCTATTGTCTACATGAAGTTTCTAAACAAGACATTCACAGTTGGTAGTCACCATGTAGAAATTGCCCCTCACCGAAGAAGCCTTGAAGGCATTGCACCTCCACCCCTTCCCTTGTCGAGAAATGGGGTTTCAATGACATCAACAAGGCTCTAGTCAACACCGTTGCTTCAATTCAGGTCACACCCGCCCCTACCGGCATCACCAGGTCGGAAATGGAAGCCATCATGGAAGCAGGTAACGAGAGACTACGCAATGAGCTGTCTACTCTCTACGAAGACATCATCAAGGAAACCCGAGAGTATACCAACAATGCCACCAATGAACTCCGCACCAAATTCACCAATGTGGAGAGTTTGATGGCCTCCACATTGCTCGCATTGCAAGATATCTTGAGGTCCAAGCTTCCCGCCCCAGGAGATCCTACAAATGTGGATTGACCACGGACCACAGACAAAGTTTCCACCACCATGGAACTTTATGGTGGATTGGTGATTTGACCTTCTCTCCATCCATCACCTCTATTCATACTTGTCCTTCTATCACCACCATAGTTGTCATTGTGACTATTGTCATACCCTGATCTCAACTCTTCTCTCCAGATTTGCCTCTCAAGTTATATATGTCACCTATACGTCCTCACATGTCCCTTGAAATCTCCCCTATTCTAACCCACTACAATAGGCCCTCCTCAATAGCTCCACCTTGCCTCTTAGATGCACCTACCCCCGCATTTCTATCCACTTACCCCCACAATACCTACTCTATTCTTTGCACCCCGTTGCTAGAAACCTACCTCATAGATATCCCTCCCCCCCACCCCCCTCAATACTTAGTAACCTTCCCCTCCCTCACCATAGTCTTCTTCTTCACTAGTGTTCTTGAAAAAAATGCATGCATCACACACATACACAGATGCAAGTCATGGACCTACAAACTCCCCTACACTCTATCATGGCTCCTTGTTTCCTCTTATTATCTTTGGAATTTTATTCCTAATACATACACACTTTGTCCACACAAGTGTATATGGAACACATACCTCCTTAAGGAAACCACGTACAAACCACACTCAACACTAAAGATTGTATACCTACTATCTACAAAGTTGAGCTTTACTCTTCCAAAAAACACATTGTACCTCCACAAACATACTCGAAACACACATCCCCCCCCGGTAAACACACACACTACATACACATCTCGCAAACATACTTATCCACCCCAACTTCCTATACCCCAAACAACATATATCTCACATCAAACACCAACTAATATATACCGACACATTGCTCAATGCCTACAAAACCATGCACCTTTACATACACTATACACATCAATCCCTACCATCCACCCTAACATAAAAAAATATCACCACCTCCTTACCCACGTAGACTCCCCCCTAACTCACAACAACTCCTTACCTACAATCCCTGGAGAAAAACATACAACTACCGGGTCACAACACTCACTCCATATTCTAGTAAACATGCCAATAGAAATATTGACACAAACACCCTTATTGTATACCCATACTGTACTGAAAAAATTATTAATAATACTAAATACAAATACTATACAAAATACTGTGTATACAATACATATACAAGTACAAATGCATATACATACACTATACTCGACAAAAATACTTACCTCTATAAAAATTCAAATATGAGTATAAACACTAGTATAGATATTGAAATACATACTAATACACACATAAAAACAAACACTAGTATAAATTCCAACATATATACTAACACAACTGCATATAAAAACGACTTAAATACCCCCCAAATACCAACATAAATCCATATACAAATATTCTTACACATAACAATCACATACACACATGGCCAAACATAACCACAAAAATATACAAACAAACATACACACACCTATACATCATTAAAACAAAAACAACTACGCAAATAAACACATGGACACATAAAAAATTAATGACAAAAACAATTGCACCGACAAAAAAAATGAATAACAAAAAATTCATTACCCACATACAAAATACAAACACCCACCTACCCCCAAACAAACAAGAATGTAATACCATAAAAAAGCCTCAAAAAATTATACATACAACAAAAACTTTAAAATCTAGCACTAAACATACACACCTCAAACTCCTACTACTTCTTGGAGGAGACATAGAAACCAACCCGAGACCCATGCCTAATATACTAAAAAGACACCCTACATCACATAAGAAAAATGCCAAAATATACTTCATATCTAATACCATAAATATTAAAAATACAGCTAGAATATGGACACATTGCAAAATCCTTCGCACCTTTCTTAAAAAACACACATACATTACACCACACATAACACTACACACCCAAACATTGCTCAATACATACAACAAAAAAATATGCATCTACCACCCCACATTCTATATGCCCTAGTAGTCACAACCCATCTACACATAGATAAATGTAACCATCTCCTAAACCCACAAAATTTGAATACAACTACATGGACCAATACACTTCTACAAACTTTACTAAACTTACAAAACCCTCTAGAACGACACATTCACACTCCACACCCTAATATAAAGTTTCTTGAAGACAACCAAAATATTATAAACCATGAGGACTCAATACAGAAGGAACTATATGACTTTGTACATAGTCAAACCATACCTCCCTCAAATGAAACAATAAAACTAAAATTCCCTTACCTCCCTAACAATCTCATCAATGATTCACTAAAATGTTTAGACCCTATACCAGAATACACCCACCCACCTCCACCACCTCCCTACATCCTTCCACAAAATCAAAACATTAGATCAAATCAAGAAAATACATACATAATCACATGGAATGCCTCTTCTCTAAACACTGCCTTTCCTAGCTTACAAAATTTTGGTCACGTACACAGACACAGAGCCAGCCCTTATAGTTATACAAGAAACAAAATTATCCACCACAAAATCTACAAAATATATATAAAATATATATCAAGACTATAAACTCATCTTCAACAAGCACTTACAAGATGCATTCAACAACGGAGACTATACACACCGGGCCGCGGTGGCCTCCTTACACTATTACACAAAAAATACGCCTTCCTGGGCAATATCAACAAAATCCCTACCCCAATGAACATATCATCCTACATTCAAATAATCAAAATTACTAATCACCCACTACAACCATGGTTAATCTTTCACATGTATATGCCATCTCATCCCGAAGATACTAGATTTATCATAGACATCTGACATACAAAACACTATTACATCTCAAATTAATAATAACCCCTATCACACATACCTATTATGTGGAGACTTCAACAGAGACATAGCATTAATTGGCCGCCAAAATGGAAATCATAACACCCCCCCTCAAACCATTGATTACCAATGGCTCCACTTCACAGAAAACTTAAACTTCACTTACATCAATACTAATACACAATTTTCTAGACAAGGTGGCTATAATTATAGTGATTGGAGTCTAATAGATGGATCCTATATAAATACAATCAATAATATACAATACACCTCTACAACAAACAAAGATGTTATTCTCAACTCGGACCACTCACCTATACAATTGCACATCCCAAATAACACATTACTTAATAGAACTCCTACAATCCTAAGCAATGACATTACACACATACTCAACGCCATTCCAAAAGACAATATAGAAAAATTCAACACAAAATTCTTTGAAGAAAACTCCATACAAATAGACTCCCTCATATACACTCTTGAAGATAACAGTCAACTATCACAAATACAATGGCAAGAAGCATGCCATACCCTAGACAAACTCATCAATGCAATCTCTGACACACTAGAACAAACTTGTAGAGGCGACCCGAGTACCTCAAATGACAAACAAAACTTCTCAACAAGGCGGTTACTTATCCCGCAAACTTTCTAAAACTTGGAAACAACACCTAACTACATACCATGTTATACGAAAAACCATTAGAATTGTAAAAAACAAACCTCAATGGCGTAACCACCCCATATGCAACGAACTACTAACTCTACAACACACCCAAATCCCTACCCCGCCGCCCCCGGATCTACCCCACGTTACATGGATAAAAGACATTGCACTAATTGCAAAAAATGCCAACATACAAGCCCAAAAAATAACCTCAAAATATGCCAAAGATAACATTAAGAAAGCCATCTCAAAACACAGACAATTATATGAAATCAGCCCCAAAAAAATTAACAGAAAAGTCTTTAAAAACCTTGAATCCTCGCCGATGGATTGTATCACAGATCAATATAATCACATTCTAACTAGCCCCGAAGACATAGCAAATGAAATATTAAACCAACAAACAAATAGCAATAGACCAACAGTACCAACATGTAATTACCATTCACAACATCCAATTGAATGTACATGTGCAGTACGCCATAATCCATGGCATGATCTTGATGAATTTACCCTCGACAAACGAGGAGTACCAGAAATTCCCCTACGTAAATACTTCAACAAAGCCACATACGACACATGCCTTCAAATCTTGGTAACAACAAAGCCCCAGGCCCAGATCGCGTATCAAATTCAACACTCAAAAACATGCCTTCAAGATTTCATAAATTATTATTCCTATTCTTCTTTCACTGCTATAAACAAAAACAAATACCGACCTTATGAAAATCAAGTGCAACAATTTTACTATACAAAAAAGGAGACTCGTCTATACTACCCAACCATAGGCCAATTGCACTAGCTAACACAATATATAAACTCTTCACTAGTACACTCACCTCTATACTATCCTCAAACGGTGAAAAATTCAAAATCCTACATGATAGTCAAGAAGGATTTAGAACAGAGAGAAGTACCGCTCAACAAATACAAACAATAATAGCCGCACTAGAAGACGCAAGATTTACAAACCAAGATATATACATATTATACGTTGACTTTAAAAATGCCTTTGGCTCAATAGATCATGCTCGACTACTAACAATAATGATGGATCTTGGTTACCCAAAAGATGCAACTACACTTGTTGGAAACATCTACTCCCAATTATCCACTCACTATATCGGTGAACACTTTGGGAAAACAAAACCTATACCCATTCAAAGAGGAACTATACAAGGGGACACCCTTAGCCCATACCTATTCATTATATTCTTAGAACCACTCCTTAGATGGCTAGAAAGAGGCAACAATGGATACACTTTTGGCACATCACAAGTCACAATAAACTTTGCCGCATACACGGATGACCTCGCTGCCATAACTAACAAAATGAAATCCATCCAAATACAATTCAATAAAATTGATAGATATTGCAAATGGACCGGTATGGACGTAGGTGTCCCAAAATGTGTCGCAACCGGATGCCCAAACAAATCCAAATTGAACCCTACCACTTTCAAATCTCTAATGCAAGCTTCTAACATCAATTACCGCAATCAACCGATCCCTATACTACACCAAAGTGAACCATACATATACTTAGGTACAAATCTTGTTCCCTCATTAAAATGGAAAATCCAAATTCACACGACAACCACGAAACTCATCAAACAATGCAAAGAACTAACAACATGTCCGGCCACCATGAAATAAAAAACAAAAATGGTTGATACCGTACGACGCCCAGGTGTGGCGTACAGTTTCTATAGTATACCATATTCTATGCCAGCTATCAAAAAACTTGATCAAAAAATAATAGCCATACAAAAAACCATATGTGGATTACCAAAATGTATGTCAAATGCAATAACCCAACTCCCACATAACCTATTTGGGCTTGAATCTTTCTCCCTCAAAAATGCATATCTCCGATGTACAGGTGAACAACTACAAAATGCTCTTAACGATAAAGGCAGACTTGGAAAATATATAATGGACTAACTCATTATGTCCTTGCCCAATACGGTGGCGCCAAAAACATACCTAGAATTTAAAAAAGTGACTGCATAAGATCACCAATAATACGAATATTCTTCTTATTAAAACATATAGCTAAAGTCCACTTTATAAGCACGCTTCCGAACTTCCTCATTAATCCTACATCACTAGAAACACTATGGCGCCATGAAACATTAAAACACAACACACTCAATGCCCAACTCTCCCAAAAGCTTCTACAAAAATTCCTCTCCAAAAATATTTTTGAACTAAACCAAATTACTTTACCTAACGGCACACACATCATGAACAATGAGGACTTCAAAGCCTACCACTTCACCCCATCCAAATTATTAAAAAGTGCTCTAAACACATTGCTAAACAACTATCTTGCCATCCAACATGCCCCACCACATGTCATATCCCTTGCAACATACACCCATACTCCTGTATACTTCAAGATTCATTCATCACCATCAACAATAGCATCACCCCAAGAAATATCCCCCCACCAATCAATCCCCCTAACCCCCCACATCCACACCACCTCTGTCCCCCAACATACATCTCCAGAAACCCTTTCACATATCCCATTAATAACATCATACACGACAAACATATCCAACACACAAACACAAATAATATACAAAATACCTATACAAAATATTTATGCCAATGGCAACTCAATGATAACACATACAATAAATGGCTTCTCCAAAGAGACCTTTTTCCACAACACGACACCAATACCTCCACACATAACATTGAAAAACTAAATCAATACTACCAAAAAATTCAAAACAAAATTTACTTGGATATCACCCTAGCCCACCACCCCTAGGAACAATTCTCAGACTCAAGATTCGTAACACCACCCATAATTATTCCACTCCTAAACATCTATACAGAAGAATGCAACCCTGAAAATGATATCCTTACATCCTCAAACACAATTAATTTAGATAACAATCAAGCACATCTATATGAAGAAAATGGCGAACATTTGCACACTATCTCCGTTACTCGACTCCAATGGCTATGGAATCAATACAATACAAAACTACAAACTCCTACAAGCATTGAACCAATGACCCAATCCTTTGAAACTGAATTAATTTGGCTATACCAAAGGTATAAATACCGAATACCAAAAAATGACCCCCTCAAAAATGCGCAATACACAATATCCAAACCTAATTTAGACTCACTAATCTCATCCTTTAACATCGAACAATCATACTTTTCCTCCGCGGTCACATGTCCTACCAAACTAAAAAAATTCTACTCACCCTATGAAAGAGACAAAATATTCGGATCCTTGGGAAAGCCCTTTGACTACAAATGGATTGGTAATGGTATAGTTCACCCCCACAACGAGAAGGAAATGAAACAAGCAATACACTGGGCTCGACTTGCAGCCAAGCATGATCCAAACAACACAAATACAATCATCATCACACCAAACAACAATTGGTACCAAAACAACAACCAACACTCATATCCATTTCCAGACTTCGATATTATTGTAGAATTTGAGGCAGACTCAATACCATACAAAAAACCTACTATTCCACCCAAGCTAAGAAAACCCTGAATCGAGCCTTCTACTTTACAAATACTATGTGTCCATCATCAAAAACAAACCCTTGGCACCCTAGCACAACTTACCAAACTTACCTCCATAACAGACAAATTAAACTTACACAAATTATATACAAAACTGGCCCCACTGACGCCTACACAAACCCTTGTAAACCGAAGTAAAAACTGGTCAAAACAAAACTATGTCAACAATACACTAAACTACTTTATCACACCGCCCCCTCTCCCAAACTATCCAACTCATTTCACACCAAAATTTAATCCCGCACATAGATATTACACCGATGGCTCCTTTAAACCACCAGAACAAATTAGCCCGGAAACTTGGCACAGAGAAAAAGCTAGCTACGGCATCTATAATTCAACCAAAGAAATTAAGGTAGCCAGAAGACTTCACAATAGCCACCCTGACCAAACCATATTAATATCAACATAGACAATGAACTTTCTACAAACTTTTGGAAAAACCCCATCATTTCAGAGTGACAATTAACATGCCTCATCAAATTTCATACTGGTAAATATATGGGAAACGCTCGCAAACAACTCTTCTTTGGAATAGAAAGATTCTCATCCATAACATGCCCCATATGCCCTTCAACGGACCCCGACACATGGCTACATGTTCTACTCAAATGCCAAAACCACCACATACACTCCCTTATTGTTAAAAGACATAATAAAGCAGTATGGGAAGTCCGAAAACTAATCACCTCCTACAACAAATCCAGATGTTTTATATTAATGAACGCTTGCACCTTTAATAACAACCCACAAGAAAATACGGTCCCTCCTTGGCTACTCCCATGCTCATGTGAGACTCAAAGATGTCACTGCAATGCTAGGCTCAAACCGGACATCCTTTGTGTTAGAGGTTTACCATATAATCACCCACCACCCGATCACATTAACCAAGACTACACCATTCAATTCATTGAATTCACATATTGCAACGATAGATTTCCCACGGAAACAATTCAAAACAAAATAGATAAATACCAACCCCTCATTAACGACACCATTGCCCTTGGATGGAATGTGGACCCCCTTATTGTTATCACATCTGGCGCTTGTGCCACCACCTTTATCCCTTCTATGAAAACTCTGGAAGATACCTTCAAAATACCCATTGAAACAATTAAAACCACCTTCAAAAACATTAACACCATCGCTATTCAATATGCCATGTCCATTTTACTACATAAACGCAAAATTGAAAACAACCAAGCCCTCCCCGATACACAAGACCCCCCTTAAATGCTTCCCCCGCCCAGATTTATCATGATAGGTTGGTTTCGCGGTTTTTGGCTACTTGCTTTGTTAGTTGGATGTTTGGTTGGTTGGTTGTCTGTTTGGATGGTCTCTGGCTACCCGTTACATAATGTCTACCCTCGAAAGGGGGAAGTAGGTCCAGCTTACTAATTCCCTGTCCGGTGGACATGGTCTTAGTAGTAGAACGAACATACACTTTACTCACGCCGGTCCCCTTCGGGAACCGGCGTTCCTCTTCTTCTTTCATGTTGAACGTGAATGGTCTGAATTCCCATAGACATGGAGAAAAGCACAATGTTAGTGAGGCAGATCTTGTGGAGATGTTTGGCTCAAAGCGCCAATGCAAGCTTGGGTATTCCTTTAAGTGAATTAAGGACCTCATGATCGAGCAGCCATTGAGAAAGACTACTATCATGTATGTTATCAGAAGCCATGTAGCCCTACCACTAAATTCATAGGTAGGGATTTTGCTATCGTTGTAGTAGCCGATGTGGTGAAAGGTGTTCAAGTTGATTGGGTTGGGTTTGGTACTACCACCAACTACAATTATTCGAGTTCTTGGCGGAAGAAAATGGTCAAGTTGGTAAATGCTTGTACATAGTTCCGCCATTTTGTGCCATGATGTAGTGTTGCACTTTGCAAAGGGTTTAGCATAAGGTGATAACAATGTGTTGATGCACGCATGCTCACATTACTGGCAAGTCATTTGCTAAGGTTGTGCGCGAAGAGGAGATTAGAAGATATCTTAAAGGACCATTTCTAGGCAAAGTGGAGCAACTTAGCAAGGTGAGTCCACACGGACGATCTTTGATGTGAAGTCGTCCCATAGTTCTTCTTGGGTAATGCAGAAGAGGGGCGAGGTACAACACATTAGCACACTAGTAACGTTAGAAATCGAGGCCACGAGAAGGAAGCTTGTCAGCGTCAAGGAGGAACAGACCGAAAGCATGCAGCGCAAGCTTATCCAGGGTCAACTTGTGGACACCATGGAAGTGACATGGGACAACTTGAAGAAGCGGCTTGATGTATGCAATGACCAAGTCAAAGTTTAGGACCTGCGTATGAAAAATGTGTTATACGGTGATATGTTCAAAGAGGCATCTTCACATCATGGTTCTTTGAGAGGTTGATTTTGGAGAAACAACATCTTCGAGAGACAGGCAACAAATCTTGTTATGCAGATTTAGATGCTCAATTGTGGACGGGCTGGCTTTGCTGTGTTTCTTCATCCCATGGTGATTGCCCACCACTCATAGCTCTCCGCTCACGGCTCACCTTTATTCACAAAATTGTGGAAAAAAATAGTATTAAATCCTATATCCGTGGAAAATTTGTACGACCTACATATATAGTAATGCCTGTTGTGAACTAAACAAAATCCTCCTAATGGGAAGTCTATTTTGAACACAAGGTCCTACTTTAAGGGCTCAGCCCTTGTACAACCCGCATTCCAGTCCATACATGCATGCATCACAATAGGGTGAAGTAGGGTTCACCACGTGGTTAAGTGTGAGTTGTTCAATATGGGTGAATTGGGGACGATTCTACCTTTGCCTTATGGCCTGACTTTAAACGCCCATATCTTTTGCCATGTGGCTCCAAAATTCAATGTTTTCGTCTTTAAAAAGGATCATCAAGCAATTATCAACTTGATTAGGCCACTTAGGACCAAGTCAGGACTGATACATGATCTCCACAAGCAGCCAACAGCAGACAGGCCTTCCCAGGAATTCAAAACTTTGCTTAGCCCTAACTCTTTGATACTAACTCCGAATTCAACGTTTTTTCCTTCTAACCTTACTAATTTCTTGTATCTTAAACAATGGAACTCTTCAATTGATCAACCGACTTTGGAAACCTCACACGCATGCGGATAGCAGTGCTTTACCTAACCACGTACATAATTACGTTCATTGTTGTTCATGCACACCGATTCACGACACCATACACCACACATACACATGCACTACTGGGTTGCTCATGGGCTGAATGTCATTCGAGATCAAGTTCACATTTTTTTAGGTTTAGAAAACCCTACTTTTGTCCAGGTTTTAGCTGCTCTTCTACACAAAAGTTAAGACTGGAAACTTTTTTTGTCCTCCGCTCATGCATGCAACGATTTCAACGTAATTCCACACTAATAAGTCAAGAGATCAACAGGGTTGGTAGTAGGGGGGCTCCCTAATTAGAAGTTGTGATCTTCACCCTCTGGCTCGCAACCTTCAGAGCTTGTCCACGGCGCTCTCGTCGATTTTCTGCTCTTAGCGATTATCTACTCTTGGCGATCTTTTGCTCTTGGCGATCTTTTGCTCTTGGCGATCTTCTGCTCTTGGTGATCTCCATGCTCTTGCTCGCGATCTTCACCCTCTGGCTTGGCAATCTTCACAGCTCACGGCGATCTTGTGCTCTTGGGAATCTTCACAGCTCTTGGTGAATTCACTCTCTTCCTTTCGCATGCCCACAGACGAGTCTCCTCTAGCCGGGGCTTCCAACTCTCTTTTCTTGCACACTCCGTACCCGAGTCTACACACCCTACAGCCGGGGCTTCCGGCTTCTGTTCCTCTCTCTCACATCCGGTCTCGTCCCCGACTCGCACATTGACTGAGCTCACTCTTTGGAAGTGATCCCCTAGAACTCTCCTACTCCCCATCGTGTTCCTCGTTGTTCCCTTGCCGTTCCCTCGCGGGGTACTACCTCAGCCACCACCTTGGCTACCAACTCCTGAAAACTTGACCTAACATGCTAATTCCTTCCTAGCCACCCTTGGAACAACTAGAAAAGTGCCTCTGCTATTCTAAGAACACTTCCTCTTGCAATTTTAATCCTTTGTCACAAGGCGTGCACATGGGCCTCAAATAATTGAGGCTACTTTATCTAATTCCAAGGACCTAATTCTTCCTAAATCTAATTAACCTCTTGTCACCATTTGCATGTGACTACCTTAAGTAAATAAAGATTTGGTGGAGGCTTTTTGTTCAAGCCTTTTAACCTTTTCCTTGATTAATTTTTAATAGGCTTTAAGCCTAATTCTTTTTTCCTTTTCCTCCATCATAATTCTCTCCTCTTTCTTTATCACCCCTTTTAATTGTGTTAAAAACACCAGGGTTTACTTGTGGCCCTTCTAATGGTTGAGAAGGTTTTTGTTTTCATTTCCTTCTTATTTTTTCCTCTTTATCATTTTTTTAGTTTATTTTTAATCCTTGTTTATTTTTTTTGGTTGACCACATAAAAATCATTCATTGCCATACTATGGCTTCTAAATTGAGAATTGATAGTTTGAGAGGCCAATTGGCTACTTAAGCAACAAATCATGAGTTAATTTAAAGTCTTAATCCAATTTTCTACTTCCTATTATTAAATTGTGAGTTGTTTAACCCTTTTGACACCGTGAGCCGATTTTGGGGCTCACACCTATATCTGTGTAAATAAGCTTTTAATTTTAGTTCCAATTGGATTTCTTTTCTTTTCTATCCAATAGTAGTCCCCGTTTTTTGATACCTTCTTTAATTATAAAAATTTAAGGTGCTTTGATTAATGTTTTTACTATTTATTTTTGTATTTTTGAATACTCATGTTATGTTTTTTTTGTTTCATTTCTATCATAGCCTTATCTTTTATAATCTAAAACAAATTTCTTTTCATATTGGTTTTTTGTTACAATCTATTTCTTTTGACATTTCTATGTTGTATTTATGAGTTTATTCCACATCCCTAATTCTGTTATAATTCAAAATGCTTTGGCGTATGTTCACAATGATTGTATCATTTCCTACACTTGTGAATATTGACACTACTAGAATCCTCTACAAAGCTAACAGATTAGTGAAGTAATCTAATTTCATAAAAATTAATTATGATATTTGTTATTTAACTTTTGCAAACTATCCTAATACATATTGCAAAAGTGAAGTATAGAAAACAAAGTGGTGGAAATAAAGAACACAAGTTACAAGCTTGGAAGGTAATAAAATTATGAGATTGAATACGGAGAATATAACAATAGTAAAATATAAAACGCTAAAGTACAAAGTGAATATAGAAAGAAGTAAAATGAAGTGACTATGTTATTATTGCAAAACTAGAAAGTAGAAATAAAACTATCATCGCTATTTTTGCTAGCCTCAATTACTTCAGTGTCCAATAGTTGAATATCACGGGGGTCATAACGATGAGTGTCGGAACACGGTTGTTGCAAGTGCATCCCCTTGAGTTTTTAAGTGACCAAAACACCCCAAGTAGTGGCTCGTGTATCGTTCCAGGGATTCAAGTGAAGCTAGCTAGGTTAGGACAATCTAGTTATAACTCCTATCTACACTTCTTCTTACTCCTTTTATTCAATCAGGCCCAATCCGGCCACCTCACCTTTTCCGTTATCCGGATTGCCTCTCCTTACTTTCTTGTTTCCGATTTTGAATTCGGATCTAGGAATATCAAACCACAAGTAACAGTAATCAGCTGTAGTTTTTCCTCATGACATTAGCTATCGGAGGACGCGTCCTATTTGGAGAGGGACGGTGTGCAAAACTCTCCTCTCGTAGATTAGAATGGAAAAAGACTCCACTATCAATCCAAACACTCCTACACATAACAAACACATGCACCAGGGTGGTGTCTACTTGCTCACAACTGTAGGGACGCTGCCAAACAACCGGTCACGCATGAGATATTTTGACCCTTTGCTTACTACTACGTCGGGAATCCTAGATAATCCGGATCCGGTTATGACCTGTTACGGTTTCTAACCCTCTCGCGGAATCCCAGAGAGACTCGGATCCCTCACCTCTTCCTCTCCACTGCAATCGAGGCTTCACAAAGGTTATACAACTATGTGGAATGGGGTACGTCCGTGACAAGGACCACTTTGGAGCTTACACAAAAAGATATAGAAAGGTTTTAAGATTAAGGACACAAACTTAACATTGAAAATGGGCAGTGCATCTCATACAGCCTAAGGAACATTGCCCCATAGTAGGATGCTTGCAAACCCTCTTCCTAACTCTAAGATAATGGGAACCGGATTCTAACTACAGCGGCGGCCATGAAAGGTGGGAATCCATTCCCACATGGTGCCGAAAGTAAACCTTCAAATCCAGCAAAATCAAAAAAATTAGTTAAGTAGTTGCAATAGTTTGTACTAGAATACAACCTATAGTTGGCTTGTAGGAATAAAGACGGATGGACCCGGCTGCAAACCCTAATGGAGCCTAAAGCTGCAAAACACAGAACTAGAGTAGTTAACAGAATTTTGGAACAGGCTTACATCCAAAATTGTCGTCCGGAGTTGTCACCATCAAGTGTCATCATAAGCCATACTAACGGCCAGACTACAAAAGACTGGGATTCGGAGGGAAACTCTTTCTTTTCACTTCTTCTTCGCGTGTTGAGGTTCTGCTCCAGCGCTTTCTCTCTCTCTCTCTCTCTCTCTCTCTCTCTCTCTCTCTCTCTCCCCCTCACTCTTACGGTTTTCTAACCGCTTGCTGTTAGGGTTTGGAAGTTTAGACGGTTAGAATGGACGTGCGTCCGTTAGGGCGGGTTTGTGTGAGGACGATGCGTGTAGGGACAACATCGAGAGAAAGTAAGGAATTAGGTATACTCGATGAAGACGGTCCCCATGGCCAAGAAGAAGCAACTTGATCGAGATGGGCGCGGGAAGCGAGACAACAAGCCGGCTGCTGCACTTCCTCCCCTGACGCGGGTTATTCCGGACATCCCAATAGACCCGGACGAGTTCAACACGCTAAAGGAGAGCCTAAAGACGATGGGGTACGAGGGTTTGCTTGAAGTTGCCTGGGGCATCCGAAAGGAGGTCTATGTTCGGGAAGTTGTAGGCACCCCGGACGAGAAGTACAAGGAGTTGATGAGAGCCCATCCGGAACTCTGGGGAGTTCCCGAATGGTCTCAGGCGTACAACTTCTGAGCCGACTGCACCAAGGTGGTGGAATGGCGGGACGAGTTCCTGGCTGAGGAATTTGAGGGAGCAACGGATCCGACGGATGGCTACAACCTGTAGAACCTTCGGCACCTAGATGCCCAGCTCGTGCTAGGGTTTTTAAACCCTATCATCCATCCGGAAAAGTCGAGACGGGTGGTGGCAAAGTGGGCTTGCACTTTTCTCGGAGCACTCCGGGGGAAGATCGTCGTAGACTAGGGGACGCTCATGACCAAGATGATCAACCGTCTCGTGGCCAACCTCTAGAAGGTAAAAAAATCGGCAACACCCCTGGCCTCATATGTGGTGCACCTCTACTGTCACCACCAGCACCTAACTTTGGCAGAGGTCAGGCAGTACGACAAAGTTCTCAACTTCCAGAAGTACGGGGGTGACGAGTTGGAGGAAGAATCTGGAGGGAAGGAGCCCGTGCCGGAAGCAATCACTGCACGTACTCCGGAAGGCCGGAGGGCTCAGAAGAGACCTCGGGGGAAGGAGCTAGTGCCGGAGAGTCCGGGCATCCGCAGCTCCTCCGCATCGTCAAGGGAAGACGAGTTCGGGCCCTCAGCGGAAACCAGGCGGAAGAAGAGGAAGGTTGACCAAGAGGACTCCAAGGGTCAACTCAAGCAGATGAATGAGCTCATGCGCGAGATCGGCTTGAGAGTTGGCCTCTTTAAGGAGACCAACTATATCACCACCAGCGTGGAACAGATCTTCCGGAGTCTGGAAGTCGACCGGTTGGAGGACGCCATCAAAAGGGTGGAGGAACTCCGAAGTAGGGAGACCGACACGAAGGCGCTGCATCTCCAAATCTCCACCATGTACAAGGCCAACACGGAGATGGAGAAGAAGGTAAAGCATTACCTTCAGGAGGCAGCTTGAGGGAGTCTTATTCATGAGCGATGAGCGGAGGGCAGAGAGCGGTGAGCAGAGAATTCAACCACGGAGAGCAGAAAATATCCGAATATTCCAGGAATATTCGGATATTTTATGAAGAAAGGAGGAATTTTTTTTCCATTTTCAGGATTTAGGGTTCCTCTCTAAATTTAGACATGACCAAAATCGGTAATTGTATCTGTTCTTCAAAAACAAATTCTACATTTTGTACTAACTATAAAACTTCTCGATACCAAAAGGTTACACCGTACCCTCTTCGTACCGATACTTATACAATTACTTCTACGTCACAAGACGTTAAACCGTACCCTCTCGACCCCAAGAGATTACGGTATAACCTCTTTGTACCAAGAGGTTACAATATAATGGATCCGTATGAAGAGGTTTTGGTATAACCTCTTGGTACCAAGAGGTTACGGTTTAGGGTCTCGATACCAAAAGGTTAACCCCTAAAAGACCAAACGTCCCCCCGCGGTCAATTTGGATTTAGGGCATGTACCTACAATTCGGAAGAAAATCCTTTTGTATAATTAATTTTATACAAGATAGCCTCCGATAAAAGCTTCGTGGAGATATTTTTATTTTATTTTTTGGATTTGTGGTTTGTTAGTACCACTTAAAGCCAAAAGTGGGGACACCGGGCACCTCCAATTCTTTTGACAAAAGTTTCTATTGACATTGAGAATTTTCACACATATAAAGAATATTTCCAGATTTAGAAATTTTCAAAATAACTCTTGTCTTTAGTGTGAAAAGGCATTTTATTCCAAGTCAAACATTTTCACACATTGTCGGGCAACGGGGGAAAAAAAATTCATCTTTTCTACATAAAACCTAGAGATCTTCATATTTTTCACTTTTTATTTTTTCTTCAGCAGTATGTGGTGAAAACCTTCTTATTGACTGTTTGGATTATCATTCGAATACATACGTAGTCCACAAAAAAAAACGTGAAATGGCAATTTTTGAACCTCCACTCGTTGCACACTTGTTTTGAATATGCTACACCCCTTTCTTACCTCTAAAAATTGGTGTGTTGGGAAATATCATCATGCTTAAGACAATGGTAAGAGATTTAGACCTTGTACAATGCAAAAATTTGATACAAAGTGAAGTCAAAGTTTGTTGATCTACTCAAAGTAGGGAAGAAAATGAACCATTGTTTTCACTTTAAATACTATAATCTATCAATACGTGCAGTGGATTGCAACCAAAATTCTATGGCATGTTTATATAGAAGAATATTTTAAGATTTACGATTGAAAATCCAAAATTCACTTTAAATGTGAATTTCATGTCTCTTTTTGGCAGTGGCAGTTTTGGACTAGTTTTAGAGCGAAAGTGGTCGTGGTCCTTTAGGGGTAATATATACTTTGACTTGGTACCAATAGGTAAGAATATAACCACTAAGCACCGAGAGATCATATAGTGAGGTCAAACTGATAATATTTTTCAACACAACAAATATCTTGATATATATATAGGTGCTCCCCGAGCAAAGTCATATTTTTTTTTTCAAACACCTATCCTACAACTAATCCTAGGTTCACACGTAGGTTTAGGGTATACGCTACTGATATACGCTAAAGACCCGGACTAGGTCCAAGGATGTGTCAGGATGCCGCGTTCTAGAATCTACTTGACCTCCTTCCAACTGAAGGTAGAAGCATGGATGAATTCTACAGTTCGATCAATTCCACAGATTGTGAGAAAGATGAAGTAGAGATGTTTACAGTGGGAGTATTGGCTCTTTCCACGGAACGCCTTCCAAGTTTTTGCGAAAGCTCGGCAGGTGCAATGAGGGAATGCACTCACCGTGACGGAGTAGGTTTTGACTTCGGGCGGATCACCATATGAAATGAGAGAAATGTGGCACCCCAAGCCGGGACCTGGGAGCATCCTCATGGCTGTAATAGAAGCATTTAGGGAATCAACAGACGCCATGGACTTCCTTTGTTTGTCATTGCGTACTTTGGAGGTGCGCTTTACCGTCTTACCATCTCTCTTTGCAGGAATTCTGCTGGCGTCTGTTGGCACTGGGATGGAACTCAGATCTCTTGGGGGCCTGTCGTTAGTAAATAGACATCTTGAAGAAACTTGTTGCTTTTGCGGGAGTTGAAATCCAGCCGCTTCCAGGTCCTCAATCTCGCCACGGGTCAGATTAGTACCTACTATGACAGGCCATACGTCCGGGATCGGAGGCCTATCAACGCCCTTCTTGTATTGAACCACCCACACACGCCTCGTACCCTTGACACACCTTTCGATGTCATCGTTGCAGAAGTAGAAATCCATGGTTTCCAAGACATTCTTCTTCGGGTGATGGTAAAAACCAGTGTATGTTGGTGCCGGGGTTGCCTTTCCACCTCTCACAATCCTCTCTACACATTTTGACCTTGTTTTTGTGCGTTGCGCAAAACATTTTTTGGCAGAATTCTTTGACAAGCGGGCAATGTGCCACTCTGTCAATTCAGCATGAGTCTCTTCCACCGCCGTGAAGCGCCGCAAACCAGGTCTCCGAGCTAGAGTCGCCATTGGTGACACATGTGCCGGTCGTACATAATAGACATCATTATTAGGGACGCCGTCGTCGGCATAAACATTGTCGCCATCACCAATGCCATCGTCTTCGTTGATAATGGGCAGCGGATCTGAAAGAATTCCCAAGGGTCCTAAAGAATGTCGAGGGTGGGAGAAGTTTACCTTATCCGGTCGATGTGACTCGTCATCAGCACCGATTGGCATGTTTGGCTTACGCTTCCGTGAACCAAACACCTCTTCTCCAGCCTTGTTTGTTGTGCGGGTACAAAATTCCTCTGCCCCGGGCATTTGCAACATGGACTCCTTTAGGACACTGGCGTCGCCTGTCCTTTGCGCTTTTCTCTCGGCCACCCTAAGCTTCAGTTCTTCCTTGCTAGGTCCACTCCCACCAACATCGCCTTTCAGGAATTGCTGGTAGTTAACAACTTGCAAGAATCCGCGGATGTAGTCATCTACAGTGGCGACGTATAGGTCTGCCCCTCGGTCCCCAGAGGCTTGCTTCCACTTGTTGTGCACGGTCTCCGCTAGGTTGCAAGAAGGCATCTCGGCTAGTTCGTCAATGGAAATGTTCTGCAAAAGTTGAACGATAATGTAAGGAACCAAGGAGGAAGTAAGAAATGGACGAAGAGTGCACAATATTGGAAACATAAGTGAGAGTGCGCGTGTCATACCGAGGTCATGAACCCGCCCCATTGACGATACCTAAAGTGCCACCATGCAATCCAGTTTGACATGGCCTCAAGCCCCTTTTCAGACACAGCTCCAGATATCCTGTACCATGCCTGAAGGGCGTCGTACAATCGGTCGGCGTCCTCCATAGTTGTTGCTTCCCTATATTGTTTACAGAGGCTCTTATGCTGCTCTTGAAATTCCTCGGCAGTCCATTTTTCTGTGTACTTAATCATACTCTGCATATAGTGAAATAGGCATGTACGCTCCTTGTCCGCCATGACGTTGTCACCCCCGTAGATAGCTCTTACCGCATTCCAGTTGGCATGAGCACCGTCAGCCATGAATCCCTTGAAGTCCGGCTTCTTCACTCCGTGTCGACGCATGACATCATTGAGGTTATTCCAGAAAAGCATCTGAGCATCCTTATCCTCCGACATCAAGTCACAGACAGCGACGGTCATCACCCTACAGTACGTAGCGCCGTAAACGTGACATCCCATTGTTGTCCAGTCCATCAGGCGCTTGACATGATCGAACATCATCCACGCATTATCCAGATCATTACCCGGTTGCATCCGCTTCACAAGGTCAACGCCAGATCCCGGCCCGACCTCTGACATCTTGAAGATGAAGACCTTGGATTCTTCTCCCACAGCATGTTCCGAACCTTGACTTGGGAATTTGCTGTTCTGCACAAATGCCCAGGTACTCACAGAGCGAAGTTTTAATATGGCGTCCATGACACCGTACCTCTTTAGGTACCGGAATGTAACCACCTTGTTTCGGATGCTTGGAGAACCCATGTCCTTGCATTTGTCTAAGAAAAGAGCTAACTCCTCCACAGTCAAGATCTTTTGAGGATCAGCTTCTTCGCGGAGCAAGAACTCTCCAATGAGCTCCTTGCTCGCCTCCAATATGATGGCACTCTTGGTCGCACGCGGAGTTTTTTCTACCTGCTCACTAATAAGACTACTGATCTTCTCCTTTACATCACGGTAATCACCTATTTCAACGGGATGGTCGTGTACTCCTAAGTGAATACATGCACGGGTGCAGTTGCGCTTACCAAAAACGTAGTACACTACAGCATCACACGTGGCAATACATGTTGGTGGAACTCCACAGATCTTGCAAAGTAGCGTGCATTTAGGAGCTCTCTGACCGGCTTGTAAAGTCACCGCAATCGTTCCTTCAAAATTTCTCTCGTTCACGTCCGATATTCGATTAACTCGCTCAAGGTACATGCAGTCGACGTTGTCGCATTGCAGATGACCGACACACTTCGAAGTCCGAAAGTGCAGGCCATCGTCGTTCATGATGTTTGTTGTAATCGTCTTCGTCCAGACGTGTCCATCATACCGCTTGTCCATTCCATACATGTTACGTGCTTGAGTGGATGACGCCGATGGTGGGGCGGGCGGTAGTTTGAATATCGCATCATGGTTGAACTCGGCGGGGAGACAACTCACTTGTCGGTGTGGAATGGCGTCGAAGTTCAGTGTCTTCAACGGATTCTTGCCGCTGGCACGAGTGGATAGCCTCTTCAGACCTGCGATAACACTGACAATACCAGTAGCCAGTAGCTCTTTTGGAGGACAAGACTTGGGTGGTCGATAAGTAGGCGTAACGGGACGACGACGGCACGACATAGGGACACTTAACTTCGGGGGGTACAAAGGAGGCGCAATGTCCTCGTCGTCTGAAGAGAGAATGATGACTGACTCGGTGCCGGGCTCAATCTTGACCTCCACTTGAAGTTGAGGAGGAGTCTGCATGCTACACGTTGTGGACTGACGAGGGGTAAGATCAATCGATGACGAACTAATCTGTGAATCTATGCGACCATATACTCTATACCGACCTTTGCCAAGTTTCCATTCCTTCTCAAATATATCCTTCACTACAGGTGGGCTTGGTGTGGTGTAGAGCAGAGACAAACAATCATCGTCATAGACCTCCTCCTCGACACAAATACTCTCTTGAAGAAAACAAAATCGAATACATAACGCAGCACTGGTAACAATAGCAAAACCCTCCTCGTTCAAAGGATAGGCAATAGGACAGCCAGTTCCAACGGCACGTAGTATGGCCATGGAAGACAATGCAGATGGAACAGAAGAAGCCATGGAGACATCAAGATTGGGTTGCAAGAGTGATGGAATACGGAGAGGGACAGGGATTATGAAGAACTGTCAGTGAGTATAAAAAGGGTTATCATCGAAAGACGGCGTCTGTCAGTGTTTAAAGCAAATGCACAATAATATAGTTTGGAATGTATCCAAGATTATATGAAGCAGTAATAGCTCAGCACGACGTGGAATCCAATCGACTGTCTCCTTGTAATATTTGGGAACCACCTGTCTTAAGATAATATGAGGCTTGTAAAGGATTAACATACTGAGATTCTAGATTGACGAAAGATTGAGTAGAGCCTGGTATATCTAGATGCCATGGAATTAAAGTGTTAGTGTCAGAGTCAACACTTAAAATGTGAATTGTCTCAGAACCTATATTAATCATTGACTATGCTAGGAACGCTAGCGTGCTAATATAAACAATGTCCATAAAATTATTGAACTCAAAATGAATTAGTCTTGAAGTAGGAGAATACATTTAGTGAGGCTTCCTAAGTATAAAACATAATGTATATTGCATACATTAGAATATAAATTAATGCACATGGGTTTACATTAGTTAGTTGAGGTTGTTTCCGTTGGATCGCAATTTAAAATAAACGTGTTTAATTGAGAGTGTACACAATAGAATTAGCGCATCTAATAGTGGATTTATAGGTCATAAAGGTAATGTTTAGTAATATATTGTAAGTGACGGCGGAAGACAGCTACATAGCTATTATAAATCTTGCCTACGTATGCTCTTTTAAATATAACACTCAGGGTGATTTTAATAAACGAATTAGAAAGAATCATTGGAGTCCCTTACAAACTAATGTCTAGCATCTTCAAAAAACGTTCTGTCCACTTTGATAAGAGGAGTGGAAGGGTAGAACTTCCATTCCTCTAATGACTGGGAAGAGTAGGGAGATATGACATGTTGTACAAGGTGAAGATTAGCATGCGGAATAAATGCTTTAAACAATTAATTGTTCAATTAGATAGGTGAGGTTTGAATATTAGACTCGCACGATGAGAACCCATGCGCGCGACATAGAATAGGAATCATTCAAATTAATCGCATCTAATGAAATGAAAACACGCGTTGTAAGCAAAGACGGCGGAGAGCATATATATAGTTATCAAGATTCTGCCAGCATGTAGCCGGAATAACATGGCTAGTGTCATTGTTTAAATAAAGCAAAATTGTTTTGTACTTCATTTACAAGTTTGTAGGGTGTATTTGATTTCATCTACAACACAAGTATTTAGTCGAAAAATTCAAGAGGACTTTGACATAGTTGGCACGCGTTAGTAGATAGAAATGACATATCCCTAATGACTGGGAAAGCTATTGAAGTTGTCGTAGTTCCAATGAGCGTGAGGAAGAAGAAGCGGAGGAAGAAAGGCCTTTTGTTTTCGAGTAGTAAGCAACTGAAGAGGTCTCAGATGGGAAGGAGAAAGGCACATATTTCTGAAGCTGACGTTTCCGATACTGCGAAGGTGTTGTCATATGCTTCGACAGAGCGTGATTGTGATGACGCTCTACTCCGCATTTTGGAGGATGACGAAGGTCATGATGTAAGTCTACACAGATAGTGGTGTCTTTTTTGGACAAATTTGTCTTGGTTTAATACTTATCGTGATCGCAACTATGTATTAGAGTTTGTGGACTCTAATACACTTGTGTGTGGTTGGGAAAGGTCCTAGGACGGAGCCACAAAGGTGATATGGCGGACTCTAGTTCAAAAGAACCGACAATGGAATCTAGTCCAGAAAGTTTCGCGAAAGCAACTCCAATAGCAGCATCGGTGATTCCAAACGGAGAAGTAAGTTTATCATATTTGAGTTTATGTTTTATATCCTAATTTTCTCTCTCGTCGCTTCTCTTCAACATTTGCATTTTATATCCTCTGGTGCGACTCATCATTTGTGTTGTGTAACTCACAATCATGGAACTATTATGGATTCATTCTGGGATACTTCAGCAATGAAGAATGTTATGTCTGCATATTGTCCACAATGCGTGAATTGAAGCGGCAACGAGGGAGTTTGATGGGGGTCACATTGACCCACATATTTGCTTTAGATTCATTTGCAGGGCATCATCCGAGGAGAAATTGTTGAAGAAGATATGGCGGAGTCAACTGAAGAATCTACTCCAGAAGCTGTTGCTCATTTGGGTTCGCAATCAAACGTGGAGGTAAGACAAAATTTTGACTTGCATAATCTGTTTTCCTCAACTTCCTCAATTTTGGTTTCAAAATGTAGAGCTGAGATTGTGTTTTCAATATCTTGGTGCAACTCGTCATTTGTCTTGTTTCATTCACTAACTTTTAACTCAATTAAAATTCTCTGGGAATGTTTTGGCACCGAAGGATGTATTATCCGCATCCTATATATCCTTGGGTGTGTCCCGGCGGTACTAGCGTGAGAGGTATAGAGGTCCTTAATCAGAGCATGAACATATTTAGTGGAATTTTTAAAATAGGGATATGTATATTCATTCACAATTTGGAAGCTATTTTGAAATTTTTTGGGGATGTTTTGGCACCGAAGGATGTATTATCCGCATCCTATATATCCCTGGGTGTGTCCCGGTGGTACTAGCGTGAGAGGTATAGAGGTCCTTAATCAGAGCATGAACATATTTAGTGGAATTTTTAAAATAGGGATATGTATATTCATTCACAATTTGGAAGCTATTTTGAAATTTTTTGGGGATGTTTTGGCACCGAAGGATGTATTATCCGCATCCTATATATCCCTGGGTGTGTCCCGGCGGTACTAGCGTGAGAGGTATAGAGGTCCTTAATCAGAGCATGAACATGTTTAGTGGAATTTTTAAAATAGGGATATGTATATTCATTCACAATCTGGAAGCTATTTTGAAATTTTTTGGGGATGTTTTGGCACCAAAGGATGTATTATCTACAACATTTTAACCTTTACTGTGACCAGGCGGCAAAGTCTGATCCACATCTTTGCTTATGATTCATATGTGGAACATTGGAAGAAGTGAATTGACTTTGTGATGTTCGTGGATGGTTGTAAATGTTCTTCTTCGGTAGATAGGATTTACGAACTTGTTGTCATGGATGTGATTGTGAGGTTGTTTGTTTACGCTTTGTTCAAAGTGATATTGACGATTTAGGGACCCTAAAAAGGTGCTTTGGCACCGAAAGTGGCCAATCTCATTCGTATTCTGTTCTAATTTTCTAAATGAATCTTAAATCCTGAAATTGACGCCTTCAGAGGATGCATCGGCACCGAAGCATTTCTTCATTACTAAATACTCATGTCAGTTTGCTCATACTGCTCTATTTTTAATGCATTGGAGAAAGATTCGGCACCGAATCATGTTGTTTAAGACTGATTCTGCATTTTAAGTGCATTTTCTATGAAGAATATTAATTAGAGTTTAGAGTTTTCCTTAGAGTTCAGGGCCTTTAAATCTCAACATTAATCGTATTTTATAGTGGGAAATTAGTGCATGAACAATCAATTTGGGACTGTTGTTCGAGACTTAACCCTTAAAGGACAAGAGTCTCCTTCGGGGGTGATTTTTTATTTCTGGGCAGGCTCCTAAAATTCGAAAAAAAACCAATTTTCTCTGAAATTTTTATTCTAGATTGCCTTTGATTAGAGCTTCGTGGACATATTTATGTTTTATTTTTTGGATTTGTGGTTTGAAAGTTAGTACCACTTATAGTTTTTGAGGGAAATTGTCAAGGAACTTTAGGGGTTAAGGTTCACAGTCGAATGGAGTGCGTGAGTTTAGCATGGTCAAAGTCATTCTTCTGCAAGTTAATCGTTTAAAGTCAATCAAGAGCAGGTGATGAACTTGGTTGAAAACACTTGGATGAGTTGTCCCCGAATGGATGAACAATGTTCTGTTAGGGTTTGAACAATGTGCTAGCAGGGATCCACGGACTGTGAGGGTTTGATAGCGGCAGTCCTTTCTTCAGTAGACGCGCTTCGGTGCGCGCTTCGCTTTGTAGCATGAGTCTGCTTCGTGCGTAGTCGGCTTCGTGCATGAGTGGGTTCGGCGGATGGGTCGGTTTTGTGCATGATTTGGCAACGAGCAGCGAAAGTTAGTGGAGACCGTGTATGTTCTGGTGAAAATATATTGGAGGTGTTAGCGCCGGCCGTTCGTGTTTCGGTGCCGAAGATATCTACGCGCATCGGTTTCAGTTGGATGTACTCAGGTTGAATCCAAGATCTGTTTGGATATTTATCATTATTTCTGCAAGAGTTGTCTTCGGGCAGCAAATGATTCGAGGTGTAAGATATTTCGGTGCCGAGAGATTGTACGTGTTAGCGCCGGATGATCATGATTCGGTGCCGAAGGAATCTGCGCGCTTCGATTTTGGTTGGAGAAGTTCTGTTTGGATTCGAGTTCTCTTTGGATCAATTCAATATTTAGACTCGACTTTCGGTGTAGGTGAAGCGCAGACTGGTCATTCGGCGCCGAAGGACGGGTTTTGATATCTTTAAAGTGTTATCTTCAGCTCGGCTTTTTTCAAAGTGTTATCTTCAGCTTCGGTTATTTTATCAAAGTGTTATTTTTTCAAGGTGTTTTTTTCAAAGTGATATCTTCAAAGTGCTATCTTCAGCTTCGGTTTGGTTCGTTTCAGTTCGGTTCTAATTCAATTCTAAGTATCATTCGGTTCTAATTCAGTTTGTATCTCCAAGCTGATGTTGCGCAATCTTGGTGGACGAGTAGAGTCCTCTGGCCTCCACGAGACACGTATTGGGCTTTCAGGGACGCAGATTTCACGATTGGGATTGTCCTGTCCACCGCGTGCGCATCGAGCTCCTCGCTCCGGAGGTACTTGTGCAAGCCTCACTGACCGCGATGAGAGTCTTCAAGAAGATGCGAATGGTGACATCAAAATACGGTGATGACGTTAACGTGATGTCTGCGGTGAACGTCAACGTGAACATGTGAGCGTGTTCATTAAGTCTACGGTGACAGGCGAGCGTGATGACGTGACGATGGTGGGCGCGCACCACACGAAGACGGTGCTCTTGGCAACTTGGAGCATGTACTTGAGGATCCAGTGATACTCCCGTTCCAGCTGCGCGACATGACCACATAGTCTGTGATCGCTGGATCCTCGCCTAATCAGTATGCATGAATCTGGGTGAACTCGAATGAGTTCGTATGAACTCGCATGAGCTCGAGTTGAACAGCATGAATTCGAGTATGCATGAATTCGCATAAACTCGCATGAACTCGAGTTGAACAGCATGAACTCGACTTGAATCTAGTTTTCAGACTGTTCATAATTCAACGCATGAACTTGAACGCAGTTTTTAGGTTGTTCAAACTTGAACGCATGAACTCGAGTTGATCGCAGTTTTCAGAATGTGCTCGAGTTGAACTCAAGTCGTTCGTACTTGAATTATGGCTGTTCATACTTGATCGCGGCGAAACAGTACGCTGTCAACATAGTTAAGGTGCTTCGGCACCGAAGCATGCCGATACTGTCAGCATGTGAATATCATGACATGTGAACATTGAGTGTAATCATCATGTTTTGACCTTGTGTTATTGAGTGTTACTGACTTTTCTTCCTCTCTATATGTCGAATTGGATTCAAGTTTGTGGAATTATATCGAATCTCACCACCATCAGCTAATACTGATTGCTAATATTGATTGCAGTGACAGTGTATTCTGCTCTTGTGATGAGCACGTGACGTTACTATGTGATCCGAGTCAAATTTTTGGCGGCCCGAATTGAATTGATTTGTTGAATTTTTGTAGGTGTCGAATTGCAACATGGAAGAATCTGCAAAGGAAAATCCAGATGCTTCAATTTTGGTAAGTCACCTATGCACAAGTTTGAATTGATCATATAAAATTCAGAAGTTCCGCACTTCATTTTTGATTAAATTTTTGGTAAGCCATCATTTTATAAGATTGAGTACTACTATAGATGTGCAGTATATTTTTATATAATTAGTTGCAAAATTGTCATTAGATATTGTTATTGACATATTCAGATATTATGTCCTTGGTATCAGGATTTGACAGACTCCGACTTGGAGGATTTGGACAACCTCAAATGTGCGGAAGGTCTTCGTGATTTCAAAGCTGGTGAACGAGCAAGAAGACAACAACAAAAGTCTGATTTTGTTCAGGTTCTACATGGTATGAGTATCACACATGGGCGTTTCTATGTGCCTTTGTGTAGGATGATTCCATTGCCAAGAGTAAGACCTTTGCAGGAGGTGGATGTTGCTGCTCTGGAGAGGCGGTTCGAAGGAGGTTATATTGACGGGGATAGAGCATTCTACATTTCCATCTATAATGATCACGAAAGGACCCAAGATGTTACTGAAGAAGTGAAGGCACGTTGGAGTTCTCATTGGCATGAAGCAAATAAGCGGTTTGAGGATCTTTTGAGTTTAAACCCTGATTATGCTGCATTCCGTGGAAAAATGTTCGACATTTGGGATGGTAATCACAGGTTCTCAGCGTGGTGGCGCTACATTAATGCGGAGCACGGGCACAATCCTGAATGGCATTATTCTGTCTTCAGTATAGTCTTGGTTCCCAAAGGACGAATTTCAACGTTGCTCAATTGTATGCACGACGTGAATTGGTATGAAAAATTGACAATTGAAATTTTTTTTTTCTTCTTCGGATCTTTATTTTATTACCAATTAGCTCATATTATAGTTTCACAGGTCAACTCAGAACGATCATGTCAAAAACAGTTTGACGGCAAAATTGCAACGTATACGGTATTATGGTGGACTAAAATTGGAGGATTATAAAGATCTTACACCAGAAGAGTATCACACTTGTCTCAAAGTGAAGAAAGCAAAACCAACATGGTTTCCACTTACCATTGACGTTTTCATATCATTTTTATATCGGGTAAGTAATTCAATTCATTGATATGGATTTGATTCACTCCACTTTTTACCTGATGAGTTCATATTACCTGGGGTTTGTTTACAGCAAGACATTTCTCGTGCGTCCGATGAAGCTGCTGCTGAATACGAGAAGTCTACTCCAGACGAGGAGAAGACACGAGAGGGTGCTTGGAATGCGATGGCTAGTGCAGCAAATTCAATAGTTAAAGCTGTAAAATCTAAGGATTTTTCTAAATACCTTTCGGTTGCAAAGCCCGATAATGGAGATGGTTTCTTTGAAGAGGTATGTATCTATTTTACCAAGTGTTATTATTATTAGAATAATATTTTTGAATTGAAGTTTGTGATGTTTAACATTGTCTTTTTATGCTTTCTTGGTGTGTAGATCAATTATCATTTTAGTCATTTCAAGAAGACCGAGATGACGATTGAAAAGCTGCAAAAGGTGGCTACTGCAGCAGTTGAGCCTCGATTTAAGGCTAGATGGCTTCATTGGTGGAATTTAGGGTCAACTCTTCGAACTTCATTCCGCTTTCCAGGTGGAGATGTCAAAGAAACTGTGCTTGATTCTTGGCTGAGTCGTGCTACGTTTTGGGCTCAGGTATGAATTAAATTTATTAAAATTCTCATTTGGAAATTCAATGTAATTGTCTTAACTTTTTCAATGTTCTGCATTCAGCTCGAGGACTTATTTATTGCCGAATTTGATGGCCTTTCTTCGAGAGGGACAATTTTGGTAGATTGGCAGACCACTTCTGGAATTATGAGGCCTGCTGACTATATTGAAAAGTGGCGTATCTTGTTATGGGACAAAGCATACTTATCGTTTTTGCATACAAGCGTCAAGCCTCCTTTTCTAAAGAGTTCTCGATTGGAAAATATATCAACTGGAGACATTGCTGTTACGCGTCTGGTCTACAGGTATTTCACTAAACTTTGTCATTTGGTCTAAATGCATTGAATTATTTTGGCACCTGTCTTATACATGTTTTTTTTTAATTCTTACAGTTGCATTGTGATTACAGGTATGTCATGAGGGAACTTCTGCCCAAAAATGCGCTTCAGGATAACAATTGCCCCCCATTCTTTGCAGCATGGACTCAACCTAATTCTGGTCTCTGCATCTATACTCTCACTCAGCAAAAGAAGTTCTCAGCATCACACCTCCAAGGTGGTGGTTGGTATTTGGAGTGCCCTATCACTTTTACCCCTGATGAGGAGGTGGAGTTTCGCTCTAGCCGCCTTGACAACGCACATGTTATACCCGTGGCAGAGGATGAAGACGACATTATATTGCAGGATCCAACTTCGGTGCCTCCAGCTGCAGTAGAAAATGGGACTTCTTCTAAGAAGAAGAGGTTGTCCAAGAAAGAAAAAGAGAAGCTAGAGGAAGAGAAGGCCGCTAAACATACAAAAGAACAAGCTGATATTGTGGAAAAAGCCGTGGTAGATGCCCTTGCTAAGGCATCAATTTCAAATCACCCTCCTTTAATGGATTCTCCCCGTGTAATGGATTCTCAAGCTGCAGGTTCCTGTTATCTGCAAACCTCGTGGAATATGGTTGCACAACGTAAGGCACGTCAACCTACGGCATCAGGTTCTTCTGCACCACCTCCTACTGTGTCATCAGAGTCATTCATTCAGAATGCCTCAATTTTCACTATTATGGATTCTTTGGAGCGACCTAATGGTCCTCATCCTCTTTGGGCTTCACTCCATGACTTTATATCTCGGGTACTTATTTCTCCTACCTACATATTCCCTAATTTTTGCTTTCTTTGATTTCATTGTATTCTTCTTATTAATCATATTTTTTCCTAATAGGTTGGAGCTGGAAGGAACCGTCGTGTTTCCAATGCATAGTGCAAACACACTGGAATTGACCTGATCATTGCAGATATTCCAGAGAACTTGCATGTGCCTGGAATATCAGTACCAACTACAACCATTCCATCTTGGAATGTTAGGGCAGAAAAATATTTGGAGACAGTGTTTGAATTTGCTGACTTATATTTGCATGACGATGCTGCTCTCCTACTTTTTCATCCTAATGACCGCACAATCTTGCTTGAAGTGGAAGAATTAGCAGAGACTTATAATTTTTGCCTGGAGCACGACTGGTGGGCCATGAATGAGCTTCCATTGGCTTTGCCACGAAATCCCTCATCTACGGTATATTTCATATTTTCCCATATTTATTTTTTCAAGTTCAGTATCTCTGTACGCCCTAATTTGTTCATATCTTATTTTTGTAGTGTACACGATTCTGGGTTCAATTATTTGTACGAGATGGTCCAATCCAATCTCAATTTTACTTCCGTGAGGGCATAGATCAGCATGATACCTTCTACAACATGGTTACATCTGACACTCAGCTTACGCACAAAAGTGTGCCATGGCGGGGGCCTCGAGAGAAGAATTCTGAATTTGTGAGGGCCTTCATTGAGGCAACATCACAAGTTGGAGATATTATACTAGATTGGAATGCCTCAACCGGTAAGTCTTTTATTACACTTAATGTTTTATTGTATTTATTGATGTGCTTCGATATTCATTTATGCATTAAACGTTGCGTTTAATTATTTTGGCAGGTGCATCCATTCGTGCTTGTCAAGCCACCGGACGTCATATTTTGGCCTTCGAGGAGGATCCAGAAATCTTCAAGGTTCTTTTAGAACCTCTTATTCCAACTGTTATGCCGGCTCCATCGGCTCAGAATAAGAGAATCCGGAGGCATGTTACTAACAAGCACATCGAGAAGAGGCAAAAACGCAATCGCGTAGCATCTTGTGAGTAAGTTTGCCCCGTTTATTATGGTTTATTTCTATTATGGTTTATTTCTTATCAATTCTTTTTCTTGTAGAGTTTCAACACTATCATGCTCTTCTGCTCCAACACGACCTCAAAGATTACACCATCAAGCTTTTTTCTCCCTTCCTATGCTGCAAATGCGGCTCAGATGATGGCAACCTTGCCATCGCCACCATCACGGCGACCTAAGCGCGGATATGATAGTCGTGTTTCACAATATATTGATATGGAGGCTAATGAGGGTAGCGGAAGCGATGATAGTTCTGAATAACCTAATTTTTGCTTCACATTTATAGACAGTTCTTTGATTTGGATTGAATTATATTTTGGCTAGCATCTACTCTGGCTTCAAATTGGCTTTCTATTGGCTAGTAGTTTGCCTTTAACTGGCTATGATTTGGCATTTACTTGGCTTTATCACATATTTATTATATACTGATTTCATTCTACCGTGTCCTTTTTCTACGATTTCTCTATATTTCATTTCAGTCTTTCCTTTTACAAAATGTTATTTTCTTCTTTTGATGTCATCTTGAACGCTCATCACTACATCATACATTTATCTTCTATATTACTAATCTTATCTCTTTGCTATCATCTTTTTCTTATATTATTATGAACGTTTTTTGACTTTTTACCTTGTCAATCTTCCTTTATCCTTAAAAGCCAATCTTTCCTTACCTTCTTTTGTGGGTATAATAGTTGATACCCTAAATTCTAATAGTAGTCAAAATCATGACCCTACACTCTAGAATTCAAGACCAATAGCTTTGATAAGCATGTTATTCAGTATCTTGATTTAGAGGCTCATGAAAGTGTTGGTAGCGAGGATAGTTCTAATAGGCTTACAATGGCGGTCCGTTCATAGATAGTTCTTTGATTTGCATTGCATGCTAATTGAATAAGCATTTGTTTTGGTTTAACTTGGCCTTCAATTGACATTGATTTGCCAATTGATAGCTTTATCTTAGATTTCATTTATACTTATCGCATTGTACCGTGTCCTTTAGGACTATTTCATTATATATTGATCTTCTTTTCTTCTCTTCATGTAATGTTTTAATGGTTTTACATTACCAATTTCACACTAATAACTAGCACATCCTAATATCTTCTATCTTACTAATTTACTCCCGCACTATCATGTTATCAAAAAAGAAATATATTTCACCATATTTTGGGTCTTCATCTTATCAATCTTTGAATACATTCACTTTTGAGTTTTTCTTATTGTTAGTACATGTAATAATTGAGCCCTTAATCCATAGTCTTCAAAATTATGGATAAAAAAACCCTACATAGTACATGGTGACATCACTCTTTTTAATGAATTATCATGATGATGTCAGCCCTAATGTCTGTAAATATACTAACTAAATCCATTCAAATGCAAACTTTTTCAAGTATTTAAAAAGTATCCCACGGTAATAGGGGCCCCTTTGTTCATTAAGTCTATGTAAAATCCTTAAAAGTTTGCTCTCTTTTTCTGCTCACCGCTCACCGCTCACATACGAGCTTTCCCCGAGGCAGCTTCGGCGGTGACGGCCCAGTAACTGGCTGAGGCAAAGGCCAATGCCTCCGCAGCTGCCCTGATAGAGGTCCGGAAGGCCCTGGAATTTCTGCTTGACGTGATCAACCGGAGCCGACTGTTTACCGAAGTGGTGGAGAAGAACGAGAAGGTCACCATGGCCAACATCATCCGGTTCCTTCTAGACCAAGCGGAGATGATGGGCCAAACCTGGAAGCAGATGAAGTTGCTGGTCGACAACATCACCCAGGTGCTTCCAGAAGACTCAGCAGCACCAGTATCGGAAGGCACCACGACCCAAGCACGAACTACGACCTCTCCAGAACCACCGGCCAAGACAACTCCAGCTCCGGGTCCCTCAGCGAATCCGGAATCTCTCGATACTCCATCACCTCGGACACCGGGGAGGGTATCGTACCACCCAACCCGAGTACGAGTGAAATCTTGAAGAAGCTTCCGGATCTGCTGTCGCCGCGCAAGATGCGCCTGCCAGATCCTCCGGCGGAAGGCGACCTTCCGGCACCACCAAAGTCCGTGTCCCGGAGATTGGCGCCCGGGCCAAGGAGTCCTTCCGGTGTCGTGAAGGAAATCAGTAGATGTTGTAAAAGGATTAAAAAAAAAGGAAAAGAGAATGGTTAGGGCCGAAGGTGAAGACATGACTAGCGGATTCATCCTCAATTACGCAGTCATACTTCACCAAACAACATCTTTATCTTAGAGGATCTTTTACTGCCTCTTGTCACTAGCTCAGGGCTTAGGAACGTCCACCAGCTGGTTTTCATGCTGATTCCAGCAGTCCCCTGACTACGCGTGCGCTAGCCGCTCTGACAAGCCAAGGAATCGAACCCGGACCGGCGAGGTGCTATGAAATGCTCAGCCAGCCGAACTGAGCCGCAGTCGATGATAGTACGTAGGCTCTAATGGTATTTAAGCCATTTTCTAAACGCTTCTAAGATCAAAAACCTAAACAGAGTGTTATGGTAGTTTAGTTTGTAGTAAAAGTAAGAAATGCTAGTGTTTAGAGTCAAGTTAGAGGGAAGAAAATACGGGCAACTACTTGTTGACATTATAGATAAGAGATAAGAGAGAATCTAGGCTTATGTGGGAAGTTATGGGCAAGAATTGGAGGTAAATTGACTTAGGTGACCAAACTTTGGTCAAAGAAGGAGGCTTGAAGGCGTGGGCTGATGTTAATTCTTGACTTTCTTGCCCTTCTCCCCCGCTCAAGCTTTTCTCCCCAAGACTACAAATAGCCTCAGGTTTTTGCTTGTTTCATCGCGAGTTTTTAGAATTTGATTGTCAGTTTTTTAGAGTGTTGTTCCTTTTGTTGTTAGCTTTCCAGTGATGTATCACACGCTCCAATCAGAGTTATAGTGAAGCCGTGGTGCGGATTTGAATAAAGAGGGGTTTAGAAATTGAGGCAGTAATGTATAAATACTTTGAAGGAGTGGTGTTCCGCGATCATTATGAGTTTGATAGTGAGATTTTGAGGGTAGTATTACAATTATTTTAGGAAGCTTGTGCTAAAATCTTAGATCCATTAGGACTATCAATAATCCGCGAGTGCAAGGGGTTTCTCAACAGTTTCATTCCCCAATGTAAATAGTAGAGGTCGTGTGGTTTTAAATGTTACAGGAGATAGCCTTGTAACTTTTGTGAGGATTGAAGATTTGGATTCAGTAGGAAAGAAGGCAGTTAAGAAGATTGGAGAAAAATTCAAAAAAATGGGTGTGGTAATGGATGACGAGAATATTTTTGGAGTGATAGAAGAAGAAGGATTTTCTGATGACATTGTAAAGGTTTTAGAAGGTGTACTTGACCAAAAGCCAACGCCTAGTGATGTTGTGGTTGAGGTTCATTCAAGGGAGCTCTTTGACGAGCTTTTAAAATCAGCAACAACTATTGGATTGGTTGAGAGCCATGGTGCATACTTTGAGGCTGATGTTAACACCAAATACAATACAGTGGCAAAGAAAGTGAAGCCCGTCGCAACACAATTGCCACCTAACACTGATGATCACATTAAACAGGCGGAGAAGGAACCGGGACTTAGAGAATCAAAGAAGATTGGGCACAAATTCACTAATGAGACAATAGACAAGCTAGAGATTGGAAGGGGTGAATTCTTGAATGAACTAGAGAAGAAGAGATTCCGAGACATGCTCTCCAAACATGGCAAAGCCTTTGCGTCATCACCAGATGAAATTGGATGTGTGCAACCTAATGTAATTGCACCAATGGTTATTTTTACTGTGCCACATGTGCCATGGGATTTGAAGCCAATACCAGTGCCAAGGGCTTTGTTGCCAAAGTTGGTGAGTCTACTGAAGGAGAAAGTACGAATGGGCATACTTGAACCTTCTATGGCTCCATACTCCAACCGTTGGTTTACAGTGCCGAAGAAATCAGGGGCATTAAGATTCATACAAGACATGCAGCCGGCTAATAAGGTTACTATCAGAAACAAAGGGTCTGGACCGATTGTGGATGAAGTGGCTGAAGCATTTGCAGGACATGCCATCTATTCTATTGGAGACTTATATTCAGGTTATGATCAATTCCAACTTGCAAATGAAAGCAGGGATTTGACAACCATAAAGACTCCATTGGGACTTGTAAGGATGTGCACATTGCCTCAAGGTGCCACAAATTCAGTGGCTCACATGCAAAATGCCATGAACCGCATTTTAAAAGACTTTGTACCTGAGAAGACAATACCTTTTGTTGATGACATACCAATCAAGGGCTGCAAGGAAGAGGCAAAAGATTTATCTAAGGATGAAGATGGTTGCAGGAGATTTGTGATAGACCATATTGCAGATGTGGAGATGATTCTGGAAAGGCTTGAAGAGGTGGATTTAACATTGTCCATCGACAAGTCTAAGTTTGGTGTGGGAGAAATTGTGGTAGTTGGGCACTTGTGCGGAAGATATGGGAGAAAACCTAACCTTGAGAAAGTAGATGCTATTGCTAGAATGAAAGCATGTAGTAGCATTACCGAAGTAAGGAGGTTTTTAGGCGCATGTGTGTTTTATCAGATTTGGGTACCACATTTTGCTCATGTGGCTGATCCATTATACAAACTCTTGAGAAAGGGAGTGAAGTTTAGATGGGGGCATGATCAAGAGCTAGCAATGGAAAGAGTAAAGGACATTTTGAAGTCTTCACCAATTCTAAGACAAGTTGAATATGATAGTGGCAGACCAGTAATTGTGACAGTCGATACTAGCCCAATTGCTACAGGTTGGGCTATTGGCCAAGACGATGCAGAAGGAAGAAGATTTGCTATAAGATTTGCTATAAGATTTGCTATAAGATTTGCTATAAGATTTGCTATAAGAAGCAAGGATTCTTACAGAGCGTCACAGAGCATATCCACAAGTGAAGAGGGAGCTTTTAGGGGTACTAACGGCACTAAAAGCAGATAGAAATTACTTAATAGGTGCAAATATCATCTTGGAGACTGACTGTTTGCCATTAATTGGTATGGTTGCCAATTGTTCTACTCCAGACATTGCTATGCTACGGTGGATAGCCTACATTAGATCACAAAATCCTGTGTTAGTTCATATTACTGGCAAGAAAAACTCAGTAGCCGATATGCTATCCAGAGCCAGGTATATGTGTGAAAACGAGATGAAGGCACAAGAAATTGGTGAGGAAGATGACGATGAAGATTATGGCTATGTTTTGGCAGTAGATGGAGCAGATACAAGTGGTGACATTCATCTATTCAAAGAAGAGCTATATCAAGATAAATTAAAAGACATTGGCATCTATTTGAGCACTTTGAGAAGGCAAGAAGGCTGGTCAGACAAAACGTTTAAAGATATTAGACATCAAGCCTATAATTATCTTCTCAGAGATGGTCTATTGTGGAAAAGGCCAAAAAGAAATGATGAGGTGCCTTTGAGAGTAGTTGACGACTTGGAGTTGAAGAGTCAAGTTCTTAAAGAGTTTCACGATACTCTTTGGGCAGGGCATAGAGGAGTTTGGGCCACGTATTACAAGATCAAGGAACGATACTGGTGGAAGGGCTTGTATAAAGATGTAGAGGAATTTGTTGGTTCTTGCACTGAGTGTCAACTGCAATAAAAAATAAGACACAGAGATGAGTTACATCCTACTTATCCACTTGCAGTACATTTTCAGTGGGTAATGACTTGGTTGCAATGCCATTGGGATTATGGGGCATGAAATACCTTGTTTTGGCTAGAGAAGAGCTCTCAAACTTTGTTGAAGGAAGGGCTTAGAGGACCAAATCTACAGAAGGAGTTTGTAGATTTATACTTGAAGACATTTTCAGCAGATATGGTAGTATCGGCAGGATGAGAGCAGATCGTGGTGAGTTAAATGCTGCCGAAGCTGTCGAGTTCTTCAAAAGATACGGAGTGAAGTTAAGACTTACAACAACTTATAATCCTGAGGCAAATGGTAAGAGTGAGAGAGGGCATCCTCCCATCATTAATGCTTTGGTCAAAGCATGTAAAGGGAGACCAAAACAGTGGCCTAGACTTTTACCATTTGCATTGTGGGCTGACAGAACCACTCACAGCACGGTTACAGGCTACATGCCAACAGAGCTGATGCTAGGCCAAAAACCCATCATGCCAGTAGAAACCTCAATACCGACATGGACATTTTTAGACTGGAATGATGGAATAACAAGGGAAAGGTTATTGGAGCTCCGAATAGAGCAACTTGAGCGGTTACCTGAAAATCAAAGAGCGGCACTAGAAAAGCTAAAGGCAGCAAGGCTCAAAAACAAAGAAAGATTTGACAAAACTCACAGATTAAGAACAAAATCAATTCAAGTTGGAGATTGGGTGTTGGTGTTTGACAGTAGCTTGGAACACCAGCACAACACTGTCAGAAAATTTGCACGAAGGTGGTTTGGACCTTATGTTGTACTAGAAGTCCAAAAAAATGGCACGTATATACTTCGTGAGTTAGATGGCACTCGACTAAGAATACCGGTGGCAGGAAAAAGAATCAAAGCATTCAAGAGGCGTCACTGTGAGCATAGCTTTGAAGACAATGAGATATCAGAAACAAGTGATGAAGATCAGCTAGAGGATGCTGATCAAGAAATCAACACTGATGAAGATGACGACGTTGGAGAGCCAAACTAGATTGGCACATCACGGAAGATGTGCAGGTTTGGAGGGGGTGTATGTCGTGTTATAAATTACTACACTATGTAAAAAGATAATATAGATACAAAAAGTGTGGTCGTAGAGTGACCTACAGTTTAATTCAATGTGGGAACATTTGGAGCTTGTTAGCCTAGCTTGGATGTACTGCATCTCTTGTCTCTAGCTCAGGGGTAGGTAGGTAGCCAGTTGGCTGCTTATTTTCCTGCTCTCACTAGCAAGTGCCAAGCCGCAGCCGCCGGAACAGTTCAACGAGTTCAATGAGACTCGAACTCGGAATCAGTCGGCGGATAACAAACGGGCTCTAACAGCCAACCAAGTCTGCAACTTGGCGATTATCATCGAGCCTGCAATAGTCTTATACTGCTACAGATAAGTCGTTTGTTTCTTAATCTGACTTTACTGTGGACTATCTTTTAGATGGAAAGGCATCTATGGCTACTTAAATTTGCTTAGCCGTTTCCAATTAAAGAAATGTTATTGAGTTAATGTTAGGGAAGGCAAGCTTCTTGATGAAGTTATCGAAAAACATATAAAGGATAGATGGTTGCCGTGCCTTATGCATTACTTCAGGTCATTATTAGTTTGGATTGTTTCTTCTTAGTTTCTATAGGTTGATAGTATGGCTTCTCAAGACCCTGATGATTGGGAGTTTCCTTTAGCTCACTCACCGGATGATCTTATTCAACTTTCTCAACCATCAACATCAAGGCGGCGTGAGCGAGAGGAAGCAGGGCCTCCTGAGCGTCGTGTTCAACCACGTACCGCTTTTGATCCTCAACAAGTTCCTTTGACAAGTTTAAGAAGTTTACAACCGGAGGCAAGAACTTTAGTAATCGTCTTGGAGGTTGGAGATGTGCTTATCGAAGGCCATCAAGTGGTGTTTGAAGGGTGTTTTCAAAACACTAACGAAGGTCAAATGGTAACCCGCTTGTCCAATGACCTTGGTCACCGTCTTTGGCTTCACGGCCCGCTCAGACACTTGGGTAGTGAAAGGCGATCAAGTTACATTGCTGCTGTTCTTCGTGAGATTCTTGACTTTTTACATATTTAATCCATCTAGGGGCTGAAGTTGAGACCAATTGTTGTTATTTTTCTTAATATATTTGTAGTTAGTTATTGTTGTTGAACAAACCCGGTCTTTAGATTGATGACCAGGTAGTTAGTGTTTAAAAATACAAAGAATAGAAGGGATAGAGGGATGATAAGAGTTGATAAGGGGGAGAATTTGAGCTACCAATGGGGTTTAAGATGCCCATGTGGCCTTTGAATGGACTGAGGTTAGTTGTGATTGGCTCATTTCCCCGTTTTGGGGGTTGGGTTCTTCCTTACCAAGGAGGGGCTGGACTGCGGGGGCTCTCTCTGGTTGTTTTTGTTGTAGTTTGTTTTGGATTTTGAGTATGTTGTAGCCCTTGTTGTTAGCTCTTTATGAAGCTATCACTCGGTCTTAGAGCTAAAAGTATGAGTGAACGGCGCCTTGTCAAACACAAGGGGGTCTGCTGCCCCATGTTTTCATGAGCAGTAGGTTTGAAGCCTTGTACCGAGTTGTACAAAGTATATCTAAATGACATCTTTGGTGAGTGTTTGTACACTGTAAATAGCTTTCCAAAGAGCTATCTTATGCTCTATTTCGAGTTTTTGTGAAGTCATAGCACTAGTTTGAAAGAAGAGGGGTCAGCTGACTTGAATTTTTGTAAGAAGTAACTTTGATTGCACATAGCGGCTGGCTAAATGAGTTTCTGGAAGTGAAATTTGATGATAATGTGGTGTATTTTAGTGGCTTTTCAAGTAGCTATAGCACGTCTCATTCCGAGTTTGTATGAAACCGTAGTAGTATTTTGAATTAGAAGGTTAATCAAGAGTTTAAAAGAGAGTTTGAGTTCGGTTTATACTTAATGAGAGGTTAGATAAATGATTTCAAAGGGAGTAAGGGTATATAGGAGAAGGGTATGAAGTGGTTAGGGTATGTAAGGGTAAGGGTATGTGGGATTGAGGTTAATTAAAGAATTAATTATCTTAATCAAGGTTAATTGTGTTAAGTAAGATTAACTAGTCTAATTGTAATCAATTAGCTTAACTAAAATTAAGTGGATTAATCAAGGTTAATCATTTTAGTTAAATATAATTATCTTAACTATTAATTAATTATTATTAAGTGGAATTAGTTAATTTAATCAGAGTTTGATTAAGGCTTGATTTAGGTTAAGGATAATTAATGTTTTGAGTTAAGTTTTTGAGAGACAAGTTCTACAAGACATCTGCATCATGTCTTATTATATGTACATCGAGTTTTATTATACAAGTTGAAGATCAGAGGCCTTTCTGATATGGTGAATGAGGACTTATAAGTTTATATGGACTTGGACACAAATCATATGTTCTATATTCTCCTTTTCTCTCTCTAAACTAAGTGCAGCCAAGAACCCTGGGTTTTCCTGAAGCAAAGACTCTCTACACGACACCGCGACATCTATTAGAGTGTCAATGTCTTTTTTGGTGTAGGTGTCCCCCGTTGTAATGTTTAGGGTTTCTAATGTGTTTGCAATCGCCGTGTTGATATCCGAAAACCCTAGCCTAGTTAGCTCCTCTAGGCTAGGTCTAAGTTTCCCATCCATGCTACGAGGGTGAGCAATAAACTCTACGTACTTGTTGAGCATCTTCTCACATTTGTTTAGGTATTTCTTGTGGACTGCGGCGTTTTTAAACTCCACATTACAAGATCCAACATGCTTCTCATTCTCAAGTCTAAAATAGACACTAACAACATTCTCCCCTCCCATGAATTGTTTGATGGCTGCCTCTAGCTCATCGGTGGATTTAGTTTTGTTCAAGTTTTGTGCAATTAAGACTATGGCATTCTTTTTGCCTTTCTCATCCTCCGTCATTCTCCCACGTTTGGCAAAGATTGGTACAAACACCTTGCTATCCGCATATATTTTCTGCTCTTTTATCTTGTTAGCCTCTTCCAGGGTTGGTGCTTTCACCCATGCAAAGTCTGCCAATTCCTTTTTCGTGACCGTGGTTATTTCATACTCTACTCCCCTCTTGAATCCCTCATTTACAATTTTGATAAGGACATCAAACCATTTTCTACTTTTAAGGGAAGGGCTGCTAATCCTAACTGATAGAAGTCTTTGGATAGCTATGGAGTCAAAGGATTTGCAAACCTTTCCTCTCACAAGCGCGATTTCATCTAGCTTAAGAATAAAGGGGCGGATCCCCGTAAGAAGGGCACATGCATCTCTCTCAGGATTTTTTAAGTGAATTTTAACTACACCGCTCCAATTCTCCGACTAGTGAAGACACATGACAGCTATTGGTTGTGCCATTCTTTCTCCTAATGGAATGTTCATGTGTGCAAGTCTTTCTCTCACTAGCCTTAATACTATGTCCTTTGAGACAACGTTTTCTCCAATCTCAAAAGAGATGGCAATTTGGTAATCAAGGGAGAAACCAAATTCATCCACCTCCACATCACGTGGAAGTTGTGTGAGATTTAGATGGTTCTCTTCTTTCCCATCAGCTCTAGTGTTAGGCCATTGCTCTTGTGTGACATACGGGAAGGAAATAATTGCCTCATTTGCTTCTACTGCTTCCAATTCGTTCATTCCTTCCGACTCCATTTCACTGACACTAAGGTGCTTGACACAAGGCCCTTCACGAATTTTCCCTAGAGCATTTAAAGTATCAAATCCTAGCCAGAAAGGAGGTCTCGTACACTTCACTACCATTACCTCAAGAGAAGAAGATGATGCAACATCCATGTCTAAACGCTTGATGGGTAATACGTCCATGTTGTTGGAGTCCTCTTTGTTGGAGTAAGATGATGCTTCAACTTGTGGCATATTCATTCTATATGGCAGAAAAGAAAAGTGCAATGAGATTTTTCTAAGTGAGGGGACAATTCCAACAATTTCACTACTCCAACCATTCCACAATTTAAGTTGTGGGCCGTGTAGGATAGGAGTGTGAGGTTGGAAGAGATTGTTTAGCAATATGTTGAGGTACAAAAGAATAACAAATGTGATGCCTCTTTCACCACTATTGCAGATTGGGCAATATTGACAGGGGCAGAAATTGCTATAGTAGTAATATTGCCTTGTTGTTATTGCTAGATATATAAGACTTAAGAAATGATCTAAGCATTGTATACAACCTAACAGTGGAGTTACATGGCTACAACAAATAGAGCAGTTTATACTAGCATTTCTATCAACATTTGTTCTACATTGAAAGCAAGACATTTGACACACATCTTTACAAAATTTGTTACTTCTAGATTCTAATGCAAAGAGATACATAGTAGATACACCACTCAATTGCGTGGTGTATCTTTCCACTTGGCATAGCTTTATATTAAGTGCATAAAATCTACAGAATAGAGGGTTTCGACAATAAACCTCACTATGCAACATATCAAAAGGAACAATCCAACACCAACCTTGTAGGCTTCTTGGTTGCTATTTGGCCTCCTTTCTTTCCTCCTAGTGCAATTCTCTTGCCGTTGTTGACACCAAGGGGTCGTTTTTTCTTCTAGCTGCCGTGTTAACCTCCAGAGGCTCAGACTGCCTCTTGCCAACCTTTCTGGTTGAAGACGCTAGTTTAGCTTCTGAGGTATTCGCGTATTTGCTAGGAGGTTGGAGAATCTGATCTTCAATCTCTCTGTGGCTCCGCCTAGGTTGTTGTGGCAGGTTGATGAAGTACAAAAAATACAATGGACTTGGCTGCAAGGTAGGTTCTGCGGCGACAAAGTTGTGGGTGTCTTCGGGATTGAGGTACTGCACTGATACAATACAGCTGGTTGCCTTATGTCGGAGCTCTTCACTCTCTTTCCGACCTGCACTGTTTGCAGGGTTTTGCTTCTGGGTTGCTCCTCGGAACGTTGCGCGACGCTTCTCCGAGTATACACGTTGCTCAGGGTCTGCGCATTGAGTGAGCACCTTCTCCAGTGCCGCGCGAATCTGGTCGTTGCCCAAGTGCAGTAGTTCGACCCTATCTGCTTCAGAGTTTTTGGTCGTCTTCTACACGGTATAGGGAGAGTGGGCAGTACAGGAAGGCCGGGAGCATGCAACGAGCACAGAAAATGCAGAAATCAAAGCCAAAACAAGGAGTTAAGGGGAGAGTTCACCGAAGTGGCGATGCTTAGAGTCGGCCCGATATTCCATGCTCTTCGACCGTCCAGCATTTCTGCAGCTCTGTTGTCCCAATTTTTGCCTTAGTTTGATGATTTCTCCTACTCGCGAGCAGGCGCAAGGTATGTTGAGGGACAACGTAGCCCGTGTGATGCTATCGAGAGAGGGAGTTTTTGCTCTATGCTCCTGGCTTTTATGGCCATTTTGCCCACCTAGGGTTTCGCGCATCCCTCGACGGCTTGGTGGCTGGTCGCGGGGCCGCTTCGGGTTTAAAGCAGTGGTTGGCACTAAATTCAGTGTTGATGAAGGTGCCATTGGAGTTGTTGCAGCGATGGACGGCGGATGAGGGAGTTGCTGACGGGCTCGCTTTATGAGGTCTGCAAAAGTCCGACCTTCGGAGGCCGTGTATATGACGAGAGCTTGCTTCCGGGTGCTTGGACGCACTTTTCTTGGGCTAGGAGCTGTTGGAGCGCATATAGATGCCCTTGTTCTTGTGCACGACTTGAAGTTTCTTTGCTCAAAGCAAGTGTTGTAGTCGCTGTAGGTGCAAGGTGTACTTTGAGCTTCTCTCGGACAAAGAGGCTCTACCAGGTCGTCTTGTTCATCTTGCTCTTTTGATAGTGACTAGAGTCTTGCGTCTAGTTTCTTGATCCGCCTGTTCTTTTGAAGGCGCTGTGTACAATTATCTTGCAGTGACTTGTTCGGTGGTCTGTTGATGTAGTGAGGGCTTGTGTCCTTGTTCTTTGATTTCGCGGCTTCGGCACCATATTTGGGATTCTTCAGAGTTGGTGATTGTACGCTGTTCAGTGGTTGTATGCTGATGTTGCTATCTGTTGCTGAACTGGTTTCTTGTTTTGGTTGTCTTTTGTCAGGGTCGTCTATCAACGTGTTGTTTTGATGCAGGTTTTGATGCAAGTTGATCTAGATCTAAGGGTTAGTAGATTGATGTATAGGTTTGTATATGTTAGAGGCGTGCTAGATCTGATCTGATTGTGCGTTGTGCTAGCTAATTGTGCGTTGTGCAAGCATAGGTTGTTTTGTACTAGTGCATTGCTGTTAATCAAATATGAGCATCTGTGCTATAACAATTTCTAGCAGTAAATATGTTCTTGCAGCAAATATGAACTTTGTGATATAACAATTTCAAGCAACAAGGAAGGTGAAGGGAGTTCGGAAAGTGTGTAACTGATTTGTATGAAGCCGGTGGAAAGCTGCCGGATACAGGTAGCTCTCCAAGACTCCTGATGTCGGGGGCTCGTACAGCTGCTGTTGCTGCCGAGTGAGAGTCTGATCTGTGCCAAGTCCGCCGTTGTTGTGGATTTCCACGTCTGTACTCCAGTCTTCTTGTATCTCTGATTTGCCTCAATGTTTGCACGGATCTTGATGTCGTCGTTGTAGGTGTGACTGGGCTTGTTGTTGGCATTGTTGAGAGTCGCGCGACATGTTTCGGCAGTACCCTGTTCACTTCTTTCTGTAGGACCGGAAATCCTACCATCTATATTATGAAAGCAACTTTGAAACAATGCAAAATAGCAAGTGATCAAGTAAATCTTAGGTGGTTTTGTGACGTGCTTGCATCATAGTCTCAGGTACATGTGTTACGATTTGTGCATGTTGTTGTGCTTGACTCCGGCATGGGGATACTTGGGCGTGTAGTGGTTTAGCATCGTGTGGTAACTGAGATCTAGATCTGGTGTCTGAGGTTGAGAATGAGTGTATGCCGAACAAGATCTAAGGTTGTTCCAACACCGAGCCCGCTTCAGATCCTCGCCATCACTATTTCAAGTTCAATGCATTACCTATTCAACTTCAACTCAACTAGATCTAAAGCTTTTGATCCCTTCCAACATTCTGTACAATGCTAAAGTCCACAAGCATCAAAGACGGTGCACAAAACGGGATCTACTATGAGGCCTAGCAACTCTCAAAGTTCTTGTGACCCATGTTTGCGCCTAACACCCAAGTCCCTCCTCACCAGAAAACGCGAAGCTACTCCTCACTCTCGATCCTCTCAACTTACCTTGACCATAAACCATGCACAATACACATGCACAACAAAAACAAAAACTAATCTCAACTCCGACCATTCACCTATCCAATTGACCGTCCCACAAAACACACTTATAAGTAGAACACCAATAACACCAAACAATGAAAACCCAAGAATACTTAATCCCATCTCAAAAAGCAATGTCCAAAATTTCGACACAAAGTTCTTTGAAAAAACTTCCATTCAAATAGATTCACTCACTAATTGTCTAAAAAACAATGACCAACTCTCTCAATATCAATGGCTGGAATCATGCAACATCCTAGACACACTAATAAATAATATCTCCAACACACTAGATAAAACTTGTAAAGCCCCACCCATACTCTAATTAACTCCCAGAACATCAAAACAAGGAGGCTATCTACCACAAAAACTCTCAAAAAAGTGGAAACAACACTTCACCACCTACGACACCATTCAAAAAACAATTAAAATTATTAAAAATAATCCACAATGGTTCACCCACCCCATTTGCCAAGAAATACAAACCCTTCAAAACACACACATCCTGCCTCTACCTCCTCCACAAACATCACTAAATGAATGGATTCACAATATTGCAATAATTGCAAAAGAGGCCAATAAACAAACTAGAAAAATAACTACTAAATTTGCCAAAGAAAACATCAAAAAAGCCATCTCCAAATACAAACACATATACAAAACTAGCCTTAAGTAAATTAGCAGAAAAGTCTTTAAGAACTATGAATCTCCACCACTAGAGTGTATCACCAATCAACGTAACACTATCCTTGCTAGCCCCGAAGACATCACAAATGAGATATATAACGAACAAACCAAAATTAACAGACCTACAGTACCCACTTATAACTATCTACCAAAACACCCACCTACTTGTACGTGTGTTGTAAGACAATACCCATGGCATGACCTTGACGGTTTTACTATATACAAAAAACGTGAACCAGAAACCCCACTACGCACTTACTTTAATCGAGTTACATACGATACATGTCTAAAAAATTTAGAAAACAACAATGTCCCAGGACTAGATCGCATTCCAAACTCCATACTAAAACTAATGCCCCCAAGATTCCATGAACTTCTCTCCTTATTTTTTTCCCACTGCTACAAACAAAAAAAATCTCTGCCTCATGGAAAATCAATTCTACGATATTTTTATATAAAAAAGGTGACCCCTCAATGCTTCCAAATCATAGACCAATTGCCCTAGCCAATACTATCTATAAACTCTTCACAAGCACATTCACATCAATATTATCCTCATATGGAGAAAAACATCAAATCTAACACGACACCCAAGAAGGCTTCTGTGCAGAAAGAAGTACCGCTAGGCAACTCCAAACCATAATAGCAGCACTTGAAGACGCACGATTTACAAACGAAGACATATATTTTTTATATATTGATTTTAACAATGCATTTGGTTCTATTGATCATGTCTAAACGCTTGATGGGTAATACGTCCATGTTGTTGGAGTCCTCTTTGTTGGAGTAAGATGATGCTTCAACTTGTGGCATATTCATTCTATATGGCAGAAAAGAAAAGTGCAATGAGATTTTTCTAAGTGAGGGGACAATTCCAACAATTTCACTACTCCAACCATTCCACAATTTAAGTTGTGGGCCGTGTAGGATAGGAGTGTGAGGTTGGAAGAGATTGTTTAGCAATATGTTGAGGTACAAAAGAATAACAAATGTGATGCCTCTTTCACCACTATTGCAGATTGGGCAATATTGACAGGGGCAGAAATTGCTATAGTAGTAATATTGCCTTGTTGTTATTGCTAGATATATAAGACTTAAGAAATGATCTAAGCATTGTATACAACCTAACAGTGGAGTTACATGGCTACAACAAATAGAGCAGTTTATACTAGCATTTCTATCAACATTTGTTCTACATTGAAAGCAAGACATTTGACACACATCTTTACAAAATTTGTTACTTCTAGATTCTAATGCAAAGAGATACATAGTAGATACACCACTCAATTGCGTGGTGTATCTTTCCACTTGGCATAGCTTTATATTAAGTGCATAAAATCTACAGAATAGAGGGTTTCGACAATAAACCTCACTATGCAACATATCAAAAGGAACAATCCAACACCAACCTTGTAGGCTTCTTGGTTGCTATTTGGCCTCCTTTCTTTCCTCCTAGTGCAATTCTCTTGCCGTTGTTGACACCAAGGGGTCGTTTTTTCTTCTAGCTGCCGTGTTAACCTCCAGAGGCTCAGACTGCCTCTTGCCAACCTTTCTGGTTGAAGACGCTAGTTTAGCTTCTGAGGTATTCGCGTATTTGCTAGGAGGTTGGAGAATCTGATCTTCAATCTCTCTGTGGCTCCGCCTAGGTTGTTGTGGCAGGTTGATGAAGTACAAAAAATACAATGGACTTGGCTGCAAGGTAGGTTCTGCGGCGACAAAGTTGTGGGTGTCTTCGGGATTGAGGTACTGCACTGATACAATACAGCTGGTTGCCTTATGTCGGAGCTCTTCACTCTCTTTCCGACCTGCACTGTTTGCAGGGTTTTGCTTCTGGGTTGCTCCTCGGAACGTTGCGCGACGCTTCTCCGAGTATACACGTTGCTCAGGGTCTGCGCATTGAGTGAGCACCTTCTCCAGTGCCGCGCGAATCTGGTCGTTGCCCAAGTGCAGTAGTTCGACCCTATCTGCTTCAGAGTTTTTGGTCGTCTTCTACACGGTATAGGGAGAGTGGGCAGTACAGGAAGGCCGGGAGCATGCAACGAGCACAGAAAATGCAGAAATCAAAGCCAAAACAAGGAGTTAAGGGGAGAGTTCACCGAAGTGGCGATGCTTAGAGTCGGCCCGATATTCCATGCTCTTCGACCGTCCAGCATTTCTGCAGCTCTGTTGTCCCAATTTTTGCCTTAGTTTGATGATTTCTCCTACTCGCGAGCAGGCGCAAGGTATGTTGAGGGACAACGTAGCCCGTGTGATGCTATCGAGAGAGGGAGTTTTTGCTCTATGCTCCTGGCTTTTATGGCCATTTTGCCCACCTAGGGTTTCGCGCATCCCTCGACGGCTTGGTGGCTGGTCGCGGGGCCGCTTCGGGTTTAAAGCAGTGGTTGGCACTAAATTCAGTGTTGATGAAGGTGCCATTGGAGTTGTTGCAGCGATGGACGGCGGATGAGGGAGTTGCTGACGGGCTCGCTTTATGAGGTCTGCAAAAGTCCGACCTTCGGAGGCCGTGTATATGACGAGAGCTTGCTTCCGGGTGCTTGGACGCACTTTTCTTGGGCTAGGAGCTGTTGGAGCGCATATAGATGCCCTTGTTCTTGTGCACGACTTGAAGTTTCTTTGCTCAAAGCAAGTGTTGTAGTCGCTGTAGGTGCAAGGTGTACTTTGAGCTTCTCTCGGACAAAGAGGCTCTACCAGGTCGTCTTGTTCATCTTGCTCTTTTGATAGTGACTAGAGTCTTGCGTCTAGTTTCTTGATCCGCCTGTTCTTTTGAAGGCGCTGTGTACAATTATCTTGCAGTGACTTGTTCGGTGGTCTGTTGATGTAGTGAGGGCTTGTGTCCTTGTTCTTTGATTTCGCGGCTTCGGCACCATATTTGGGATTCTTCAGAGTTGGTGATTGTACGCTGTTCAGTGGTTGTATGCTGATGTTGCTATCTGTTGCTGAACTGGTTTCTTGTTTTGGTTGTCTTTTGTCAGGGTCGTCTATCAACGTGTTGTTTTGATGCAGGTTTTGATGCAAGTTGATCTAGATCTAAGGGTTAGTAGATTGATGTATAGGTTTGTATATGTTAGAGGCGTGCTAGATCTGATCTGATTGTGCGTTGTGCTAGCTAATTGTGCGTTGTGCAAGCATAGGTTGTTTTGTACTAGTGCATTGCTGTTAATCAAATATGAGCATCTGTGCTATAACAATTTCTAGCAGTAAATATGTTCTTGCAGCAAATATGAACTTTGTGATATAACAATTTCAAGCAACAAGGAAGGTGAAGGGAGTTCGGAAAGTGTGTAACTGATTTGTATGAAGCCGGTGGAAAGCTGCCGGATACAGGTAGCTCTCCAAGACTCCTGATGTCGGGGGCTCGTACAGCTGCTGTTGCTGCCGAGTGAGAGTCTGATCTGTGCCAAGTCCGCCGTTGTTGTGGATTTCCACGTCTGTACTCCAGTCTTCTTGTATCTCTGATTTGCCTCAATGTTTGCACGGATCTTGATGTCGTCGTTGTAGGTGTGACTGGGCTTGTTGTTGGCATTGTTGAGAGTCGCGCGACATGTTTCGGCAGTACCCTGTTCACTTCTTTCTGTAGGACCGGAAATCCTACCATCTATATTATGAAAGCAACTTTGAAACAATGCAAAATAGCAAGTGATCAAGTAAATCTTAGGTGGTTTTGTGACGTGCTTGCATCATAGTCTCAGGTACATGTGTTACGATTTGTGCATGTTGTTGTGCTTGACTCCGGCATGGGGATACTTGGGCGTGTAGTGGTTTAGCATCGTGTGGTAACTGAGATCTAGATCTGGTGTCTGAGGTTGAGAATGAGTGTATGCCGAACAAGATCTAAGGTTGTTCCAACACCGAGCCCGCTTCAGATCCTCGCCATCACTATTTCAAGTTCAATGCATTACCTATTCAACTTCAACTCAACTAGATCTAAAGCTTTTGATCCCTTCCAACATTCTGTACAATGCTAAAGTCCACAAGCATCAAAGACGGTGCACAAAACGGGATCTACTATGAGGCCTAGCAACTCTCAAAGTTCTTGTGACCCATGTTTGCGCCTAACACCCAAGTCCCTCCTCACCAGAAAACGCGAAGCTACTCCTCACTCTCGATCCTCTCAACTTACCTTGACCATAAACCATGCACAATACACATGCACAACAAAAACAAAAACTAATCTCAACTCCGACCATTCACCTATCCAATTGACCGTCCCACAAAACACACTTATAAGTAGAACACCAATAACACCAAACAATGAAAACCCAAGAATACTTAATCCCATCTCAAAAAGCAATGTCCAAAATTTCGACACAAAGTTCTTTGAAAAAACTTCCATTCAAATAGATTCACTCACTAATTGTCTAAAAAACAATGACCAACTCTCTCAATATCAATGGCTGGAATCATGCAACATCCTAGACACACTAATAAATAATATCTCCAACACACTAGATAAAACTTGTAAAGCCCCACCCATACTCTAATTAACTCCCAGAACATCAAAACAAGGAGGCTATCTACCACAAAAACTCTCAAAAAAGTGGAAACAACACTTCACCACCTACGACACCATTCAAAAAACAATTAAAATTGTTAAAAATAATCCACAATGGTTCACCCACCCCATTTGCCAAGAAATACAAACCCTTCAAAACACACACATCCTGCCTCTACCTCCTCCACAAACATCACTAAATGAATGGATTCACAATATTGCAATAATTGCAAAAGAGGCCAATAAACAAACTAGAAAAATAACTACTAAATTTGCCAAAGAAAACATCAAAAAAGCCATCTCCAAATACAAACACATATACAAAACTAGCCTTAAGTAAATTAGCAGAAAAGTCTTTAAGAACTATGAATCTCCACCACTAGAGTGTATCACCAATCAACGTAACACTATCCTTGCTAGCCCCGAAGACATCACAAATGAGATATATAACGAACAAACCAAAATTAACAGACCTACAGTACCCACTTATAACTATCTACCAAAACACCCACCTACTTGTACGTGTGTTGTAAGACAATACCCATGGCATGACCTTGACGGTTTTACTATATACAAAAAACGTGAACCAGAAACCCCACTACGCACTTACTTTAATCGAGTTACATACGATACATGTCTAAAAAATTTAGAAAACAACAATGTCCCAGGACTAGATCGCATTCCAAACTCCATACTAAAACTAATGCCCCCAAGATTCCATGAACTTCTCTCCTTATTTTTTTCCCACTGCTACAAACAAAAAAAATCTCTGCCTCATGGAAAATCAATTCTACGATATTTTTATATAAAAAAGGTGACCCCTCAATGCTTCCAAATCATAGACCAATTGCCCTAGCCAATACTATCTATAAACTCTTCACAAGCACATTCACATCAATATTATCCTCATATGGAGAAAAACATCAAATCTAACACGACACCCAAGAAGGCTTCTGTGCAGAAAGAAGTACCGCTAGGCAACTCCAAACCATAATAGCAGCACTTGAAGACGCACGATTTACAAACGAAGACATATATTTTTTATATATTGATTTTAACAATGCATTTGGTTCTATTGATCATGCAAGACTATTAGCAATTATATCTAACCTTGGATATCCCACTGACGAAGTCGCACTAGTTGGAAACATCTACCCCCACTCATCCACCTCATACATTGGAGAATATTTTGGAACAACACATCCCATCTCCATACAACGAGGAACTATACAAGGCAATACCTTAAGCCCATACCTATTCATTATCTTCTTAGAACCACTACTTAGATGAACACAAAGGGAAAATAACGGATATACCTTTGATACATCACAAGTTACTATTAACTCGGCCGCTTATGCCGATGACCTTGCCGCCATAACCGGAAAATTTAAATCACTACAAATCCAACTCAACAAAATTGACAAATTTTGCGAATGGTCCAGTATGGATGTTGGCAACCAGAAGTGAGCCGCCACGAGTTGCCCAAACAAATCTAAAATGAACCCCACCGCATTCAAAGCACTTATGCAATCCGCTAACATAAACTACCAAAACCAACCCATCCCCATACTCCGTCAAAATGAATCATATGTATACCTTGGCACAAACTTGGTCGCCTTATTAAAATGGAAGATACAGATTCACACCACTACCACAAAACTTATTAAACAATGCAAAGAACTAATAACATGCCCAGCCACCATGAAACAAAAAATAAAAATGGTAGACATAGTACTTAGACCTGGAATAGCATACAGTTTCTACACAGTTCCATACTCCATGCCTGCTATTAAAAAATTGGACCAAAAAATCATAGTTGTACAAAAATCCATTTGTGGCCTCACTAAATGTATGTCAAATGCAATAATCCAACTTCCACAAAACCTATTTGGACTGGAAGCATTTTCTCTTAAAAATGCCTACCTCCGATGTATAGGTGAACAACTTCAAAATGCACTAAATGACAAAGGCAGACTTGGAAAAATCTATGAATGACTCACCCATTCCATCCTTGCCAAATATGGTGGCGCAACAAATATCCCTAGAATAAACAAAGCCGACTGCATTAGATCACCAATCACCCGAACATTTTTCCTACTAAAACATGAAGCAAAAGTGTACTTAAAAAGCACTCACAAATTTCCTATTAGAACCCTCACCCTTAGAACACATGTAGCTACAAAAAACTCAAAATAACACAAGAATTAACCAACACCTTGCCCAAAAACTCCTACAAAAACTTCTCTGAGTAAATATTACCAACCTAAAACAAATCACACTACCAAATAGAACACACATTATGAACCACAATGATTTTAAAACAAACTACACTACTCCAACCAAATTAATAAAAAGAGCCCTTAATATAGCCCAACAACTATTTTTCTATCCCCCATGCCCTAACACTTGCACCTCACCTTGCCCAATACATTAGAACACCTACACACTCAAAGACACACATACTACCACCAACAACAACATCCAAACCAGAAACAACCCCCACCAATCAACCCCACCAACCCACCATACCCACCCTTGTCCACCCTCCCAATACACATCCTCAAAATTCCATCCACACACCGCATAAATCTCATCCTCGATCACAAACACAGGAAACACATCGACTCAAATAAAATTATAAAGAATGACACCAAATATTTATGCCAATGGCAACACAATAATAACACCTACAACAAATGGTTACCTCAACGGAACCTCTTTCCATGGCACGATCAAAACACTTCCACGCATAACTCCGGAAAATTAACAAAACATTATCTTAACTCACAAAACAAATTCTACTCAAAAATCATCCAAACACATCACCCTTAAGAGCAAATTTGTGACTCTAGATCAGTTACCCCACCCATAATCATTCCCCTCCTCAACATACACACAACCGAATGCAACTCCGAAAAAGACATTCTCACATCAAACAATACAATCAAAATCAATGAGCACCAAGCACATATATACGAAGACACTGGAAGGCACCTAATTACTATTCCTGTTACAAGACTTCAATGGCTATGGAACCAATACAAAAATAAATTACAAACTCCCACAAACATAGAGCCAACAACCCAACCATTCAAAACTGAAATAATTTGGTTATACCAAAGATATAAATATCGCATCCAAAAAAATAACACCCTTAGACTTGCACAATATACATTACCCACGCCCATTGTAGACTCACTAATCTCATCTTTCAACATCCAACACTCGTATTTTTCATCCCCCGTCACATGCTCTATCCAACTTACTAAATTCTACTCTCCTTTTGAAAGGGACAAAATTTTTGGCTCACTAGGAAAAGTCTTTGACCACAAATGGATTGGAAATGGTATGGCACACCCCCACAATATAGAAGAAACACAACAAGCAATACATTGGGCAATACTTGCAGCCAAAAATGATTCAAACTCTACTTCCACTCCTTCCACTCTTATTATTACACCAGACAATAACTAGTACCAAAACTTTGACCCTCACACAGGCCCCTGTCCAAACTCTCACATCATAGCTCTATTTGAGGCAGACTCAATACCATAAAAAGAACCCACATTACCACCAGAATTGAAAAAAAACCTAGATTTGAACCATCCACCATTCAAATACTATGCATACACCATTAAAATAATAATATTGGTAACGCAGAACAACTTGCCATACTCACTTCCATAACAAATAACCTCAACATAAGAGGAATATATACAAAAAGCCCCACAAACACCCCCCCTAACCCCAGTAAATTGTAACAAAAAATGGTCTCACCTCAAGTATGCAAATGCAACACAAATCCACTCCACTACACCACTTCCCTTTCCCACATATCGTGACTATCTCCCCTAAAAGTTTGCCCCCGCACATAGTTTAACACAAATGGTTCCTTCAAAGAACCAACAGAAGTTAGTCCGGGACATTGGCATAAAGAAAAAGCCACATATGGTATATACAACTCAACCAAAGACATACAAATATCAAAAAGACTCCATGGATTTCAAAATATCCTCAGAGCAAAAATGATGGCCTTCTATAAAACCCTCCAAATACACATCTTCACAGATTGTATAAACCTTTTATATCTAGTAAACACACAAATAGCACACCCTACCCTCCACAATAGCCACCCTGACCAAGCCATCCTATTATCCATGGTCCAAATGCTACAAAATCGCACACAAATCGCAACTTTCCACAAAGTAGAGCACATGTCAACATAGAAGGAAATGAACAAGCGGACAAACTAGCCAAAGAAGGTCTAAACAAATCCCATAGACATGCTAATCACCCCATGAACACGCCCACGCTACCCCATACTACCTCCAAAGAGAAAGTTGGTCTTCGATAGAAGACACCCCGGATAAAGGCCCCATCAAATTTCTAGATAAATACCTCAAAAAAATAAGATCTAATTAATAACCTCGACCTAATCTCAATAAATTTCCCTAACATAGATAAATGGACCGCAAATAACGACATTGACAAATGAGCTCTCTACAAACTTTTGGAAAAACCCCACAATCACAGACTCAAAAAAAACATGCATTATCAAATTCCGTACTAGACAATACATGGGAAACGCCCGCAAACAACTCTTCTTTGGCATAGAAAGATTTCCATCCATAACATGCTCAATATGCGCATCCACAGACCCAGACACATAGCTACATGTACTTCTCAAATGCCAAAACCACCACATACACTCCCTAATCGTCAAAAGACACAACAAAGCGGTATGGAAAATTTGAAAACTAATAATATCATCCAATAAATCACGATGTTTTATACGTATGAACGCCGGTACCTTCAACAACAAACCACAAGAAAATACGGTCCCGCATTGGCTTCTTCCATGCACATGTGGAACCCAAAGATGTCACTGTAATGCCAGATTTAAACCAGACATACTATGCGTCAAAGGACTACCAGATAAAGACCCCCCACCGGACCACACTAACTCAAACCTTACCATCTAATTTATCGAATACAAATATTGTAATGATAGATTTTTCCCATAAGCAATAGAAAACAAAATTAATAAATACCAACCACTTATCAACGACATTATGGCCCTTGGATGGAATGTTGACCCCCTTATTGTCATTACCACCGGAGCTAGAGCTACTACCTTTATCCCCTCTATGAAAAGTCTTGAAAAAACATTCAATATCCCCATTGATCCAATCAAAAAAACATTTACAAAAATTAACACCATTGCTATCCAACATGCCATGTCCATACTTCTACATAAATGCAAACTAGAAAATAACCAACCCCTTCCAGATTCACAATAAACACCTTAGAACCCCGCAAAACACACAACTAATCTTAACAGATCACTCCTAGGAATAGAACCCGATATCCCTTGTTACTGGATATTGGCTACTCGTCCCTGGTTACATAGTGTCTATCCTCGAGAGGGGGAGTAGTTCCATACTACCAAACCTATCTCCGGTGGACATTGATTTAGTGGTGGAACGAACAGGTCTACCCTCGAGAGAGGGAAGTAGTTCCAGCTTACTAATTCCTTGTCCAGTGGGCATGGTCTAGTAGTGGAACGAACAGACACTTTATTCACGCCGGTCACCTTCGGAGACCGGCGTTCTTCTTCTTCTGGAACGAACAAACACTTTATTCACTCCGGCCCCCTCCAAGGACCAGGGTTCTTCTTCTTCTTGACCAATTGCTAAACATGACAACACACTTCAAAAATTCACAAGTGATTCAATTTTCACCCTAAAAATATAAAATCACTTGGCAAAAAAATCTAATTCCATCGGCTATTACTGAAAAAATAAGGTTATTATTGTTTGTTCTCTCCATACATGCACGTTGCTCAACGTGTCGGTTATTGGGGGTTCAACTTGATCCGAATGAGTGGGAGCAACTAGTTTGCCTCCGTTCCATCGGCAGGAATATGTCAGGTATCTGTCCGAGTTGCAGGGAAAAGCTGACAGGAATGTGAGGACAGACGAGACTCTGCGCTCCGGATGAATATTCCCCCTCCATTCTCGGCGGCACAATGGCGCACTTCGCAGGCTGGCAGTGGAGGCAAAAATGCAATGTGCGCACCCTGAAGAGAATTTTCTGTCATATAGTACGGTAAGTGCCTTCAAGTTGCGCAACTCTCTCTTCTCGCTCCCGAGTTACTGCCATTCTATTCCGCGGTCGAATGTTTTTGTGCGATTCTGACGCTCCCATCGCTGGACCAACACATTTTAACTTTTGAGCATCCTCAATGCATACCTTGGACCCAACCCTAAACCGCAACTTCCAAGGAACACTTGGTAACCCCGCCTTAACCCACCCGTGAACAAACCCTCAACATTTCAGGTCTAGCAAAGTCTGGGCTCCCACACGCCACGTTTGTCACCCTTTCAAAACCCCTAATATCTCCCTCTAGGTGACCTTTGGCTTTGACTACGATCCATGTTGCGTGGTCTTGCTGTCACATTGGATATGAAGTGGCTATTCAGGTTGTGAAGCAACTGTACAGTCCGCAACTGTACAGTCCCTTCCACAAAGTAAGGGAACCACTTGCTGTTTCTCACACACACAGGAAGAGACCAACAAGAAAACTTGACTAATGCTACCTCATGTACACATCAAATATTTAATTTTTTCCATAAATAGTTAGCTTTAAACATGTAGAAGTTTCTTGCTAAAAAAATATAAATCTTTGGTAATCATTTCTAACTTGAAAATTGGATTGATCAACAACTACTACTACCACTGTATGCTACCTCCTCTGGCATCAATAACAACTTATATCCATTTTGGCATGCTTGCAACTAACTTGTCTAACATCTCTATTGGTATGCTCTCCCAAGCTGCTTGCACTGCATTCCACATTTGCTCTTTGTTTTTTGGTCTTCTCATCTTCTGGACCCTATCTTTACAAATCATCCACATGTTTTCTAGAGGGGTGTCTACCCTCGAAAGGGGGAAGTAGTTCCATACTACTAACTCATGCCCGATGGGCATGGACTTAGTGGTGGAATGAACGGGCACTTCACTCACGCCAGCCCCCTACGGGGACCGGCGTTCTTCTTCTTCTTCTTCTTCTTCTTCTTCTTCTTCTTCTTCTTCTTCTTCTTCTTCTTCTTCTTCTTCTTCTTCTTCTTCTTCTTCTTCTTCTTCTTCTTCTTCTTCTTCTTCTTCTTCTTCTTCTTCTTCTTCTTCTTCTTCTTCTTCTTCTTCTTCTTCTTCTTCTTCTTCTTCTTCTTCTTCTTCTTCTTCTTCTTCTTCTTCTTCTTCTTCTTCTTCTTCTTCTTCTTCTTCTTCTTCTTCTTCTTCTTCTTCTTCTTCTTCTTCTTCTTCTTCTTCTTCTTCTTCTTCTTCTTCTTCTTCTTCTTCTTCTTCTTCTTCTTCTTCTTCTTCTTCTTCTTCTTCTTCTTCTTCTTCTTCTTCTTCTTCTTCTTCTTCTTCTTCTTCTTCTTCTTCTTCTTCTTCTTCTTCTTCTTCTTCTTCTTCTTCTTCTTCTTCTTCTTCTTCTTCTTCTTCTTCTTCTTCTTCTTCTTCTTCTTCTTCTTCTTCTTCTTCTTCTTCTTCTTCTTCTTCTTCTTCTTCTTCTTCTTCTTCTTCTTCTTCTTCTTCTTCTTCTTCTTCTTCTTCTTCTTCTTCTTCTTCTTCTTCTTCTTCTTCTTCTTCTTCTTCTTCTTCTTCTTCTTCTTCTTCTTCTTCTTCTTCTTCTTCTTCTTCTTCTTCTTCTTCTTCTTCTTCTTCTTCTTCTTCTTCTTCTTCTTCTTCTTCTTCTTCTTCTTCTTCTTCTTCTTCTTCTTCTTCTTCTTCTTTTTTTCTAGAGGGTTAAAGTCAGGAGAATTTGGAGGCCAATTGAGCATCTTTAAACCAATATCTTTGATGCAATTTTTTTTTTACTCTGGCTGTATGTGTTGGTGCACCATCCAACATAAATACTAATTCTTCATAGTTAGCATGGTGGTAGAAGTAGGGCAATAATCCTTGCTCACATACAATCTCCTCAAAGTCCATAGTAGTGCGTTGTCTAAAAGAAATTCAAATAAAAAAACACTTACTAGTTGTAGTAAAAGCACCCCAAACCATGATTGACATCCTTCCAGACTTGAATGTTGGTGCTAAACATTGTGAATGAAATTTTTGTGAAGTAGTACGGCATACTCGAGTTTGACGTGAATAAGCACCGATCTCAAATGACAACTCATCACTCCAAATAACCAACTTCCATTGTTCCACCGTCCAATGTTTATGCTCTTTTTCAAAGGCTAACCTCAATTTCTTGTGTCTCTCATTTAAGAAAGGTTTCTTCTTGGCAATCCGGTTGCCAAATCCAAGGTCATGCACTTCTTTTTGTATGGGATTCATACTCACTGAAATGGGCAAGCTACTAGCAAGTTCAGCAAGAGGTATTCTACAGTTCTTGAGAATGTCATATTTGAGAACTCGTCGATCAATCTCTTGCAGCTTATTTGGACGTCCAGATCTTTTTGCTATTTGTACTGAACCTCGCTCTCAATATGTCTTGAGGACTAATGAAATGCTTTTTTAAAATTTTCCAACTACATTTGCAATTTCACTCAAAGATGCTCCAGTTGTGTTCATTCCTACAATAAAACTCTCATCTTCTACTGATAAGAAGTAACTTGTCATGGTACTAGTGAGGGAGAATGAAAATGAACTTGCTAAATGACAGACAGAACAATTCTATGAGCTACTAAACCAACAACTACAGCATCACAAGAAATCGAATTTTGTAGCAAAACCTTCTAGGTATGAGTAACCTTCTCAACTCACAGATCATCACAACTACTCAACTTCACGACATTGCAACCAAAATTGAACATCTTAGGTACTCATAGAGCTCCCTATTCTCAAAAATATCTGCATTGCTTCAAAAAGCTTCACATACCACATGGTACTCAAATTGATGTAACACATGGAATTGCTAGTCTAGAAGCCAGTGACGGCTCATAAATGCATTTTCAGATACTACAATTATGTAATTGCAATTTATCTTGGCTGAATCAACTTCCTAATTTGGATGTTCAATCAAATCAACTGTGTAACACATGTGAGCTGAGCCATGGGGGATTACCTTACTTTATGGAGGGGACTGTACTATACATGGCGTGTTGGGTTGAGGCACAATGCCCTCCATCCTTCCGTTCATTCTTTTGAGGCTCACTGCACATCACTGACTTTTGTGGTTTTGGGTGCATATTGCATGGATACATTGTGGATTCCCTTACCTCCCAAATTGTTTTCCAACGTGACTCTGAAATTATGGTTTTGGTTACACGAGTGTATGTAATTCATATGGAAAGTTACTTCTGAAAAATTATCGTTAAATGTTTAAGGTAGGTGGTGTGTCCTATAAAAATAGGACAGTTTTGACCAGATTGCATTTACCAGTTCTGGATTGGATGAGGCCATATATCTTGCATAAATTTGCGTTTTCCCAAGGGAAGTCCCACTTCAAGATCCAACAATTCTCCAAAGTTTGCTCCCTTCTACATTTTCTTTGGTTCAACTGATGCTTATCCCATCCTATTCAATCGTGAATTTTCCTTTCTTAAACCTATAGCAATTCATTTTCCACCAAATTTCAAACAAGGAGGACCTTGATCACATATGGTTCTACCTTGAAATTTATACATGACTCTAACATCAACATGACCTTATTATTAGTAATTCGAAATTACCCTGAACACAATATTACATCACCTTCATATGTGTAAAAAACATCCATCACATTTCACTAATGACAATACAAAGATATATGTTTCAAGGTACATGAAGCATTGAAAAATCTGTACAGACTTGTTAGATGTCTCTTTTTCTCCCACATGCCTACATGTGTCCCTTCTTTCCAAATCTAAAAATTTCAAGCAAAAACCATTCTAACAAAGTCACCCTTTAACATTAATCATCGTCTTTATCTACCATATGGAATTGTTATAAGAAAATATGAAGGCAAACTAATTACGGTGTGTTTATCGGAATGATGTTCAGATTAGGGGGCAATGAGGGCGTCAATCCACCCTGGCCTGGGTCACACGGGTCACGGGTGTGAAGTTCCCAGGTTTCCAAGAGTTCTGGGAGTTTTCGCATAGGTTTAAGCACCGCGATATTCGTTTGCAGGTGAGGTCAAAGATCAGAGTCCATCAACAGGCGGACTGTTCGCAGCGAAAGTGCGACGTGAGATTTCTGTCAGGTGGCGGAATATGTTACAATGCTGCGGTCGATCGCAGCCTCGATTTAGGCGTTTGCAACTGTATTTAGACACCAAGTGGACTTCTGTCCACCTTTTTTTGTGAATCTCGCATGTGAGACGGCCTTTGAACTCTCTCTGAACCTTCGAAGTGCGGTGGCACTTAGGAGTACTGTAACTCCATCGTGCACAACCGCTCGCATGAGGTCCTGCTGGTTTTGTTCACCGCTCTCTGACATCGACAATTTGCACGGTCACTTTCATTGGCAGCAATGCTAGATCATAGTTGTGATTGAAGTGCTGTGCAGGATTCTTGTCAAACCAGTTGAGCTGTTATGCTGGCCTCTTCTAATTTATTCAGGGGGTGTGTTTCGCCGATTGGGCCCTACGGAGGTCTAGACATGTCGCTCGAAAGCTTAATCAAGATGCAGAGCGTTGGCGTCCGGATGATCGACGACGGCAACGCGCCCAGGGCGGGGGGCGTGGCGCAGGGCTCCGTCCTCGTCACATTAGACGTCACCAAGGAGGTCTGCAACGCTGCTGTCTACTGGGCGCTCGGCAATGTCGTCCGCCGAGGGGACAACTTCAAAATCGTGGGCATCATCACTCACGTCTCCAATCCAAGTACAATACCACCGTAACTCTTAGCAGGGTCGATTGCTGACGTTCTCTTTCCGATCGGATCGGTAACTGACGATGCTCTTGTTTCTTTATGCTCAGTGGGGTTCAAGACGCGGGTTGATAAGAACAGCTGGGTCGGCAGCAACGGCATCATGCTCCAACACGAATTCCAAATGAAGCGGAACTTGTTGGAGACTATTCCCCACGTCAAGGAGTGGTGTGACAAAGCCGAAGTAAGCCATGATCCGACCTGGAACATGAATTTGATTGTTCTCGTATTTTCATCGCTGATTGAGTTTCTGTGTCGATGCGCGCTTTTGCAGGTGACATTACAGATCGATGTCAAGGCCGGGTACGCAATTAAGAATATCGTCGTCGATGAAGCGAAGGCCATTAGCGCCTACCACGTCGTCCTGGATAGGTGACCACCCAAAACCTGTCGGTTGCAGAAGTGATTCGCAATTTGTTGCACCCGATTTGAAATTCATGGATCGGTATGGATCGATCGCAGGACAATGAAGAACGATCGGAAGTTCTTCGTGGACAATTTGACATGCTTTGTCTCGCGAGCACGCAACAGCGGCGGTGTGGACACCATCCGATCCTTCTCCGTATCGAAGCAGCTGCCGCCTCTCGTGCCCACCCCTCCAAACACCGTTCTGCGGAGCGCTGTGCTGCAGCCCATGCAGCCATCGACGACGGATTCTATCATGTCAATGGCGTCCCTGACGTCCAATACCTCGAACCATTCGAACCATTCGAATTCTTCCGGCTCCTTCGACATCACCATCAGCGATGGCTTCCACACGCAGGACAGCGATTTGTTCTCCGCGGCCCCCACAACGGGCGAATCGTTCGACGAAGCTCCGACGTATCGCTCGTCGATTCCTCTTTCCGCATCCACGCTCGCGAATCGTTCGAACGTGAAGGCCCCCGCTGGAGCTGGGCAGCAAATGGGATACAACCTCGTCAACCGGAAGCCCACGCTTCGAAAATGGCTGGCGGAAGAGGATGCAACCCAACCGCTGGATGAAAATCCCAGTGAGCGCGCTCACAAAATCCTCGGACCAGCGCCGGTCGTCGATCAGCAAGTGCGACGCACCCCGATGACATTCCTCGAGAAATCTGTGCACGCTCCGCCACTGCCCGCTGCACCCGCGAAGCTGCAGCCTCCCCCAGGACGCGCTCCGGCGGTGCCGACGAATGTGCCAGAGAAGGTGACCACCTTGCCCGCGCCACCATTGTCGAGAATGCCGTCACCCCCGCACAGCAAGCTGTCGCAGAGCCTGCACAAGACGGTGTGGGTGTGGACTCGCAGCAAGGAGGTGATGCGAGCGGCTGTGGAAGTTGGTTGGACGACGTTTATCTTCACTCCCGACACGAAGTTCATGGCCCCGCAGTGGTCTTGTATGTTCAACCCTAAACCTTAGCAACGTAGACCGTGCATTGGTTTTGAGCTTGGAATGATCAGATTATTTGTGGATGTGCAGCGATCGAGTGGATCAAGCCTCTGTTCTTGGAAGGAGGGCGGTTTCTGAACCAGGAAGGCAAGCAAGTGGCGCTTCTCGGTCAGGTCTACTCCGGCGAGCAGCTAGACTACCTTCCTGCGATGATGTGCGGGGCCGAGACTGTCGTCATCAACGACCTCGACTGGCAGGTTCGTGAGGATCCAATATTGCAGAATCACTTGGTTTTCCGGGAATGCGATAGCTGATGCTGTGATCTTCGTGCAGATTATCCCTCCTGAAGATGTGGTGGCGGCCTTCCAAGGTAGGCGCACTCATCTCTTCGCCACTGCCACCACCGCTTCCGACGCCCAAGTATACCTCGAGGTATTTACAGGCTCCTCACCTTACATCAGCTAATCCAGAGGTAGGCAAACCATCCTCAGGGCAATCTTTTAGTGGTAAAACTCATCCGGACTTTGCATTTGCAGGCTCTGGAGGTGGGCATGGACGGCGTGGTGCTGCACACAGAAAATATCGCCGAAATCGGTGCTCTTCGGGTATGTATGTACAACCGCAATTGTTGTCACGAATTCACGTAACAAACTAAAAGAGATCATCTGATGGTTTCACGATGGGTTGCAGGACTACCTGTCGAAGAAGAAGATGGAGACGGACCGTGCAATTGAGTGGGCCAATGCGGAGCCACCCATCAAGGAGGTGAGTGAGCTGAAGCTGGATGGGCCGCAAGAGGAAGACCAGCACGATCAGGAGCTGGAGCAGGATCGAGAGCAGGAGCACGAGCAGCACGATCAGGAGCTGGAGCAGGATCGGGAGCAGGAGCAGGTGCACGAGCATGACGGATTGACGCCCGAGCACTCCATGACGAGATCTGAAAGCAGTAATGGCGTGCACTGGGTCTCGTCCTCGCCAAGATCGGACTCGAACCCCCTCGACCACTTGAGCTCTTCACCACGGCTCACGGACAGACTGCCGAGTAACAGTACACCCCTCACAACGTTCGTTGCTCCAACACCACCACCACCCACACCAGGGCTGCGCCTCGCGAATGCCACCGTCAAGAGCGTCGTTTCCGTCGGCGAGGGCGACCGAGTATCTGTGGACCTCTGCAATCTGCTGAATCCTGGCGAGGCAATGCTCGTGGGTTCCTTCTCGAAAGGCATGTTTCTGGTGCATTCCGAAGTCCAATCCAACAGCACATCGCGCAAATCATTTCGCGTCAATGCGGTGAGTGCATAACCGACTATCGAGCATTGATGTATGAATAAAGGTGATAATAGAGTTTTCTGTAAAGAAATCTGCTATTTACTTACTCTCAATATCTACTAGATGTGGACGAGCTGGGTGGTCTCGGGTAGAATTTTATAGTGGATGAGCTTGGTGGTCTGTAAACACAACTTACAAGTAGTTTGTCACCTTTGAGAATGAAGGAGAGGTCATGTCGTACCATCTCTGATAGGTGTTTTCTTTTTGCGCCATGGCAGGGTCCAGTGCACGCATACACAGTCATGGCTGGAAGGCGCATCACGTACCTGTCCGAGCTGGTGTCGGGAGGGCAGGTGCTGGCCGTCGACGCGTTTGGAAACTCCCGCACTGTGCTTGTGGGGCGTGTTTCGATCCAGTCTACGCCTCTCGTCCTAATTGTGGTCGAGGTCTGGGGCAAAAGCTTCAACGTCATGCTCCAAGAATCAGATTCAGTCCGTCTTGTTATCCCTGCAGGTACATTGTAAAAGTGTGACAGTTTCAGTCTTACTTCTGATGCTCTGGTTGCATTCTTTTGGGTTCAGAATCTGACCCATATCGATGTTGTTCTTCTTCAGAGCATCAGCGTCCAGGCAGGGAAGCCATCGCCGTAACGAAACTACAACCAGGGGACGTCGTCGTCTTGAGTATGGAAGACGCCGAAGCATACGAACAGTAGGTGATTAGTCTACCAGGATGTGCAATGATTAATTTTGTTTAAGAAGCTGAACGATCATATTTTCGAGGTCAACGATTGTTTCGTGCCACTTTACTCGAAGTCAATAGTTTCCGATTGAAACTGTCACGCTTTTAGATAATTATGTAAGATTGAGAGTTTACTGCCAAACCGTTCACTGACGAAGTTATCACTCCAGTCGTTTGGTTGGATTATCGCAAGAGCTTGTTACTGGCTAAGTTGATCTGTGTATTGTTTTTCAAATATGTACTTCAGAATGCCATCCTCAGATTTGAAGTGACGTAAGAGCGATGGCAATGGAGAAAATGCATGGATGAGGGATAACGAAGTCCGTTCAGTTTGCGAAATGGAACAAACCGTTGCAATTTTAAGAGTGTATTTGATCATTTTCTGCTGCTCTGTGGTGATGATTTGTCAAAAACGTATTTGCAAACGCTACGGGACTTTCATGGCTAGTACATTGTTACCGGTAAATGAAATATACTCAGCGTGCCATGCTTTGCCCTACAACTGCCTCTTCACAGAAGTACTGTGCTGACCATAAAACTTCATTACACATGATAGCCATCCCACAGATGATTGATCTGTCTGCTTTTACTGTATCAAATTACAGAGGAAAAAATAGTCGAGTGGACCAATTGCCTGTTCTATTTGGGCCTGAACAGCAGGCGTGATCTCCAACACACAGCCAATTGCCCCCTTCACAAAAGAAAGACCTTCCACTGAAAGATATAGCAAGGGCCGTCGTTTGGGGCATTATCAATCAACACATAGCCACGCGCTCCATCTGGTTCCACCATGGATAATCAGCTCATACGGCGTTTTCTTACCTGCCAAATTACCACTAAAAGATATAGATGAGCCGTTGAACTCCCCCTCAGTGAATGAGATCTTGCTGACAAGCTGCACCTCTTCCACACTGCTTTGGACTTAAGGGGAAACCCAGTCCGATATCTCCACATGCCTAATGAACCCCGCTTGTAGTAGTTTTTCTAATTCGGCCTTGACAATGAAGTGTAGATTAGGATTCACACGCCCTTCTTTTTGCCTACTTGGCACTGTTCTAAGGAGTAGGGAAATATGATGTTGAGTCACCTTAGAAGGAATGCCCTTGAGATCCTTATAGGACCACGCAAAAATGTCTCGATATTCTACCACTAACGCCTTGTACTCCCTCAATTCCTCCTTGGTCAAAGCAGTTCTCACTTTAATGCTTCGCACTTCTTCTCCCTCACGAGAGACCTCCATTAATTTCCAATCATCGTGATGCACGTGCGGTTGTTGCGTGGGTCCCTTGTACCAATCACTCAAAATTTGGGGGTATACTGCGCCCGTGCTTCTAGCTAATATACCGGTGGACGTCCTTCTTGAGTGGAGAGCTGGGTTGAGGGGCGCTTCATCTTTCAAAACCTCTAGTTCTTGCACTTGGGTGCCATCGACATCTATTCCAAACACTTATGAGTGCTCCAAGTCGTCTATCACAGGGATGAGGCTAGGCTTCAATTCCCAGTCCCTATCGACCAGAATACCTTCTATAAAATTCACCGCGGTGGCCTTGTCTGCACTCGATGTGGGGTGTTCTCTCAACCACTCTACAAATTCACTCGTAGTGTTTCATTCATAAAGTCCCGGACCCATGCTGCTGAACGGAGCTGAGGGACCATCACTGGCTGGGCTCTATCCGCTGCTGTCGTGTAGAGAGGGGAGCGCTATGGGAATTCATGGAGAATCTGGCTGCAACCGGAATAGATGGTAGGAGAGTCTAATTGTGTCTTCATTCTTCTGTTCTTCAAACCTTCATATCTTCATATCTTCGACTCTTCAAATAGCTCTCCGTTGGCCTATCATGTGATGGCTTTAAATGGGTCAAAGATAAAAATAAGGTGATAAGAACCCACGGCCTCGGATGGGTAAAACGGGATGGCCAGACTAAAAGTTGAAATCGTCCGAAAGATTGGCTCCTAAATTTCTAATCCACGGTGACCAGCAATCACGCTTCACCAGTGGAAACAACATAAATGCAACCGTGTGGCTGATCAATTCCACTTTGCCGCGACAAAATTTACGAAGCAAAATTGAAAACAACTAGCCTTCAATTCCGGCAGGGAATAACAAAATAAAGACGACGAGCCTCCAAATCCGGCTAGGAATAACAAGCCACAAGCCACAACACATGAGTCTTCATGTCTTTTTGTCTTCAAATCTTCGAATTTTTTTTGTCTTCAAATCTCGAAGTGTTCAAAAAACACAAAGAAACTCAAAAGAAGTGTTCAAAAACACAATGGAAAAGCTTCCACCTAGACTGTAACCTTCAAACAAGTGCCACAGATGATTCAAAATCCCAAATATTTAGTGTAATATCGTTTTGAAAATCTAATACAAATAAATAATACTCCTAAAAAATTCAAGTCATTCTAAACTACTATCTAAAAGTTATATGAGTTCAAAGTTCCGCCCCTTCTAGATATTCAGTCGCTCATAACTTCTTCTTCAAAATTCCAAATTGGAATTGCAATAGCTTTTTGGAGAGCTATGACAATGGTACACACATATTCTAAATCTCAAATCATACTAAACTACTGTCCAAAAGTTATAGCTTGTTGAAACCTCTGCCCTCTCAATGGATGGCCTCGGGTTTTTACAATTTCAAATCTTCATAACTTGTGCTATACAACTTCAAATTCAGATTATAGACACTCTTTGAAAAGCTCTTGACAGAAGGAACATATTATCAAAATTTTAGTTCAAAAAGATTATTTCTCAATGAGCTACACACAATCGAAATTCGGCTACAAACCCTTCCTTCTCTCACCCACACACACACTAAAGAATCTCTTTCCTAACTTTTTCGCCTTATCTAAAGTGGAGGTGGGGCACATCAGTCCATGCTCTTTACCTCAAGTCAAACTAAAGATACTTATCCCCTTTCTATCCATTCAACTTGAACCACCCAAATCCCTTAGTGAATTTATTTTATTGAAAGGCAAAACTATGGACCTTTCAAACAACTAGATAACTAAAAATAAAATAAACAAACATAAAATTACTTTCATAGAGTAGCTATAGGCTATTCATAGATGCATAAAAGCGTAGAATACCACCTTTCGATCGCTAAGTCGAAGACTTGGTTGGTTGGAGATGCGGTGGTCTTTGGTTGCCCGTCAATCCGGGTTCGAAATCGATCGAGCTTGGGTGGGCTACAACTTGGCATGCTAGCAAGGCTGGAAACTGAACCAGTCAACCCGCTACCTATTCCCCTGAGCTATGCATATGACAAAGACAATGCTCTGTTACCTTTAAACCGTGGTTCTCACCATGACCAACCCCTTTTACCTCAACTCCTCGCTTATTAAAATCTATACTTATCAAGACTAATACTAATATGTATATGATGGAAGAATTTCCATCAGGACACCGCTTTGTGAGGTACAAACCTCACCTTCTTAAGAAATTCTTTTGCCAACACCTCCTGAGACTCGTCTTCTGAGGAGCTTGCACACTCATGGCATAGGCCCAACCTACTTGGTTGGATGTTTATCCTTGTAAAATTTTCCGGAGGCCCATAAGTTATGTGGGGTTTGGATCCTCTCCACTCTACTTTAGCATTGGCAACCTTTAACCAAGGCCGTCCTAATAGCAATGGATACGCCTCCTTGTCGGAGTGTATTCGAATGATATCTAATGTTAGATATCAATGTATTCCAAGTGCGTTAGAAGATTTTAAAAGTCTTATTTGTTAATATGTTTGCATTAAGAGCACTTGGAAATGGATATTAATCAATTAATGTATAATATAAGTGACACATGTTTATGCCATATTAGTCACTGAATGTATATAAAGTACCATATTTGAAATTTTGTTTGCTTTTAATGAAAATATTAGTTTTTAATAATTTTTATAAATATTCATTGAAAACTTCGTTTGAACACTTAGCCGTGGCTCGGCCCAGCTTCGGCACCAGGGTACACCAGCTTCGGTACGGGCGTACACCAGCTTCGGAACCGGGGCACACCAACTTCGGCCAAGGTTTGGAGTACGATTCCCACTCCAAAACACTTCCAAAACACTCACTCTCGTGTTTGTTTACGATTCTCACTGCGCCATTTTCCACACATTTTGCGATGGAGCGCCTGGCAATGGCGGCCACCTCGTGACGGAGCTCCGGGGCAACTTCACGTTGATTTCCTTCGCTCTCGATTTGGCCTCGTTTTCCGATCTCTGGACCTCTGCAAATCAGGGTGGTGCTAATTGCCGGTAAGTTTGCTTCAACTTCTTGCTTGTACGCTTCCTTCCGATGATTTCGTGGTTTTGATTTCACTTGATCAATTTTCCAGAGCATTGGTTGTAGAGAATTCAAGGTTAGATGTGCTCTTACTTAGCGGTTCTTTTTCAGAATTCTTTTGTTTCGGCTTTGTCGTGTTGTCGGTTGTCTAGTCAGCGGTGCAATTTTGCTGAAGTTCGTGAAAAGAAAATCTTGAATTTCTTAAGGTTAGCTGAGTTTGTGCTTTTGAGTGGATGTTTTGTTTAGCGATTAGTACCACTAGATTTCAAGTTGACGGTGCCAGAGAATCGTTGAGCGGTTTTGAGTGTCTTGAAGATATTAACATCATTATTAGTTTAGGGCGTGGAATGCATGAGGTTTTTTAGTGTAGTGGAATGGAGAGTTGGTAAGGTACCAGGTTACGATTTTCTGTCTCAATTTGGTGTTTGACGTGTAGGAGGTCTGAGCATGAGCTGGTCAGTGGTTAGCAGTCTGTAACTTTTAGTTGTGAGCTTCTGAACGGACAGAGTATGACCAAAGGTTTGGATCAGATGTGAAACCGTGCGAAGAGGTCCTTGTAGTAGCTTTGATTGCTGGACGCATTTGTATGGCCTTCTAGTCTACGTAGAACTCATTCTATGCAAGGTGCAAGTGCAGAAGTGTGAAGCTTCCAGCTCACTATGTTAGTCTTCTGTTATTAACGAGCTCTATTACCAATGTGAGGTCTTGTTTAGGCATTGATCCGTTTTGTTGGAGATGGTGATAGTTATGTATTAAACGTTGTTGAACTTCTGTGTTGTATTCATGCGCAGGCAGGCTCGGAAGAAGTTATGGCTCAACAACGCAACCTATTTTCTTTTTTCAAAAAAGGTCGAGAGACGCCATCTAAAGGAACTTCCTTAAATTTGTCTTTACAAGGGGATGGGAATAGGCAAAGAGAGGTGAAATCAGAGGATATGAGTGCAAGAAGCATTTTTAATGCTGAGGAGAAAAATAGGGCAAACAGTGGTTCACCTTCTTCCAGGCAAGACCTTATTCTTTGAATACAACAATGAAAATGTGGCCCTATTTTGCTGGATATGGGTGTTTTTGAGCATTGAGTTGCAAGATGCACTTCTGGAGTAATCTATGCACCAATGCTTACAATTCCTAAGAACGTGACAAATTTATTCTTATTTTTAGATGCTTTGCTTGTCGTTGAGGATGCAGTATTTGACCAATTATATTGATTAGATATTACATCAAACTCCTTGTTTTTACCACACTTTCTGTCTTTGTCATCTATCTGCTGCTAGTATGTGACTTAATTTTGTGTGTTTCTGCAGTCAAAGTTTTGAGGCTAGTTGTTGCAGTTCGTAGAGACAGTATTCCTCCGGATTGCTCCCAATCGTCACTAAGAGCCCCCCAAAGTAACCGCTCTGGTTTCGTTCCCACAAAGACCTAAATATCTTCTTCCCATACCCCAGATTACTAACCTTACCCAAGTAATCCAATTACGAGTTAGCTATAGTTCTTTATCACTTATGTTAGATCCGGATCTGTCCGGATCCGGATGCTATACAATGGTTTCCGGAGAAGAGTTTCCGGAAATCAAGAGGGTGGTTTGATTAGTCTCTGTTCCTCCTCAGAGAGTCTCATGGAGTTTTCAAGCGAGTGGCCGAAGTCCACTGACCCGGTTTTGTGTAAGTGGTTGGATTTCCCACTACCCTGTGACTTAAAGTGGCTAGGTACCCACTGTCCGGATTCTTAGAGTGACCAAACAACACTCTTCCTACTATGCTAACTGGTAATTCGATTGTTGTAGCCGGACTTCGACTCTCACGACATCCGGAAGGCCTTCCGGATGCGGTCACACAGAGACTAACCCGGCTACAACGGCATTCCGGGGGGTATGACTGTAAATTTCCGGATCAGAGACTCACGGTTCGCTATGGTTATTTAATCTAGGTACTGGTATCAAGCTTTTTCTTCCTCTCTTAGGGGAGAACTCCGGTATTGACCGGAGATCAGTTTAGCACGGTTTCCCGCGCAAACTAGAGATTACCAGGAACACCTCTGCAGTTCATCTCTTCCCCTCCTGGCTACTTCCGGACCCTGGGAACTACCAGGAACACCTCTGCAATAGTTCTCTCCAGCTCTCCCGGGCGATCTCCTGATACTACCCTCGATACCTTCCCCCTCCGGCAAGACAAGTGAGTTACTCTAGTCTGGAAAAATTCCTCACACAACCACACCCTCCAGAAAGGATCTGTCACTCACAGGATTCATACGTCCCATACAAACACAAGGTAGCAAATCTGGTGAAGAAAATGGTAACGTATATTTCCGAGTGAAATGAATAAGATGAAAAGGTTTTGCCAAAAACCCTACTACTAAGTACTTACAAAGTCCTGCCTAAACTTAGGTATCTTCCTAACTAACAATGGGAAGTCCGCTAGATCTTATCTAAAAGATCCGAGAAATCCGGAAAAGTTCCAGATCGGATCTCAGATCTAGAAATCACGGAACAGTTTCATCTCCGGAATTCCTTTCCTAACTACAAAAACTGGCTATTGACTCCGGCAGCAGCCGGGTGCACTATGGGCCCCATCGTTAGTCGCTGCGGATCCGGAATCTAACCTTGAGACAAAAGAAATGAAGTACAAAAATTAACTAATCCTAGGTTGGAGCTCCTGGGCCCCGATTTCTCCCACTTCGGCGGGAGGGGGAGATCTCTACCGAAACGCGTGCCTTGCCTTTCGCTTTCTTCGATGTTGCTGGCGAAAGGGTAGCCTTCCGGGTCGAGGGCTCGGATGCTGGGGGAACAACTGTCACCGGAGTACTGGCGGCCGGTGGTGGAGGTGGCGCTTGTGGTGATCCTTCCGGAATCGGTGGTGCCGGGGTCCTTGCCACAGAAGCTGACCCGGTCTCCCAGACCAAGTCCCTGTAGCTTCCGGAAGGGCTCCGGGGTCCGTCTGCCAACCTCCGGGATACGGACCTAGGTGCAACCGGAAGGGCGCCTTCCGTCGGAGGATCTGGCAGCCTCATATTTGGTGGTGACAGGAGATCCGGAAGCGTCTTCAGAATCTGACTCGTACTGGGATTGGGAGGCACGATACCTTCCGTTGGGGTTCGTGGCGAAGTATCCAGGGACTCCGGATTCGCAGAGGTTCCCGGAGCTGGCGTGGTCTTGGTCGGTGGTTCCGGAGAAGCTGCAGTCCGTATGGTGGTCGGGGTAACTTCCGGACCAGGTGCTGGTGGTACTTCCGGGTATTCCATGACGATGTTATCAATCAGCAGCTTTATTTGTTCCCAGGTTTGCCCCATCTTATCCGCCTGATCGAGGAGGAATCGGATGATGTTGGCCCGGGTGACCTTCTCCTTCTTCTCCACCAGTTCGGTGAAGAGCCGGCTCCGGTTGACCACGTCCACCGGAATATTCAGGAAGGCCCGGACCTCCAATAAGGCGGCTGCGGAAGCGTTGGCCTTTTCCTCGGCCAATTTCCGGGCCACCACCGCCTGAGCTGCCTCCGCTAGATACTGCTTCGTCTTCCGCTCGTTCTCAGTACTGACCTTGTACAGAAAAGCGATATGGGTATGCAATGCTTTGTTACCCATCTCCCGGCTCCGGAGCTCCTCCACCCGGTTGATTGCGTCCTCCAGTCGTTCGACGCCCAAGCTCCGGAAGATCTGCTCCACACTGGTGGTGATGATGTGGTTGGTCTCTTTGAGGATCCCAACTCTCCAGCCAATGTTGCGGGTCAGCTCATCCATTAGCTTGAGCTGACCCTTGGAGTCGTCCCGGTCCACCTTCCTCTTCTTCCGGCTGGTCCCTTCTGAGGGTCCGGACTCGTCATCTTCGGACGACGCGGAGGAGCTGTGGATGCTCGGGCTCTCCGTCTCGGGTTCCTTCCCTCGAGTCCTCTTCGGGGCCTTCCGGCCTTCCGGAGTGCTGGTGGTGGCTGCCTCCGGAGCTGGCTCCTCCTCCCCGGACTCTCCTTCTTCAGACTCCTCCCCTCCGTACTTCTGGAAGTTGAGGACTACGTCATACGTCCGGATTTCCGCTGGGGTGAGCTGTTGGTGGTGCGCATAGAGGTGCACCACGTAGGATGCCAGGGGTGTTGCCGTCTTCTTCACCCTCTGGAGATTGGCCACCAGACGGTTGATCATGTCCGTCATGAGTGTCCCCCAATCCACTACTATCTTCTCCCGGAGTGCTCCCAGGAAGGTGCAGGCCCACTTCGCTACCAACCGCTTCGGCTTTTCGGGATGGAAGATAGGGTTTAAAAACCCTAGCACGAGCTGGGCGTCTAGGTGCTTAAGGTCCTGCAGGTTGTAGCCGTCCTTTGGGTCCGCTGGGTTACCAAACTCGTCCGCCAGGAACTCGTCCTGCCGTTCTACTACCTTGGTGCGGCCGGCCCGGAAGTCATATGCCTGGGACCACTCCGGGACTCCCCAACTCTCCGGATGGGCCTTCATCAGCCCCTTGTATTTCTCGTCCGGGGTGCCTATGAGTTCCCGGACGTAGACCTCCTCCCGCATGCCCCATGGAACTTCGAGTAAACCCGCGCAGCCCATCGTCTTCAGCCTCGACTTGAGTAGGTTGAACTCTTCCAAGTCTTCTGGAATGTTTGGTAGGACGCGTGCCAAGGGCGGGAACGCAACAGCCGGTTCTTCGTCTCTCCGGCCACGCCCATCCCTATCCGTCCTCTTCTTCTTTGCCATAGGCACAAACTTCATGGGCCCTGCCTATTACCTCACAATCCCTCGAGGTTGTCCCTGCACGCACCAACCTCACAAAGACTCTCCCTAACGGATGCACGTCCGTTCTAACTGTCTGAAGTCCAAACCCTAACAGCAAGCGGTTAACAAAACCGTAAGTGTAAGAGCGAGAATGAGAGCAAAAAGAAAGAGAGAGAGAGATAGTCTGGACACGAGAAGACGAAGTGAGAAGAAAGAGTGTCCCGCCAAACCCCAGCCTTAAGTAGTCCAGCCGTTTGTACGGTATCATGATGACAGTTGATAGCGACGGTTGCGGCTGACGGTTCCGGATAACTGACTGCCCCGGAATTTCGGGAACTGCTCCGGCTCAGATTTTACCAGCTTTTGGCTTAATTAGGGTTTGCAGTCCTACCCATCCGCCCTTATTTCTACCTGGAGACTATAGGCTGTATTCTGGCGCGGACTAACATAACTATTAACTATTTTTCTCGCTTTAGCCGGATTTTAAAGTTATCTTCCGGCACCATGTGGGGACGGAGTCCCACACTAGTCCATCTAAAAAATTAAAGGACGTGTTATGGGCCAAGTTTAAGCCTTCTACTCCAGATTCAAATTTAAATCCAAATTCCAACCTCAACGCTAAGGCCAACACAAATGCGAATGCTAATGTAAATACCAATTCAATTCCTAACGCCAATTCTAGACCGTTTAATCCACGACTTCATCACATTCACTATGAAGAGCCCAAAGGTAATTATTCTGGTGAAATTTACGACGCAAGGCCTAACAACAAGAGGAGGAAACTTATGGATGCGTTAAGAGTAGAGGAAGGGCCTACCCAAGGAGGCAAATGAGCAGCTGCTCAAGCAAAGTTTGAGTGGCTATTGCCCGGCAAGATAAAAGACGTGAAGGGAAGGAGGCTTGACCATCCTCTTTATGACAAGAGAACCTTGTATATTCCACCCGATGTTTTGTCAAAAATGACGGCCTCACAGAAGCAGTATTGGACTGCGAAGAGCAAATACATGGATACTGTGCTTTTCTTCAAAGTGGTAAGTGTTATTAGTCTTGGAGGTTATCGGTCATGACTTTGTGCATCTTATCAAATGGTACTAGGATGGTTCACTTTTGAATGGCCGGTCTATGAAATATGGAGTGCCATGTTTTATGATCTTAAAAATCTGGCAGGCAAGTTCTACGAGCTCTTTGAGATCGATGCGGATATTGGTGTGAAGGAAATGGATTGGAAGCTCACTTTCAATGGTGTCGAAAAGTGTAGGCAGCTTGGCATCACTCACGACCTGTATTTTCTAGGCTGGTTTGAGGTTTTGTTTAAAAAAATCACGCTCATATGTACTGGATTTACATTCGTGTTTTGATATCCACGAGAAGAACTGTATCCCCGAATATCTCGATTTATAGGATAGAATCAGTACAACAGATTCAATTAAACAGCACTAGAGGAGCGTATTATGTGTCTTTACTGGATGGCACAAGCTTCTTAGGAATTAGATGCAGCATTTTACTGCATGCATGTTAGAACATTTTGCAAATTCACTGTTGATGACCATCCGACCATAGTCCAATTTCAAGCGTGGATGCTGGGTTTGATCATGTGCACTCGATTTAGGTAGCTTAGTAAGTTTGTAAATTTCTTATGACAGATGGGTGTTCCAGAAAGTGGGATCGAGGATGATGTTCAGAAATTGGTGGCTCGAGGATAAGTTGCATATTTTATTTGCGAATTGATGGTATTGTTGTTCTATAAGCCTTTGGAGCTGTAAATCATGGATTTGATATTCTGAGTCTTATTTCCATTATATAATATTTCCAGGTACAAGTTTGGGAGAGAGAATCATCTAGGACTTAATTTTGGCAGTGTTTTTGGAGTTACGAGTGACCTCGTAGACTTGTAAGCAATGGAAGGTTCATGAGCTAACTTATAATATTGAAAATGAGTATGACTAGTTGTTATCGTTTGACATTTTTCTGCTATTTGGAGCTTCTATTTGTTCAATCCTTTTCTACAATTTTATGTATCCTGATAGAAGGAAACCTCTTTCAGATGTCCTTTTAGATGTTGCAGACATAGTGTAATGGTCTGGAAATTCTGTGGAGGGATCAGATGTTACATATATCCAACTAATGACTATCACCCGGTTTGCAGATGGTTCAGCGTGACCTTATCCATGTCATCACTCCTTCAACAAGACTCGATGGAAATCTGCGTCTTGAATCACTTCATCTTCTTGCTTTGAGAGATGTAAGGTCATGTTGACAGGCATTTGTCTAAATTTTTATCTTTTAACGAATTAACACAACGATCATAGTCTCGATATTTCAATCTTTTGATGTTGTTGGTATTCTAGACATCATCTTATATATTGACCTTCAATTTTGACAGGATGACTTTAACGGGTCCCAAGATAATTCATTGAGCTAAGGATCAGTGGCTATGGGATTTGCCTTTGTGGACGCTGTTGCTGGCAAGTTTTATGTTGGGACTACCAACAATGATTGCTCATGTTCAGCCTTGGAGTCTTTATTAACTCAGGTCCACACTTTGTGTACACAACTTGGGATTATTTCATTTTCATATGCAACCATTCTTCTTCACATTTGTGGCTTCATCTGGTTTGCATCACTACCAATTGCTGGTGTGATAGTGACAATCAAGATATTGCTTTGCAGGTTGCCCCTCAAGAAATTCTTTATAAATTGGGAGGTACTGCGCTATGGCCCACTGCATGCTCATTGCAGTATGAGATGTTGTAAATGTGATTTTCATTGGCCTTACTGTTCCTTTGGTGGAGGTCAAACAAGTAATTTTCTTGATTGTTTGTTGTTGGAGCTATCTCCTTTGAGACAATGAAGTTGCTCTGCCATCGCACCACTCCAAGTAGAATCTCTAAGCATGTTCAGCCCATTGTTATGGAATTTCTTTCTATACATATACTGAGAGATCTCACGTTCTTGTGCTTCATGATATATCCATGCTTTGAATCGATCACATTGTATCGACTAACTTGTCTATCATGCTCTACTGATCATACCCTAGCTTCAACGTACTGCCTCCAACACTATGACCTATAACCTGTAGGGAGTGATCAATCAATGATCAAATGGGAAATACAAATAAAGGTTTCACGGCGCCACGAAGCACTGGAAACGTTGCCCAGTCAATATTGTTTGTTGAAAACTAGTGCATGAATGGAGGAATATTGAGGAACATCAACTTTGCAAAGAAGTGGGTGGACCGATACACGACGTACTGCACACCAGTGTGTAGTCTAAGTAATCCTCAGACTCAAACACTGGGAGAAATTGGTGATTAGGTCTGAGGAGATCTTACCTAGGTCAAAGTTGATTTCATCGAAGTGTTGTACGATAGCTGAACGTTGACATCGTCCCCACTTGGGTTGGGCTGCTTCATGATCCTCGAGCTCCGATTCTAGTTCGAGTTTCTGAGCCCTGCTGGATTGCTTGAATGTCATCCCGGTTCTTTGATGCTCATGCTCCGTTCTCCAATTGCACATAAAGCCGTCTGCTCACGAACATCAGGACTAGTCAGGAGAACGTTCTGAAAATACAAAGGTTTTCCTCCTTGCTAATACATTGATGTTCATCTCGGAGCTGATATTAATGTGATAGATTGATCGTCACTTTCGTCATGCATTTTGTGCACTAGACTGTATCATCTACAAACTAAGTCCAAAGATCAACATCATAAAATGAATTGTCAGGTAGTTGTATCCTGCATGATTGACTCTTGTCAACCTGGTCGAAACTTGTGCTGCTCTATCAGTTCCAGTTTTTAGCTGATGGCGCTATTTGCAAGCTTCAAAGTGTTCACATCTAGCTAGTGCCTTCCAACGAGGATTGACACGAATCAAAAACTATTAGATCTAGTAAAGTTTGTGGGAGCTTCTGATGTCGAGTCTGGGCTAAGACGTGCTTAACAGAGTTCATGAGTAGTCTAGTTCACAGATCTGCTTCACAAAGAACACATGTTGTCCCTTACATTAGTTACATCATGTAGTGAACGTGGTTTACATTGGATGCTAAATCTGATACAAAGCTTTTATTGCAAAAACTCCTCAGCTGCAAGTTAAACTAAGACAACTGCAAGTTAAAACTAAGGCGAAGTTGAATCCTTGAGAAACTCTACATTGTTTCTGACCTTTGATACGATCTGTACAACTTGGTTGTTTTGTACCTCAAAAGTCATGTATACTTTCTCCATTGGACATTATCTTCACACGACTGGGTGTCAGTGACCGCATCATGGAAGGACACAGTGAGTATCAATTCTGAGGAGACTATCTGTTTGGCATCCAATTCTTATTAGCAAGCTTGTGCTCAACTATTTTGTGTTTAGAGATGTGTACAACAACTCTCGGTGGCCTCTTTGAGCTTGGTGTGGTTAGAATCATATTCCTACTTACTAATTCCGATGGCAGCGGTGCTTTTAGACTTGTTTCGTATCTTTTTTTTAGCCTTATCTGACGAGAGTCCTTTTGGTGGCAGACACATTCATGGTGGAGCGCACAGAAGCTGCTTCTGTATTGAGACATGCAACTTACAATTCTCTGGTCATATTGGATGAACTTGGTTGTGGAACTTCCACATTTGATGGCTATGCCATTGCATATGTGGTAGGACTCTTCACGATTGGTGTTTTCTAGGTTATCTATGCTGTTGTTGAGTATTTCCCAGGTTTTCAATGCTTATCAATACAATTTTTTAAAATACATAATTTGAATCATGGATGGAGGGGCTATTTTCACAGGGACATGGAGATCTTCTTTTGAAGATGCTTACTCTCCTATAATGTCTCTTCAGGTACTTCGACATGTTGTTGACACCTTGGATTGCCGGCTACTCTTTGCAACACATTACCACGCATTGACCACGGAGTTCGCGTCTCACCCCTCCGTGGGTCTTCGGCACATGTCGTGTGCTTTACTAGACTCTGACAACAACCAGGGAAAGTCCATCGGCAAGCAGGAGCTTGTGTTCTTGAACAAACTCAAGGAGGGTGTGTGTCAGCAGAGTTACGGACTCCAAGTTACAACTCTCGCAGGGCTTCCGCCGTTGCTGGTTTGTTCTGCGAAAGTTGCAAGCAACTCCATCAAAACCAAAGTTTCCTCCGCCTTTGACGCCGCCCTTGTCAAGGAGGGCCTGCCTCATCTGCACATGTAGTGGTTCTCAGTGCCTACGGAGGCGTTCTCCTTCGATACCGACGACATGACGGAAACGTTCATTTGTATCTGGTAGGAGATGCGGCAATCGTGTGTCTAAAGAGCTCGAGCACTTCAGCTGTGTAAGTTAAATTTCTGGCTCTCAAACTTCTGAGTCATTTTTGGAACTGCTAGGCTGATATTAGAAACATCTAAGGTAGACAATATTCCATGAGCTGATGAAATGTCTAGACTAATGCCATGCTTGTAAGCAGGCGACGGTTTTTTAAGTATCCTTCAGCCAAAATCGACCGGTGGGGATTTTGAACTGGATTACATTGAATCACGCTACTAGAAAGTGGAGTTTACATGAAATATTGTCTTTCATAGTAGCAAGCCTTTATAAATTTCTAATACTTTTTCGCAGTTGGAGAATCAACATCACAAAAACCTCAACATGAAGAATAGGATTTGCATGATAAAAGAAAACAATAATGCTACCTTCTGCATCTTATTCACCTACTGAGTTCTCAATTCAAGGTTGACCTTGATTCACGTCAACTCCATAATTAGGGCCGGCAAAACTACTAAGCGACTGAATACCACCTTTTTTCCTTGAGAAGCTTCTCAAGCCAACAAGCTTCTAGAACACCCCAATTGGATTGACCTACTGCTTGTCCATCATTTGAGAATTAGAGATGGCAGTCGGCGCTGGGATCTTCAAAGGCACAAAATCTGCACATCAAGGGTATGAGTTAGGCGGTGAGAGCCATGAGTTTGGCTGTGAATTGCAAATGCAAGGCAAATTTTACTTTTCGGATTTATTCCATAAATGTTTCCCTTGATCTTCGCTTCAACTCGCCGTGAACTGCTCTAATATTTAATTATATACGAATCGATCTAAGGCACAACTTTCTGACACTAGCATACGAAACCGTAGATTAGACTAGAAAGTTGAAAAGCTGACCTGCGAGATATTCCAGCCTCTCAGAACTCGCAACATGAGATGTTGATCAACATCAGATGAACAATCTATCAGATAATGACACAACAAAATTCAAGCACTTATGGTAGCTTTGGTTATGAGAAAGCCGACCTCCACGCCCACCCATTGCGTGTCGCCGCCACTCTTCACAATTTTGTGCACCCTGGAGATGGAAAACACAAGGCTAACGGCGCAGGAGGATTTTTTGATGCAGGCCAGGATGCTGGAGTGCCATTCCCATTCTTCTCATGCGAGTACCCGTTCTCCGTCAGCTCCACCTCAAGGTCTTACGATGCTTTGTATCTAGGTTTACTATACTATGCTAGAGATTGCATTTTTCTACTCCTACCATGTAATAAAGGGAGTTGCCTTTATCTCCTATTCATCTTCATCAGATTGTTTTCATGTATGAGTCGTTGTTGGCAATACGTGCTTGCAAGAGAGCACAGAGCAATTTATTACTTCTTGACATAGAAAAGCTGTAAAGATTGAGGAAATGGAACATACCAGCGTATTGAGCCACTTTGCCGCCTCAAGTTCATCCGCAGGCCTGGATGAGTTGATCCAAGCCGAGAAATTCGTGAGTAGACGTGTACCACATTCGTCAGGGTTGTCATACTGGACGGACGTCCGGTTGGCCCGTCCGTCCAATTCGCCCGTCCGGTAGAGCTCTCGCCCGTCCAATATAGCCAACAGAGGGTTGGCTTACCCGCAACGTAAAAAACAGGCGACGTGGCAGCCATGTTGGCACCACATTGCTGCCACGTAGGATAGGTTCATGTTTGAGTAGGGGCGGGGACTAATGCCAAGAGGGAGGTGGGGCGGAGACGTCCCCGCCCCTGCCCATGAAGGGGCGAGGACGTCCCCGCCCCTTCATGAGTTAGATTTTAGTGTTTAAAGTTACAATATGTTGGTAGTGGAAACTGTGGAATTTGGAGGGTGTACAACTTTAACTATCAATAGAGTCTTGCAAGAATTTTTTTACTTTGAATTAGAGAAGTTCACATGTGCACTAGGTTGATAGCGTCGCATTGACATATTATATGTGAAGAAAATAATTTTACCCAATTATTTGTGTTTGAAGAAATGCAAATCTCGGACTAAAAATTTAAGATTTGGACGTATCCAAAATTGATTAAATGAGACGTATGGCAATTGCCATGTACACATACTCTTCAACGAAGATGCCGTACTGCCTACTTAACCACCACATGCGAAACTAATGCAACTAATCAATAAAAAACTATTGTCGGTAACAACATAGAGGCATGCCGCATAGTCCAACCGTGGGGGGTTTCATTAATGTGTTTACAACATCTAGCACAAAAGACCGGTTGTTCACATCTTTTTGCAACGCTGCAAATTGTAGCTTCGGGTGTACATATTACTCCGTGTTTTTGGCGGTGAAACACGAAGTGTCCCAATCTTCTTTCCAAATCTTTGAACAAATCCAATTCACCGCAAATGCATCTTCTGCCTTGGAGTAGAGGTGTGACCGTTGCATGACTTCAAGCGAGTTGGTGGAGTCCCGAGGCCCAAAAACATAGAACAGTTCTTTTGCCACAAACCGTCACCGCTCTCTCAAGTGGTAGCTGCTCCTTGAATTCATAACCATACCTTGATGGCTCATTCTCCACAACCTGACTAGAAAGCCCCCAATCGCAAATTCCTATGCATATTGTATCGGGTTTCCACTCATCAAAGTGGAGCAAAACATTCGATGGAGAGATGTCATTGTGTATATAATTCGCGTCGTGGCATTTCCCTACAATGACAAGCAATGATAGCGCGAGGTTTACTCGATTTTGGCGATAAGTTTTTACCCACTTTAGCTAATGATCCCTGGATGCACTACCTGACACCCTCCAGCCTCGTTGATGATGTCTCGGCCCTTCTCTCTCTTGTTGGTGTTGGTCAGAGTCTTTCCGGCGAAGTAAATCCAACTTGGAATGTTTTCCAATTTGGTTATCATCACCTTCCGTACAGCCCCATAGCCACCCACCGCTTTCTGTCCTGGCATTGGAATCACCTTAGCGCAACTTTCAAGCCACTTGAAAGTTCCACCGACGTAGGGAGCCAAAATTTGCTCCTCAATAGTCGCTTTCCAATGAGCCAGTTTCTTCTTACGAGAAGAAGAGTACTGTTGAGCAAAGCCCTGGATCATCCTCATATTTGCCACCATTGCGTACTCCTCCATGTTCCACTTGCTTCCATCCTCCTTCTTCCCCGTGACGTAACACCAGTTCGCAACAATATTGGTGGTTAGTACGGTCACTTGAGTGTCCTACCACTCCGAATGCAACCAATAATCTGAGAAATTATTAAATTTCTCAGATTTATCAAGGTTTGACATTAATTTGTGTCGCATGTCAACGGTCAACTTGTGGTATCCCTCTTCGTCGTGCGCCAAATAGCTCCTCATCAATGCCCCTCTCGTTCGGCGGTTGTAAAACTCGACGGCAATCCCTCTATATTCAACCATGTATTCGTGCGGGGGCATGTCCGGATTTGGTGACTTCTTCCGCCTCTTCCCGCTCGATGACGATGGATTCAATGATCCCGAAGTCAACTTTGTGTTGGTGGACGGAAGCACCGTCTCACCAACATCATCCAAATTCATAAATTGGGGGCGCTTCTCCGTCGACCTACTTCCTTCTCCCGCCACATGTGATAGTCAACTCCCTACCGTGGTCAAAATTCCAAGTTGATGGTTTTAAAAAAAACCGCAAAAAGTCTAGGTGCAATAAATGGGCCAAGCCCGACCACCCACCGAACTCACTTTCAGGGCGCAAAGCGAACTAACACGTGAGGCCTAGGGAGTGGACTTGGCAGAGAATAAAGACAAAAGTCCCCTATTTATGTGGTGTAGGGTTCTTTTCGCGAAGACGTCCCCGCCCCACCTCGGTAGGGGCGGGGACGTCTCCGCCCCTGCCCTGGTAGGGGGCGGAGATGTCCCCGCCCTACTCGGGCAGAGGCGGGGACGTCTCCGCCCCTAAACGGAGGGGGACGGGGATGTCTCCGCCTTGCCCAGGGTGGGGCGGAGACGTCCCCACCCCTGCTCGGGGACCCTAGACGAGTGCTTCGTCTATCGGCTATATAATATTGTCCACGCCGCTAATTGTCCCCGCCTCACATACTCCCTCTTCATCCACCTCTTAATTGAGTTGGTTGTGGGCGTCGTGTGAGGACTTAATCCATTCGCATCACATACATTATTCAGATTTTCCCACCCATGGCCACGCCGGTAAAAATGAATAAAGAAGAACGAGACAAGAGTCGACTACGATCGGGAAACAAACAGCGGAAGAGGTTGCATGTGCTTCGAAATCCTGTTAAACTGGCTTTTAAAGGTTGGGAAGAAGTTCCGGTGCCATGGAGTTTTGAGGATTGCACAAACTTCATCGAGTGGTGCCATATCGACAAGGCTTTCCCAGAGGAGCGACACAAATATCACCGACGCTTTTGCAAGGCAAATTTATGGAAGTGCACCGACGAGGCATTCAAAAATCGGTGCATTGAAGTATACCAGGTCTTGTATGACATCCCTTATATCAAACGCAATGAAGTAAATCTCTTCCTTGCGCGAGGTGTCCACGCGGAGGTAAAGTTGGGCAAGAGGGTGGATTGGTCCACCTTGAAAGCCATGGGAGATAGCATAAAAGTTCCTTCTCCGGCGAATGGATTGATTCCAATGGGGACACGGAGGTATCCAGAAGGCGGGTTGGACAAATTGATGGCGAAGAGTCGAGGAGTGAACCAATCGACACGTACGAGACCGATCCCTCAGACACGAATATTGACTCTGACAAATCCCACGTTCCAATCACAAGGAGCCAAAGGACACAAGCGCGCACCAAACAAAGGAGGGCGGAACAGACGGTTAACGTAGTCGTTAACGATACCATTAATGAAGTTGTAGTTCAGATGCAATCCCCCACGGTTGTTGATCAAACGTTAGAAGCCTCTACTGGTGCTATTTTTGCTAGCACTATCAAAACCTTGCTGAACCAATTGGAAGGGAAGACGACAAAACTATTGTCATTGCGCGATGAGGTTCGCAAGTTGAGAGTTGAAGTCAATGACAAAAACATTGTTATTGACCAACAACAACGTGACATGGAGGAGCTCCGACTTGCCCTACAAGCTAGTACAATGACCACAGAAGATCGGAATCCACGACGGGAGGAGGAAGGGCTTGTGCACGTGTCAACCCAAGACGATTCATTGTCGTTTGATGAGGCCCCTACCAACGTAGACAAAGCTATCGTCAACAAAGAAGAGGGTGCGGCGGGTGACGGCGGCAAAAAGCTCGCTAAAGCACTTGAAGAGAATTCAAGACTACAAAGTCGCTTGGATGTGTTGGTAGAACATTACTACCAATTGGAAGTTGGCCTGCGTCTTCACGGTTAATCAATCCCGACAATTGGTGGCGGAATTCCAAAAAATCGACAACAACTATACCGAAAACAACCAAGAGAGGGTGTTTGGTTTGACGTCGTGGGCCTTCGTAGATGATCTTTTAAAGATGGATGAAATGGCAATGGTGAAAACCGCCGGTGGGCAAACAACCATCGACTGGTCCCGTTACAATTAGGATTTTAAAAAGGAGGTTTCATCCACCCTCAACCATCGGGGCAACCCCATGTTATTGTGGCCACAACCTTCGAGCTTCGTATCCGACGGTACGACTTGCTCAATTTGTCTAAACCCATTTGGTCCAGAAGGTGGGATGCATCTAGGCACTTGTGAGCACTTGTACCATCCATTTTGCTTGATTAGCTTGATGGTTGTACGCCGGCGGTGCTCATTGTGCAAGGCCCCTTTTCACAAGCGATTGTACGAACTTTTTGGATTAGTTCCATACATGCCCCCGCATTGGGAGTTCAATGTGACAAACGCCCCTGATCAATCACAGATGTGGATAAAGGATTTGGTGTGGAGCTGGAAACTGAAGATGCACTCGTTGGATAAGATGCACCTCTCAAATGAGTGGGGTTGGAAAAGGGACCTGGAGCAGATTGTCCGGATGTGCAAGAATTTGATCCCGTTAAAGGACAAATACGGTCATGGAAAACAAAATTTCTTCTACCAATGCTTTTATAGCCATTGGGACAAGAACGGGGAGCAATTTTGATTTGGACCTCATCCACGGCAATGGTTGTGGGCCGTTGACGGAGTTCGCATCACAGACGACAACGCATTTCTCACGACGTTGACCAACCGGACCCGCAAGAAGTAAGACAATTATTGGAATCAGAGTGGAAAGAAATTTTCCGAAATGACGGAATGGACTTCTTGCTTGATGTGCACAGTCTAGGGACACGGCAAGCGCTCGACCAGCTCATGCAATCCCAAATCCTATGGGCCGTATTGGATGAAGATAGACCAGCGAGGAGAACACGATTGGCGTCTCGTAGACTTGTATTGGGCTCAGATGAAGACTTCCTGATGCACGTAGGGGCACACAAGAACAAGGCACGGGCAAGTGGCACTACTAATAGCCCGATGAATATTGACTAGGTGTATTTTTTGTTTTTGCGGTACCAAAAGACATTTTTCTTACAATGCCTATCTTTTAGGCTTTAGCGTTTAATGTATTTTCCCATTTTCGTACTACATTGTGCATACAAAAAAAAATGAATAGTAGTGTCTACATTCTACTTGATAATAGTAGTGTGATTATGGATGTACTTAAGCCTCATAAGGATTTGTGCGTTAATATAAACAAAAATGGTGTGGACCAATTTTTAAACCTCAAAACATTTTTAATCCCTAAAGGATCAAGGCATTTTTGCACCAAAAACACTTCAAAACTGCCCGGCTATAGTATAATGCCTAAGAAGGGAGACAAAACTTTTTTATTTCTACATCTAACCGTAGGATCTCAATAAATACTTCTTTGTTAATGTCCCCACAAAATTTCATAAATGTTAACTGCACGGATTGAAACTTGCATAGCTCCCATGCTATTCACTACTTGGTATCAAATTTTTGCACTACATAAGGCCTAAATCCATTACTAATGGTAGTTTAGGATGATGTTAGTTCCTTATACACCAATTGTTAGAGGTAGAAAAAGGGTGTAGCTTATTCAAGTCAACTATGCTAGTTGTGGAAGCTCAAAAATGGGCAATTAACGTTTTAGTTTTTAGATACTTGATATGTTTTAGATTGATGATCCAAACGGTCAATATGAAGGTCTACACCACATATTGTTGTGGAAAAAATCGAAAGTATAAAAAGTTAAAATCTCTAAGTTTTATGTGGTAAGACGTTTTTGTTTTTGGTACCTTGCCCGATTTATTTTTGGCAATATGTGAAAATCTTTGATTTGAGTTGAAACGTTATTTTCCACTAAAGACAAGATTTTTTTTTATAAAATTTGAAAGGAAATAATTTTCTACACTCTTATGTTGGCTCCAAAACTAATAGGGAGCTAATAAAGGTGATCCTTATTGGAGAGCATGCCGTCAAAGGACAAAAGATGTACTTTCCATTTTGCCTTCCTCCCTAGAACCAGGGAAAGACATAATCTGCGTGTTATTTTAAGTGCAACGCGATCTTGTTGGAACCAAAAATAATGCACCCCATATTTAATTGTGCATCCGCCTCATGGAGATGAGGAGTGCCTCGGCCAAGCAACAATGGCCTCAAAGGCCTCCTGTAAGAGTTATGTGGGGACGACCCTCCCCAAAAATATTTCAAGCAAATGTCTCCGCCCCTGCCCGGGTAGGGGCGGAGACGTCTCCGCCCCTACCGGATTACTATTTTAATGACGAAACTCCTCATTTGTCCCCGCCTCGCATACTCCTATCCATCCATCTCTTCATTGAGCTGGATGTTGGCGTCGTGCCAGGTCTGCATCCACGCCAGAATTTTGCGAGAACATGTGCACACCATGTCTTCACCCGGACAATTGGCCAAGGAGGAGCGAGACAAGACCCGTGCAGGAGCAGGGAACGCCCATCGAAAGCGGTTGCACGTTCTTCATAATCCCGCGAAGTTGGCTTTTCAAGGTTGGGAAGACGTACATGAGCCATGGAGTTTTGATGATTGCGCGAACTTCATCGAGTGGTGCCACATCGACAAGGCTTTCCTGGAGGAGCGACACAACTATCACCGGCGCTTCCACAAGGCAAACTTGAAACATTGCGTCGACGAGGGGTTTAAAAATCGATGCATCGAAGTTTACCAAGTGTTGTATGACGTCCCATTCGTCAAACGCAACGAAGTAAATCTCTTCATTGCGCGGGGTGTTCATCGGAGGTGAAATTGGGCAAGAGAGTGGATTGGTCCACTTTGAAGTTGATGCCGGGGAAGATAAAAAATCCTCGCCCAGAATATGGAATAATTTCAATGGGATGGCGCAAGTATCCAGAAGGTGGATTGGGCAAGTTCAAAACTGTGATGGATGACACACCCAGCTACGATACTAACACGTCGAATTCAGATGCTGACTCCAACCGAACCCACGTCCAAGTCGCGAGCGAAAAGGCACAAGTACGTGGTAGGCTCAGGAGGACTGAATGAGCCCTTCACAAACGTTACTACTGACTGGGAGTATTTAAAGGTTTAGGACGTAGCAAAAAATATTTGCGAACAATACTATTGCTCTAAACATTATATGATTTCAAATATTCTTTTTGTTTGTAATGGTACATTTTATTTAGAGAACTTGCACATTACATTCTACTAGAAGCTTATACTATCCTTTATGGATGGGGACTTGCATAGCTCCCATGCTATTCACTACTTGATTTATTTTTTTCTTTAATGGTATGTGGTACACTCCTAATCTTTTGTGGGGCAATTGTGTTAAAAAAATTTATTTAGAGAACTTGCACATTACATTCTACTAGAGGCTTATACTACCCCTCATGGATGGGGACTTGCATAGCTCCTATGCTATTCACAACTTTATTTATTTTTTTCTTTAATGGTATGTGGTACATTCCTAATCTTTTGTGGGGCAATTGTGTTTAAATATTTTATTTAGAGAACTTGCACATTACATGTATACTACCCCTTATAGATGAGGACTTGCATAGCTCCCATGCTATTTACTACTTGATCCAAAAGGGAGCTAATAAAGGTGTTCATTATTGGAGAGCATGCCGTCAAAGGACAAAAGTACTTTCCATTTAGCCTTCCTTCGTAGACATAATCTGCTTGTTATTTTAAGTGTGTCGCAATCTTGTCGGAACCAAAAATAAGGCACCCTATACTAAAACCTCCACCCTACTCATGGAGGAGACGAGTGCCTAAGCACCGAAGACGCCTCAAAGGCCTCTTTCTCCTGGGTTGGGCAGACGTTCCCGCCCCTGCCCGGGTAAGGGCGGGGACGTCTCCGCCCTGCCCTAGTGGGGCAGAGACGTCCCCGCCCCACCAGGGTAGGGCGGAGAGGTCTTCATTCCTTCATGGAGACGTCCCCGCCATTGGCGCGTCAGGTCCCACCCGTTCTTCGCTCGTGTATAAAAGGATTGGAGAGGGCCGTTTGTCCTTAGGCTTGTCACCTTGGCCTCTATCCCTTGGACCTCAATTCAGTTTGAGCTCCTTGCCAGTCTACTTGGGTGGCAGGCGGCACTGGTGTGCGGCTAAGGTGATGTAAAAATTGGTTCAAGTAGTGCACCAATGCTATCAGAACTCGTATTTTCACCCGATTCTATACTATGACTAGCCCCGTATTTTGGCTTAGACGGGACTTGCACAGTATTTGGCATAAGCCGTGAATGCAATGGGAAGTCAAAGGAAGCAAACAAAAGAATGGGAACCTTGATACAATTTTGGTGACAACGGGGGCAAAGTGAGTTTGTTTTCTGCAACTATACTTTTAGCTACAAACGTGAGCATGCGTTCGCTCACTTTGGATATGGCGCCAAGTCAGAGAGGTCGATTTGTCGTAGCCTACCTCCCCATGTGCAACATTGATTTGCCAATTGTGGAAACATTGTTCCGCAACGAATGACGGGCGGGGACATGTATGGCAGAGATTCAGGTCCGAGTGGTCCATCGAGGGCACCAACTATTGACACTTCAAGCCAATCCAACCCTCAAAATAATGTGGCGGCTGGGATAACAAGTGGGCCTCGGGAAGGAGTGTCTAATCTCTCTGAAGGAAACGACCCTTCAAATGTGTCGGGTGGTCTTACTGCCTTGAATTCCACTAGATCTGGGCAACTACATCAACAATGGATGCTTGATGCTTTTAACATTACAAAGAAGAAGGAACTTGATGAGAAGTGGGCGACCTTTTTCTATCAAGCAAATGTGCCTTTTAATGTGGCGCAAAATCAGGCGTTCATCGATGCGGTGATGGCAACATCCGTGGCAAAGTTTGAGTACACTCCTCCTTCATATCACCAGTTGAGGACTAGATTGATTGAACCTAAGAGGCTACAAATTGAGAAAGAGATTGAAGCCAAAGTTGGTTTTGCAATCAAGAATTATGGGGTGTCGATATGCACGGATGGTTGGGATGATGTCCACCGGAGGCTCCTCATGAATTTAATGATGTCGTGCCTCACTGGTGACGTATTCTTGGGGAACATAGACACCAGTGGTGAGAAGAAGTCCATGCGGTACATAGCGGACCAAATGAAAGTTTACATTGAAAAGGTGGGTTCCAAGAATATGACACAGATTTGTACAGACAATGCTCCCAACATGCTTGGAGCGATGGATGATATTATTCTCACATACCCGCACATTCACAAGCAGGGGTGCATGGCACATGCATTTGATCTCATGTTGGAAGATTGGACGAAGGTCCAAGAATTTAAAGATTTAATAGAGAGGGCAAAGAAATTGTGCCAATATATTAGAAACCATCATGCGACAATGGGGACACTTCGTGAGTTGAGCCCAAACCTGCATATTGTAGTGCCGAGTGAAATCCGCTTTGCTTGTAATTTCCTTATGTTGGATTGATTGGTGAGACTCAAAGGAGTGTTGGAGCAGTTGAAAGACCACCCCCGTGTTGTAAACTACTTTGCAACCCTACGGAATAAACAAAATGGAGAGCAAGCAACAACCGCTTCGTGTAATGTGGTGCTCACCATCGAAGATGTGGCCTTTTGGCAACAATGTCAAAATTATGTACACATGACTAGGGATGTTTTGAAGGCATTGCGTGTGTTTGATGGCCGCGAACCAGCCATGGATCGTACGTAGCTCGTGATACATAATTTGCGAGAACACGTATACTCTTTGAGAGAGTCACCCTTTACTCTACGAGCTAACATAGCATCTACTCTTGAGCAATCTTTTGATGCCCGGTGGCAAATGGTTTTTACTGATATTCACTACGTCGCGGCTCTTTTGAAACCGTACCTTAAGGATAATGTGGCGCTTAGGGCTGACGGAATCGCACAAAGAGCATTGAATCGGGTTGTTCGCAAAATGATGGCGGTATTGGACATCTCTTATGACGACGTCCAATATGAGTTAACACAGTACGAGGAGGGCATAGGACCATATGGCCCTATCGAGGCATCTAACATCCGCCAGACAAAGCTTCAACTCCACCAATGGTGAGCCAGGATCGCAGACAAGGCATTGTCTAAAATAGCTGATCATATTCTAGCCTATACATGTTTAGCTAGCTCTTGCGAACAAAACTGGAGTATGTATTCATTTGTCCACAACAAGAGCCGAAATCAATTAGCGGCGGAAAAGGCTGCGTCATTGGTGTATATTTATACCAATAGCCGATGCCTTCAACAAAGACCAAGGGCCGATCCCGTTCGATGGTACGATGCGAATATTCACTCGGAGGATTCCGACCGAGATGCCCTGGGGCCGGTCCCGGTGGGTGAACCTAATCGTGAATTTGATGTGTTGATAGCCGAGGAAGAAGAGGAGCACAATATGGCAGCTTCCCGTTCTCCGCTAGAGTACCGGGGAAACCCTAATCTTTGGGCGGAAGGCGCCGATCACCTTGAGGAAACGAGAAACTATTCCGGAGATGATGACGATGTGGAAGAAGAATTGGCTCAAGGTTGTTGGGGACCTTGGAATCGAAGTCCTCGTCGCAGTCCTTCGCCTCATCTTCCTCAAAATGAGGGCACTCATGAAGTGCAACCTTTGTCTACTTCCTCAGAGAGCGACATCCCAAATGTGACTAACCTTGAAGAACCTGAAACGGGGGGGGCCAATGTCGGTAATGTTCGCGACGATGACAATGTTATCAGACTATGGAGGTGGAAATGGAGATGCCGACAACAACGGAGCCGAGAGAATGCAGTAAATACTGCGACTTGAAACAACCAAGGATCGGTTGAAAACCGGTATGGCCAGGAGAGCTCTATTGGAATGGGTGCATCATTTCATAGCACTGGAGTTGTTCAAAGAGACTCTAACACAAATGTTGTAAACACAACAATTGTAGGGACGACTCCAAGAAATGAAAGGGTTGTTAATCAGCGAAAGCGTTTTGACCCGAAATATGTAGATTCCTCTGATGCTTTTGCATTCACAGAGGACCTTGAGCCACAACCATCTCCGGTTGTGGTGTTGCCTACGGTTATTAATGACGAGAATACACCAACGCCGCCTTCCCGGAATTTCTCTTCTCCTAGAACGGCGAATGCCATGTATGGACCTTTCCAACAAAGTGTAGGCGTTGAGGGGACGGGTCTAAACACTTCCGTTACTACTACCAGAAATAGCAGACCCCCTTTGGTCGCTAGAGCGGGGCCAATTCATCCAATGGGTCAATATCAACAACCTAGTGGAAGGACTAATGCTTGTGGAGGGTCTAGAGGCTGTGGAGTGGCTAGAGGCCGTGAAGGAAGAAACAATGGCGAAGCATCATCCTCAAGGCTTTGTAGACGTCCCCTCTTTGGAATAGGGGCACGAGATCCGAACGTGGTTGTACAACCGTTTTTGGACACGTATGTTTCTAGACGTTCTTCAACAACTCCGGCGTTTGTTATTCCAAATCGAGCAGTTCGTCCTACCAGCGGCCCAACCATAAATTCCGACGGCGATGATCCTCACGCTCATCGACAAAAGAGATTCAAACGCTCGCGTTGCGATGGTGAAACAGTCGTAGAGCTTCGCAATGACAACTCTGAAATAGAGGGCTTTTGGACTACAATTGGTAGCAATGGAGAATTCGAAGATGAGAGCGATGAAGGAGCTGATGATGACAACCGTCCAGATTGCGATGAGGCACCAGATGATGATGATATTGTCCTTCAAGATGCGGTTATGGGTGGCCCGTCCACCGAAGGAGTGCGCAGATCAGGTCGTTTGAATAATTAAAGGACAAGAAAAGTAACTACGTATATGTATGCGAAATCAAGAGAGTTGTGATAATTCATAGAAGAAGCTAGGAGAGAAAAATGTTACTTAGATAACTAGCACCAATATTACTTCGTTTGGAAGTATGAAATTAGGAAATTGTTGTTATATCGTAAAACGATTTAATGTAATAAACATATTTTGCTTCCAGACATTAAGGTCTCTCCGCTCAATGATGTAGGGGCGGGGACGCCTACATGAGGGGCGGGGACGTCCCCGCCCCAGGGGAGGCATCCCTGCCCCAGGGAGGAGACGTCCTTGTCCCAGGGGCGGAGACGTCCCCGCCCCTCATGGAGACGTCCCCGCCCTAGTGCCACGGTGGCGTGACACGTCCGAATGTGACGTGGCCATCACAGTAAAAATTTCTTACTTGCAAAAAATTACTGGGCGCACTTCAGGCAATCCGTACGAACCGTCCGTCCGTCCGGGCCGGACCGCCCGTCCGGTTGTCCCGTCCGATCACCTCAACCCGTCCTTCATGATAACCCTGACATTCGTGAGCCTCATGCCAGGCCCTCGATTGATCCTTGGTAATCTCCAAAAAGATTTATACTTCTTCAACGAAGTCTTCGTATGATGGATAAGAATTTGCAATTACCCTCCCTTGAATTGCCTTCAAATTCATATTTTGAGACATGAGCCATCGCGCTTGACAGACTTGCTCCTTGTATCATCAATCAAGCCATAGCACTTTTGCAGCGAACTTAAACGGTATCCTCCGCCGATATTTGGTGAGGAACTGCTAGATTGACGGCTGTGGAATACGCGGCATTGTAATAACGCCAGTTAGAAACTTGAATCCTCCTCGACCGCCGCTCCGCATGTCCGAAAGTCTTCCCAGCTGTCGCATTGTGTGTTGCGTTGTTCGGCTCCCCTTGTCCAGAAATCTCCCTCGTTGCGATATTTCGCTCCCCTTGTCCGGAAGTCTTCTGAGCTGATGCCTCGGGCATTGCCCTCACCGAAATTCCTTCTCGATAGTGTACCATTCTTCTGTCAGCCATTGCCCCGAGAAAAATTGTCCCGACGGTAGAATCACTCGATTACGCACTGAATTCAGAATGGCACGTGACAGCAATCAGTGTGATCTCTTCAAAGCAAGTAGAAATTAATGCTCCTTACAAACTACAATATTGTTCCTGCAATTGTACACGTTCCTCACTTGGCTTCTCACTTGTGCCTGACGGAAGTCTTCTAAAACACACGCTCACTTTTCACTCGGTTACTAGTGAACTCACTTCTGCTGCACATGAACTTGAATTTTCGCGGTAGGCATGAAATGAACGTCCACTACATTTTGATATTGTGTCAATATTAGGGTGATACCCGTGATGTTAGTGTGATCATTTTTAGCAAATACTCTTGATTTGTGATGAATGCGTTGCAGCTCAAACTGGTAAAGAAGCTGTTTTTTGTCGATAACCTCTAATAACCAGGGTTACCAATCCGACGTCCTTAGGGGTCTGAGAGCGTCCTAAGACGTCGTCCGGACAAGAACGTCTGGACGTATTGTCGAACGCATCGTCCGGGGGGTAAAAACCATTTACCAAAGGCTCTGGTAAGTTTTCTGAATTGTTGGATTCGCTGAAGCTCCGCGCGGCCACATTGCAGCAGTCAAATATCGATCGGCCGTCCGATCAGTCACTACGGTTCGCGCGATCAGACGACAACCGCGATCCAATCCCACGGGCGCCCGCGGCCGTCTGATTAGTAGAATGGCCCGCCCGCCGCCCGATCGGGCGACCGTCCAAGCAGCCGTTCGATTGGCTGTCTGATCCGGCGGACGGTCCGCCGGCCGTCCAATCGGATGGACGGTCCGTGGAAGGCGTGCATGCCATCCAATCAGCCGGTCGACTGATTGGATGGCCGTTGGAACGGCTGTGGTGGCGGTCGGCCTCATGGCTGTCCACCAACCTATAAAAGGTCGTCCACCCTCCTTCCTTTCTCACTTTTTTTCTTCCCTCTCTATTTTAGAATGGATGCAGAGTGGCCTTGGCTAGACAAAATCCATCCATGGGCTCCTCATTTTTGGGAGAAAAAAAGTGATGTTATTTGAGAAGAAGATTTTGGATTTTTCTTAAGTTTTTTTAAAACTTTGAGGAATATCTTAACCAAACTTGAAGAAGTTTTTCTAAAAACTTCTAGCAAGTTTACCAACAATCTTGAACTTGTTCTATTTAGAACTTCTACTGATTTAATCAAGATGCCAATGGACAAGAAGAAGCAGAAGGTTGCAGAGTTTGTTACACCAAAGTTGCATGCCGTACATAACATTCCATCGGAGAGTTGCAAGAATTTTCTCATTGAATTTATTGTAAATTTCTATGAGGATAATACTCTTTGGGCTTTGGAGAGCAAGTATGTCCAATGCCGTGACGAGGGCCCGGATAAGTTTAATATGGAGATGACACAACGGATGATAGATCTTCTTCATGCTCCACAATGGTATGCGAAGACCAGGAAGAAGGGTTATTTGAAGTTTTTGGATGCCAGAGTGCACGATGCACTATGGAATGTCAAAAACTTGTTGGAAAAATTTGGAAGACAACATCGTGTAGATGATGAAGCTTTCAACAACGTGTTGTTGAAAGCCGATAAATTTGTTGCTCGGATGCGACCATTAGCCAAAAAAAGGAATCGGCGTGACTCCGTGGCGTGGTGGAACTCGGAAGAAAGAAGACATGAGGACCACGTACAAATGGCCCATTTGATTGTCATTCCACCAACGGCTAGGGTCATTACCGTTGACAATGTGTCATGGTGTTACGGTGTAGGACCCCGTTCCTACATGGTGCCGGAAGTTAGCCTTAAAATCCGGCAAAAACAAAAAAATTAGTTAAGTAGTTACGATATTTTGTACTAGAATACAACCTATAGTCAGCTTGTAAGAATAAAGACGGAGGGACCCGGCTGCAAATCCTAAATGAGCCTAAAGCTGCCAAACGGAGAGCCGGAGTAGTTAACGGAATTCCGGGACAGTCTGACATCCGGAATCGTCATCCGGAGCTGTCACCATCAACTGTCATCATAAGCCGTACTAATGGCCAGACTACGAAAGGCCGTGACACAAGGGGAAACTCTTTCTTTTTGTTTCTTCTTCAAGCATTGAGGTTCCGCTCCAACGCGCTGTCTCTCTCTCTCTCACTTCTTTTCTATCTCACTCTTGCGGTTTTCTAAGCGCTGGTCGTTAGGATTTGGAGCTTAGACGGTTAGAACGGACGTGCGTCCGTTAGGGAGAGTTTTGGTGAGGTTAGTGCGTGCAGGGACAACATTGAGAGACTGTGAGGAAGTAGGCAAGACTTATGAAGACGGTCTCTATGGCAAAGAAGAAGAGAACGGATAGAGATGGCGGCGAACGGAGAGACGAAGAGCCGGTCGTTGCGCTCCCTCCCTTGACTCGAGTTGTTCCGGACATCCCAACAGACCTAGACGAGTACAACCTGCTGAAGGAGAGCCTAAAGACTATGGGGTGCAAAGGCTTGCTTGAGGTAGCCTAGGGCATCCGGGAGGAGGTTTACGTCAAGGAGCTTGTAGGCACTCCTGACCCCAAGTATAAAGGATTGCTGCGAGCCCATCCGGAGCTCTGGGGAGTTCCGGAATGGTCCCAGGCGTACGTCTTCCGAGCCGGCCGCACCAAGGTGGTGGAACGGCGGGACGAGTTCATGGCGGACGAGTTCGGGGGACAAGCCGACCCAAAGGAGGGCTACAACATGCAAGACCTTCTGCATCGAGATGCCCAACTGGTGCTAGGATTTTTAAAGCCTATTTTCCATTTGGAGAAGCCGAGGCGGGTGGTGGCAAAGTGGGCCTATACTTCCTCGGAGCCTTCCGAGGGAAGATCGTCGTAGACTGGGGGACGCTCATGACCAAAATGATCAACCAGTTCGTGGCCAACCTCCAGAAGGTGAGAAAATTGGCAACCCTCCTAGCTTCCTACGTGCTGCATCTCTACTGCCACCACCAACAGCTCACTCCGGCAGAGGTGAGGCAGTATGACGAAGTACTCAACTTCTAGAAGTACGGAGGGGAAGAATCAGAGGAAGAGTCAGGAGGGGCAGCAGAGCCTGGGTCAGAAGCAACAACCGCAGATACACCGGAAGGTAGGAGGACTCAGAAGACGCCTCGGGGGAATGAGCCAGTGCCGGAGAGTTCGGACATCCGCAGCTCCTCCGCATCGTCCGGAGAGGACGAATCCGTATTATGAGCGGAAGCCAGCCGGAAGAGGAGGAAGATTGACTCGGAGGACTTCAAAGGTCAATTAAAGCAAATGGATGATCTCCTGCGCAAGGTTAGCTGGAGGATTGGTGTCCTTAAGGAGACCAACTACATCATCACCACCAGCGTAGAACAGATCTTCCAGAGCCTGGGAGTCGATCGACTGGAGGACGCCATCAACAGGGTGGAGGAACTCCGGAGCAGGGAGACCGACATGAAGGCGTTGCACCTTCAAATCTCCACCATGTACAAGGCAAACACGGAGATGGAGAAGAAGGTGAAGCACTACCTTCAGGAAACAACGTTGGTGGTGGTGACTCGGAAACAAGCGGAGGCAAAGGCGAATGCCTCCGCAGCGGCCCTGACAGAGGTCCGGAAGGCCCTGGAATTTCCGGTTGACGTGATCAACTAGAGCCAACTCGTCACCGAACTGGTGGAGAACGAGAAGAAGGTGACCAGGGCCAACATCATCCGGTTTTTCCTGGATCAAGCGGAGAAGATGGGTCGGACCTGGGAGCAGATGAAGCTGCTGGTCAACAACATCACCTAGGTGCTTCCGGAAGACCCAGCAGCACTAGTACTAGAAGACATGACAACCCCGGGACGGACAACGGCCCCTCCGAAACCACCACAACCCAAGACAACTCCAGCTCCGGGTACCTCAGCAAATCCAAAGTCTCTCGACACTCTGTCACCTCGGACACCGGCGGAGGGCATCGTATCTCCCAACCCTAGTACGGGTGAGATACTGAAGAAGCTGCCGGATCTGATGTCGCCACCAAACATGCGCCTACCAGATCCTCCGGCAGAAGACGACCTCCCGGCACGACCGAAGTCCGTGTCGCGGAGATTGGCGCCAGGACCAAGGAGTCCCTCCGGAAGCTATAGGGACTTGGTCCAAGAGACCACGTCAGCTTCCGAGACGGAACAACTAGCACCTCATGTTCTGGAAGGTTCACCGGAACAGCCACCTCCACCACTGGACTCCAGAACTCCGGTGTCCAGGGTGTCTCTAGCGGCCGGATCGTCAGCCCGGAAGACCAACCTTTCGCTAGCAACATCGAAGAAAGCGAAGGGCAAGCAGCGAGCTCTGGTGGAAATCTCGCACTCTCGCAGGAGTGGGAGAAATGGGGGGTCGGGTGCACCGACTTAGGTTAGTTTAGGTGTAGTCTTCCTTTTGGGTCTAGATTCTGGATCAACAGTTATTAACGATGGGGCCCCAAGTGCACCCGGCTGTTGACGAAATTGACCGCCCGTTTTTGTAGTTAGAATGGAGATTCCGGAGCCGGAAACTTTTCCAAGATTTTAGAATCTGAGATCCAATCTGGAACTTTTTCGGATTTCTCGGATCTTCTAGATAAGATCTAACGGATTTCTAGTAGATATGGTAGGAAGACTAAGTTTAGAGGAGGCTTAGTCAGTACTAAGTAGTAAGGTTTGGAAAAACCTCTCATCTTGTTCTTCTCACCTGGAAATATACGTTGCTCCTTCGTACTAAGACTTGCTCCCTTATACTTTTGGTGTAGCGTGTGGAACTTTGTGAGCGACATATCCATTCTTGTGTGTTTGGTTGCGTAGTATTCTTTCGGAGTGGAGTAATACATTTGTTTTGCTAGAGGGAAATCGGTCAGGATCTGTGTCAGGAGATCGCCTGGGAGAGTTGGAGGGTTACTGTAGAGGTGTTCCTGGTAGTCTCCAAGGTCTGGAAGTAGCCATGAGGGGAAGAGATGAACTGCAGAGGTGTTCCTGGTAATCTCTAGGTCACCGAAGAATTTGTTTTAAACTGGATTCCGTTCAAGGCCAGAGTTTTCCCCCAAGATAGGAAAAAGCCTAATACGTAGATCTAGATGAAGTACCCCCTTGCAAATGGTAGTCTTACTCCGAAGAATCGCAACCTTACTTACCGGAATGTCGTTGTAGTCCTGACTTGTCTCTGTGTGACCGCGTCCGGAAGGCCTTTTGGATGTCGTGGGAGTCTAAGTCTAGCAGTAGTAATCAATCCACTGGTTAGCAGAGTAGGGAGTGTGGTGTTCAGTCACTATGAGTTCCGCGCAGTGGGTGCCTAGCCACTTTTAGTCATAGGGCAGTGGGAAATCCAGCCACTGACACGAAACAGGATCAGTGGACTCCGGCCACTCGCTTAAAATCTCTAGGAGATTCTCTAAGGAGGAACAGAGACAAATCAAACTACCCTCCGGACTTCCGGAAATTACTTTCCGGAAGACGTACAAATTCCGGACTCCAAAAGGATCCGGATCCCTACTACATAAATAAAGAGCATAGCTAACCTTTGAAACGATTGTTGTGATAGTTTAGTAATTGGGAGTATTTGGAAACGGACATTAAGTCTCTGTGGGAACAAAATCGGAGTGGTTACTTTGGAAGCATTTAGTGACGATTGGGTGCATTCCGGAGGGATACTATCTCTACCAACTGCAACACGATTTTTGGCGCCGCTGCGAGGGACCTTTTGTAGTCTTTTCCCAGTATTCCTAGAACTCTAACCCTAGTGATAGTATAATGGAATATATCTATTCCGAGTAGAGTGTCGGTAAGATAAAACCGTATGAGTCAAGGTGCACATCGGAGTGAAGGCATTCGCAGATCAGCCCGGAAGAGGACCACTGCCGGTCGGTCCGGAAGCCAATTTCTTACTCCGCCAAGATCACTTAGCGGAACCGCATCTGAGACCGAAGAACCCGCAGTGACCACAACTGCTAAGATGGCGCTACCACGGCCTATCTTTCGCCTGAAGTACCGGAAGTTTAAGGGAGACGGACGGGAGGACGTGGAAGACTGGCTATGTGAGTTCAACGCAACAGCCACCGCCAACAAGGACGAGAATGCCACCAAACTACGGTTGTTCCAAGGACTTTTGAAAGGCGAAGCTTTGCAATGGTACCAGGACGTTCCGGAACCAACCCGGACCAACTGGGATCTACTAACCGTTGCCTTTCTCCGCTATTAATAGCAATTATTGAATGGATTGCTACAATATACGCTAACATTTTGGTGATTGGTATTTCAACGACCATGTTGATTGGAAATTTTTTCTCTTTCAAATGAAAAGATATGCATTCTAGGTGAGTGTATATGTGTATTTTATTCCAATTTTGAACCCTAATAGGGGTTCTCAAATTTATTGCCGCTTATATTTTCATGGAGTAATTTTATTCTTGCTATGGTTTTGTTTGGACGTATTTGTTTTCCTTAGATAATATGCTTTATATCTAAGTATATTTTTGGTAACCTAATATCTTTACACACACAATGAAATATGATATTCAATTTCATACGACATGAATTCAAGAATCCATAATATAGCTAGATACTTTAGCATTTTCAATCGAGATTGAGTCTCAATTTAATACATAGTCTCAGATTAATGAAATAGAAAATTGACTAAAATAAGACGCCACGATAAATTGAGACTCTGAAATGTCTCATTTTGATGAATATGGTGTTATCTCCGGATGTTTATTTCAATCCATAGTAATTCAGCTCATAGTCCAAAAATACCTAAATCATGCATATAAGTAATTGATACTTAATATTTATTTTGTTCTCAATTGATACTTAATATTTATCTTGTTCTCAATTGATACAAGTGAAAATCTATCTTTGCAATATTTGAATCCAATAAATCAATGGATGGTTAGATGTAGGTTTATGTGGTCATCCTTTGATGCATAATATCCTAGGCTTGAATTTGGCGTTATAGTGACATCATTGGGTTCCCCATGCACACAATAGTAGCCATGTAGGGACGGTATTTTCTCCTTGACTTTTAGAAGATTTTTTTTTTTATTCTCATACATTTAATTTAAATTGTTCAAATATTTTTAAATACCTCTCTATTAGATGGATATAAGCGGGGTTGTGTCTTGTGACATTGTGATAGTGACATGTCGTCATGACGGGTCGTGTCGTGACAGATCCTCTTGTCACAACTCAATAGAGTCAATGCAAGATTAGAAACCAGCCTTACCCCTATATAAGATAACTCACTTACCTCGACGACAACGTGGCCATCCTAGGTGGCAATGGCATCCTACATGTATATCATTGTTTTTACCTTTAAATGTAATGTTCATCCTTAAGTGAAAATTTTGTAACCTTGCATTTTGTGAGTGAAGAGGATTTGGACATGGGCTGATGGGCACGGACAACCTACAGGGCACAGCTAGGCCACGGATGGACAACAGATAGGGCACACACTCGGTGCAGAAAGGACACAAACGTATGCAGACAATATGCGGACAAGTCGCGGATGGGGCGCGGACAAGACACTGACAGTTTGCGGACAAGGCACGGACAAGGCGCGGACAGGTTGCAGACAGGGCTTGAACAGGGCTCGGATTGGTTACGGGACGGGGACTGCAAAAAAATGTTGTAAATTACCACACATATAATTACCCTGGTTGATGACATGTCTGCTTATGTAGCATGCAGATTTCTTTGTGTATCCGATGTGTCCCTAGAGAGGTAAATGTAAATATTAATTATTTGGACGTAAGAAAAGCCCCGTCACGGTAATGTCACGATCGGTCACAACGTCATGCCGTCATTGTGTTGTGACATTGTAACGGATTTGGTTGCGGTCACAACACAAAAGACAACCATGGATACAAGCATTCATAACAAGATTCGTAAAAAATGGTCAATAACAACAAACAACCTTATAAATATTCATTATTGACCATGGTTGAACGTGATTATGTTAAATTTCAATGAGTAACTTAATCCTAAGTCTCCAAGATGAGCTTTAACATTTTTCTTCATTATTTTATAAACAAAATTTCAAAAATATTTTATAAATACGTAGAATTTATGCTTTATGCTATAGGTAGGATAATTATTTACCTTTTACTAGAGTAGAAAATGATGATTTAACAATGAAATTTCTAAATGAAGTGATATTCTTGAAGTTTTATGATTATTACTAGAGATATATACTTTCTATTAGCACTTTGAAATTTTAAAAGTTTGTCTTAAACTTGGCGGTTTATGTAGATTCTAAGGCTATTTAAATAGGTTAAAACACCATATTTATTATATTCAAGGGAGATTTCCAAAACTTTGAAAAGTATGAATGGTTTTTCCAATAGTAATTCTCTGTGCACATTCAGGTTGACTTGAGCTAAATGTGTACCCATATTTGTAGATATTGGACAAATTGAGCTAAATGTGTACCCATATTTGTAGATATTGGACAAATTGCATTATGCAAATTTACTAAACATCTGCATGTTTAGGTCAACTCAAGCTTCAAATATTATTTTGGGAGGCTTCCAATCTCCCAATATAATGAATATGGTGTTTTAAGCTTTGTGATCTTGTTTAGAATCTAAATAAGCTATACTATTTAATTTATGCAATAAAGCATGTTAGATGAGTGGAGAAGAAAATACAAATTGGTGACATAGAGACAATACAATTGGCAATGTGAAAACCATGAGTAGTACAGATATAGCCTTCATATCCTTGTCTTGATTTCCATTGTATAGTTCTAAGGCAAGGTCTTTCTCTTTGGCAATGTACAGTCTTTAAATCCAATTCTTCTGTATAACTTCAAAAATGGGTTTGAGAATCCTGCAACATCATATTGTTTTCCAACCTCCAACTTACAACACGTCTTGTACAATGGTTTCAATTCACAGGTTCAATCAAAAATCTAAGACAATATTAAGTGAATTACATGTTTTTTTATAACATCTGAGTTTTTCTTCTACAAGTAGGAGGGGTGAGCACCTTTGGTCATTGGGATCACACCGAAGGGTCATTTACACGTGGAGCGGCCGAACCCACTTCTGCACCCATTTTTCTGCCCCCGCTCTCTCCACCCTTGTGTCAAGAACCATTTTTCATTTAGACTTGAGGTAGCCGCACTAGGGGCGGAAGGGTGAGTTTTTCAACAAGGAATATATGATTAAATTGAAAGAAAGATATGAAAATTAAGATTTGGTTTGTGGTCAACCTCTAAATGAAAGTAGAAATATTGGAAACAACATGAGTGTGTTGTAATATGTGAATTTGGGGTCTTAAATAAAAACCTTTATAGCCAATGTATTTTATAAAAATATGTTATCAACACACACATGTTTTTTAGAATTGAGAAAAAATTGTGTTTTTAGTTGGAGATAATTAAGATTGGATGAAATTAATTCATGCACTACATAATAAAAGAAATGATTCTTAAAAAAACATGCAATTATTTCACGAAAATTGTGAAATGAAGACTACCATGGCATCGTTGATGCATTTTTCTTCAAAAATCCTTTTAAAATGGAATTTTGTTGAAAATCATTCCTTTAGATTTAAGTAATATGAAATGAAACACTAGTTTCTTATTTCAAAAATAAAATATAGATGATTTTTTATTAAAAATATAAAATGGGCCAACATCTTTATAGCCTTTTGATTAAATCGCATAATACAATCTTAGGAAATGGTATCATCTTCCTTTTCAAAATACAACTATACAAATGCGCACGCATTTGTGTCAACTCATAACTTGCATTCTCAAAATCATTAAAGTATGCTATATCCACTGCTAAGGCAATGACATACAATCCACAAGATGACAAATCAGCTTGTTGTTGTACATGAATGTACTTATATTCTATATTTTCAGGAATACCAAATCTACTCAAAATTTTAAAATCAATATCATGTCTACCCAAAGTGTCATATACATGACATTGATGAAAGAGATCGCTAGTGGGATTAAAATATATTAACATCCAATGCATACCCTCTTTGTGATGAAAAAATTGGAGACATGGTTTTAGCAATGGTGGTCTTGGCTTCTTCAAGTTGCCGTCAAAGCGAGTTTCATGAGGATGAAATCCTCTATGTACTAAAATATCATCATATAATATTTTAAACGCAACATCCATTATTGAAGTACTTAGCCATCCATCTTCTGATATCTAGATTTCTTGGTCTTCCCATGTCAAAAATAATGGCTCCATCCACCAAATTCTTGTTAATCATGTTTAGTAAGACCATACGTCAGTACATTATGTTTAATATTTGAAAGATATACAAAACAATATGTATACATATTATGGAAAATTAGATTTTATCACATGTCTTACCTTTCTCTTTTTTAATGTCTGTATGTTTTTCTTCAATGTTTTTTTTCTTTTTTAAGTTTGTCTCCAATCATTTTCTTCAATTAAGAAGTTATGGAGTATACAACAAGCTGTGACTATTGTTGGAGCATATTCTAATTTGACATTCATATTTTTTAATATTTGAAACTTCATTTCAAGAATTTCAAACGCATTTTCAATTTTAACTCTACCAGCTCTCCACTTCCTATCAAATAAATCTTTTTTTGGATCTCCACTTTTAGTAGTATTATAACATTTCATTAATCCGTTCCGTAGAGGATATGCAGAGTCTCCAAGCAAATATGGTTGGATGTTTTTCCCATTGACTTTGTAAACTTGATTATGTGGAAGCTGGTCTGATTGAAACATTTTTCACAATAAAGACGATCGAAGGTGGGCAACATCATGGCAACCTCCAGGTGCGTATACACAAACATTTAAAAATCGCCGCCTATAATCACAAACACCTTGTAATAATATCGAGTGAAATTTCAAACGATTAAAATAGTCGGCAGGAATTTGTTGTGTAGTTGGTTTTCTAGCCAAGCGTATATGACTTCCGTCAATTGCTCCCCACATATACGGTACTCCAGTTAAATTTTCAAAACCCATCATAATGTCTTGTAATTCATCACCTTCTGGAATACAGATGTAACGATTATAAAATTGGTTCACTAAAACTTGACAAATTGTATGGGTGAACTTGGATGTGATTGCAGCCGATACACCCAAGTAATGACCACCAATGTATACAGAGCCACCATATGCCAATCTATGCAAAATAATAGCCAGAATTTTATCATTGGGAATTGGGTCCCTCATATCTATCTTTTGTTTGCTGATGAATGGAGACAACATTTCGACAAGTTTATAAAATTGCCTATGAGTCATTCTAAACTCTTTTGTCCAACGGCTATCTAAAAGATCCCCTCTACGCATCCACTCTTTTGTGCAAATTTCTTCCCATAATACTTTTTGCCAATAGTCCAACCACATAGTTCTATTTGGAAGATAATATCGTGGTTTTGGAATAGATGAGAATGAAGATAAAAATAAGAGAAATATGAGCACATAAAATTCATCATTGTCATCTGAGACTCTTTTTTGTCTTCCTCTCAAATATATGTTAACCAATTGTTTGCAATGTTTTAATTTAGGTGTACTAATTCTTGCCATTGCCACCAATGTTTTAGATTCTAAGAAAATAAAATAAAATTCAATATATTTAGTGAATATAACAAATATAACATTGCACATTTATAATATTTATGTTGGTCATAGAAGTAAAAGAGTCGATTTTATACTTAATTGCTATTCACTTTATAAAATTAGAATTTCAAATTGATTACTTTTAATTTAGACCATTTAATCCTAAAGTAAAAAACTTTTTCTTTGTATTTTTAACTTTATAAAATTGTTAAAATATGAACTTGATAAGACTTATCATGTTGTAATTGTGTCCTTTTTACTTTAAGGCAACTTTCAAATTTTCCAGTCGTATTTTTTTAAAACTTGCAACTCATAGAGTCAAAATTATAATTGAATTTTAAAAAAATTGAAATGCAATTTAACCCTAAAGGACCACGACCACTTTTGCTCTAAAACTAGTCCAAAACTACCACTGCCAAAAAGAGACATGAAAATCACATTTTAAAGTGAATTTCGGATTTTCAACCATAAGATCCTAAAATAGACTTCTATATAAACATGCCATAAAATTTTGGTTGCAATCCACCGCACAAATTGATAGATTTTAGTGTATAAAGTCAAAACAATTTCACGTTTTATTTTTTTGTGAACTACGTATGTATTCAAATGATAATCCAAACGGTCAATAAGAAGGTTTTCACCACATATTGTTGTTGAAAAAATAAAAAGTTAAAAGTATGAAGATCTCTAGGTTTTATGTAGAAAAGATGAATTTTTATCCCCCGTTGCTCGAAAATGTGTGAAAATGTTTGACTTGGAATAAAATGCCTATTTACACTAAAGACAAATTTTTTGGTAAATTTCCAAAAAAAGGAATATTCTTTATGTGTGTGAAAAATCTGAATGTCAATAGAAACTTCTGTCAAAAATTTTGGAGGTGCCCGGAGTCCCCACTTTTGGCTATAACTCGTACTAACTTTCAAACAACAAATCCAAAAATTTAAATAAAAATATATCCACGAAGTTCTTATCAGAGGATATCTTGTATAAAATTTTCAATCAAAAAGGATTTTTTTTCGAATTGTAGGTACATGCCCAAAATCCAATTTGACCCCGGGGGACGTTTGGTCCTTTAGGGGTTAAAGTAATCTTGCCATTGAAAGTAGTAAATAAGAGTCCCCTCAACCTTACCGCACCCACTTCGTTGCACCCGCACCCACTTCAAAGTGGGTGTGGCCGCATCCACTCTTGCACCCGCTTGCCGCCCCCTCCTACAAACTTGGAGACTAAAAAAAGTAAACCCTCTTGCACCCGCACCCTCTTCTGCCCCACGTGTAAATGACCCTTGAGAGGGTGGCTTGGCTTGGAAGAGGTGTGGGGTATAAGTTGTGAACACTTAATGGAAGGAACTTGGGGTACTATCAATGGGGTACAGCTACAGCTTGCATGAAGTAGGCTGAAGAATACTGATTGCCCTTACTAAGGTTGGATGACCCATAACCACCACGAACCCCAGAACCAACAAGCTAAAGTGTACCAAAACCACCACAGACCCACCCCATTTCCAAAATTTTAGGAAGTCAGATATGATTGGGTGTCAGTTCATGATTGGTTCAAAGCTGCCGGTTTTTAGTCAATGCCGAAGTGGTTATTAGTACAACTTAGTGTGGAAATAGAGAGTTTTGTATGTCGAGGAATGGGTCACGGCTTACTATCCACTTTGAAAATTTGTAGCAATTTCAATATGAAGAAATAAATGGTCACGACAATTGCAATATTCATGAAATCCTATTTTGAATTCCCAAAAAAATGTCTTACCACGTATACAAACGCTATAAATAGGTCAGCAAGCTTAAGTGGATGGTTATAGGTCATCCAACCTTACGTAGGAAAAGCTGAGAGCATGAGAACCTCTAGCATTGTAAAATAACCAATTTGACCTTTACAACTATCGTCAAATATCCTGCTGAATTCACCATGACACTTCCGGTGATAAGAATGCGATGGTGGAGCTCATGCAAGATGAGCATATATTTGTGCTGGCATCGAAGCGCACGCCGCACCTTCCTCCTTCCCGACCCGGCTTCTGGTGATTCCGAGCACACACTACACCGTTCCCTGAATATAGTGTAGACTAGACTATTTGAAATTTCCTACAGGAATTTCATTAAACGCAAATTAAAGTGGTCCACTTGAATTTTCCATCCACATCAAATCATGTCCATTGGAAATAGTGTGGCTTGTTTCAAAATAAAAGACACGGGAATTGATGTGGATGAGTTTTTACAAGTTGTACTCAAAACAAAAATTATAACATAATAACATAATAATAACATAATAACATAATAAATAATAACATAATAAAATAATATAACATCATAATATCTATTTATATAAAAGGCGTCAGTGTCTGTCCGTCCGCCGCTCCCGGTCACATGACCTTTGGAATTGCCATTTGAATCAAATGTGCCTTTTGAATTGAATGTGAACTTTGAAAGAATCCTCCACATGTGCCCTTTGGAGGAATCCTTTATAGTGCCCTTTGGAGGAATCCTTTATAGTGCCCTTTGGAGGAATCCTTTATAGTGCCCTTTGGAGGAATCCTTTATAGTGCCCTTTGGAGGAATCCTTTATAGTGCCCTTTTATTCATATTTGGCTTATTGAGTTTTGAAATTGTATTATGTATCAAAAATAGAAAAATAAAACCATAATTTCCAACATATTGAAACTACAAAATGTACTACCTCGGGTACATAAAATATATGATAGTTATCTAAAGTCAATAACACATATATAAAATAAATAATGGGTATTTAAAGTGAATAGTAGGTATATATAGTACATAATGCATATATAATGGGTAAATTTTATTTTTGCATTTACATATGTTTATTTAACTTGGGATTGCCCCGGTTAGTTGATGACAACGGGGAATGTACTTGATTCGATTTAGATTCGATTTGAGCTTATAGGTTTTAAAATACAAAACATGCAAACATAACTTTAACACACCACCCTCCGCTCTCCCCGTCGGGACGACGGGTACCAACCCTAGTAATAACATAATAAAATAATATAACATCATAATATTATTTTATAACATAAGAAAATTACATAAGAATATTAACATAATATTATAATATAATATAACATAATATAATATTAACATAAGAATATAATAATAACATAGTAATAACATAATAACATAATAATAACATATAATATTAATACTATATACAATAATAACATATATAATAATAACATATTAATATTATATAATAACCAAAATTGATGTGGTCCACGTCAATTTTCATCCACATTACCTATACCTCCACACTATATTCAGTGAACAGTGTACACTAAAATTTAGTTTAGTGTAGTGGTACGAATAGTGTACTTACCCTAGTACAGTATTTGTAAAGAAGTTGACAATTGGTGTTAGCTACCACTGTCATTAATGTAACCTTCACTCAAACCCCAATCAATCCCCAAATCATTCCAGCCCATGCTTTTCTTCATTTGCAACTTTCAAATGGTCATAGCTCATTCAAAACTTGTCCAAATTGGGCAAATGAGGTGTTTTTCAGCATCTACATTTTCTGTAGATGCCCAAAACACCTCATATGACCAATTCGGATTTATAATGAATGAGTTGTGGCCAATTGAAAGTTGTTGATCAGATACTCTAGCAGCCCTCGACTGCTGGACCTTTTTTTATACTTCTACTATTGATACACTAAATGTGCACAAGTGAAAAAATTATGTTGAAATCTTTACTAAAATTGACAAATAGTGTAGTAGTTGGCATTTAGTGTAGGGTTTTGTCACTACACTAAATGCCTCGTTTGCAATTGGTGTATGGGTTCGCATTTAGTGTATACTACACTAAACATAAATTTTAGTGTACTGAATGTACTTCTTGGCAAGTTATGCAAGCAGCTTGGTGAATTTTTTGGGCCGTTGCAAGAAGTCGAAGTGGCCGCCCTTAAGCTCCACCACTTCTCGGTAGGGCCCAGAAGTGGTCACTTTGTACTCTTGGGCAACATGATTCAGCGCATGGTCCGTATCTGATGACGGCTGGCACCTGCCCATGCTTCTCCTTTGCCAGCATCCGGGTCGGGAAAGGAGGAAGGTGCGGCGTGCGCTTCTTGTGTCGGGAAAGGAGAAAGTTACCCCCTGGAACGTCCACTGAGTACACTTTGCACAGAAAATACTGTGGACTAGAGTAGTTCGAGTTTCTATATCTACATGCAATGGTCGACTGAAAGCTTGAAAGTAAGACTTTGAACCCAATCAGAACTTGACAGGCATGTGCTTGATGAAAATTAGTGAGGGTGGTGTTCTTCTTTTTCTTCTCACCTCCGCCGAAAGTTTCGCAGAACCATCTTAGTAGAGTGTATCCGTTACTATATATTTCATGGATTGATCACGTCTTCGTGAAATTCCAGGATCACAATGCTCATCATTCCCTGATTGATCGTCCTCTAATTGCATAATTTCCACTAGGAGAGTGCAGCTCGTTCGGGTGACGAGATACTGGTCGACATGGCGGGTGCGGTGCTGGCCGTGCTGCACTTTGTGCTGATTCATGGCGCCAGCCACGGCGCGTGGGCGTGGTACCGCCTCGAGGACCAGCTCACAAAGGCCGACCACAAGGTGACCTCCCTGGACATGACGGGATCCGGCATCGACCCGACTGACCCCAACACCATCACCACCTGGGAGGAGTACAACAAGCCCGCGCTGGACCTCTTCCAGACCCTCCCGGAGCACGCTCCACACGAGAAGGTGAGGTCTCAGCTGCCTCGACTCCACCCCCTTGTCTGTCATTCAGCGACTATGATGACAGAACTGGTTGCTGACACGAATAGTTCCTCTTGTGTCTTCGGAGGAATTCTATCAGTCGATAGAGGCCGGTAGCTGTGGTGATCGAATTGGCGGTTTTCACCTTGATTGGCCAATTGTGCTAGATCTCTCTATCGGCAATTGTCGCGTTCTTTTCTACACTCCCTTACTGGAGTTGTGAATCTCTGTGTTGGCGCCCACTATCTTTTCTCTTTGGCCTGGTTTACAGAATACTTTCTCAACATGAAGACGTAGTTCAGAATACAAGTTGCGGTACTGAAAAGTGCGGCTGTTGCGATGTTGCTGCAGGTGGTGTTGGTTGGCCACAGCCTGGGGGGAATGACACTCTTGATGCTGATGGAGCAGTTTTCTCACAAGGTTGATTTCGCGGTCTTCGTGACGGCGGTGGTGTCGCAAAGTGGAACTCCCTTGACGGAAGACACGAATATCGTGCGTACTGCTCTGCCTTTCTCGTAGCGTGGTGCCTGCATGAGTTATATTGGTGGTTTTTAGTATCATAGTGATTTTGTGCAAAATGTCTTGATGCAAATTCTAGGCTTAAACAGGTTAAGCTTTCTGACATGGTTTTTGTACTATCATTAACATGCTATATTGTTTGGAAGCAATAGCGCATGTTAGACTTGTTAGATGAGTACGAATTGGTGATGTGAAGACCATCAGTAATGACAATCATAGCCTTCATATCCTCGTCTTGATTTCCGTTGTATAGTTCTAATGCGAGGTCTTGCTTGTTGGCAATGTACAGGTGTTGAATTCAAATATTCTATATAACTTCAAAAATGGGTCTGAGAATCCTGCAACATCAGGCTATATTCCAACATCCAAGATACAACACGTCTTTTACAATGGCCTCGATTCAGAGGTACAATCAAAATCTAAGACTGTATCAAGTGTATTGCATGTTTTTCTCCATGTGAGCACCTTACCCCTACTTTATGATCTTATATCAGTAACTGGGATCACACTGAGAGGGTGGCTTGGCTTGGAAGAGGTGTGGGGTATGAACACTTGAGGAACTTGGAGTACTATCAATGGGTTGTCTATAGCTTGCATGAGGTAGGCTGAAGAACACTGATTACCATGACGCTTCCAGTGAAAAGAATGTGATGGTGGAGCTGATGTTGGCTGTGCAGATATTTGTGCTGGGATCGAAGCTGGTGAGGCCCTTTCCAACCCGGATGCTGGCAAGGCCGGTCACGTACACAAAGGAGAAGCATGGGCAGGTGCCGGCTGTGTACATTAGATACTCAGAGGACCATGCGTTCGATCCTGTAGTCCAAGAGTACATAGCGACCAATTATGGGCCTTACCGAGAAGTGGTGGAGCTTAAGGGCGGCCACTTCGACTTCTTGCAACGGCCCAAAAAATTCACCAAGCTGCTTGCAAAACTTGCCAAGAAGTACATTCAGTAGTGCGTGCTTGGAATCTGGAGCCCACGCCTAGTTCAGCGAATGCATGAAGTTAGGCTTTTCGAACTGATTTTAGAGCTATCTTAATCTTCTGGTAGAGATATACAAAGATCGGCACAAGAAGGCATGCAAAAAGTTCACTCTCAGTTGTCCTTGTACGATGTGGATAAAAATTCTCTCCGATGGAAAAAAATAAATAGATGGCAAACCTCTACAGACAGAAACAGAAACTTAGCATGTGTATCCAGATAATAATGATCATAAATGAACTATGACAATGGACATTTTTGTCGTCGTGGGAGCTTGGGGGTTAACATAGTCTAAAGTCCACATGAATTACCAAGTTAGCCACTTCCACAGAACAGTCTCGCCCACTCTCACTCACTCTTGCAAAAATGTTGAGAATCCTTCACCCTGGACACGTTCAAAGAAAGCGCAAAGTGTGAGCGCATTCTGTTAGACATACGTATAAATATTGTGTATAGTTAGTACACTAGTTAAACAAAGAGGTGTGACTCTTGATAGAAGAGTCGCACTGACTCTCTGAACAAGGGTCATATATATATGTATGTCAACTTTATTAATATATAGAATACATTACTTTCTATCGATCTCTCTTCTAATCTAACATGGTATCAGAGCACTGTAAACATAGTTGGCATAAAGATATGCTATCATATTATCATGTAATAGCACAATGTGTTATCTCAAAAATCCTGTTGCAGAAAATGCAGGCGAAGATGTTTTAGATCCATTGACTTTTGAGCTTGAAAGAGCTGAAATTCAAATTGAACTTCAATTTGTTAATAGAAACTTGAATAATGCATAATTTGATACAAGTACCAACAGATCCATTTCCAATTCAAGAGCAAGAATAGCCATTTGAATATGCACAAAATACATTTGACATTCGCAACACCCCTGCAGAATACATTGAAACTTTCACAAACTTCAATGAAGAAAATCTAGAATTCATTTCTAATGATTTTATTGAAGAATGTGAAATTCAAGCAATTTTAAGAGGAGAATATATATAAATGTCAACACATGAAGGAGACATCAGCCATGTCACAAAATTTAATGGCTCATATATTAATATTTGGAAACATAGATTAACTCTAATTTTTAAAGTAGAAAAACTATGGCCTATAGTTAGTGGAACTCAACACTTGCCAGTGGCTGTGACAGAAGCAGAAATAGCTACTGGAACTCCTACTTTGCTTCAAACAGGTGCAGGAAGCATAAGCATGTGGGAGGACCAAGGTCCAAGATACATTAGCATTAACCATCATCAATAACTGCCTTGAAAATTCAATAGTCTCCCACATTCAATCTTGCACCACATCACATTTAGCTTGGTCAGGAATAATAAGCATTTTTGAATCTCAAGACATAGTAACATAAATGCATTTAAAGGATAGATTAATTAATTTAAAAATGCAAGACAATACAAATAAATTTGTCAAACATATTCATAACTTCAGAGCTCATCTTGAGCAATAACAAGCAGCTGGATTATCTATATCAGATGATGAAGCTGTAATTATGTTAATGAGGAGTCTCCCTCAAAATTATCAATCCTTCATTCGCTCCTTGCGAAGGCAAATTGGGCTCATTTTGCAAACATTAATCACTGATTTGATTCAAGAAGATACCTTTACCAAAGATACAAGTCCTACTTCTGAAAACAAATCAGCACTCTATGTTGGAAAGAAGAATTTCAACATAAGCAAGAAACCTTACTTTAACAAGAACTTTAATACAAGTTCAGATTCAAAAGGAGAGAGCAGTGGCTACAAACCTTTTGAGAAGGAGATTCTTGCAACAGAGAAAAAATGTTCTTATTGCAAAAAGCCCGGGCATCACATCAGAGACTGCAGAGCCAGAATTGCTGCAGAAAAAGGTAATAATACAAGACAAACGAGTCTTGCAACATAACCGACAACAAACTTTATGTGGTAGCCTCCGAAACCCAAGGACACATCAATTCCACTTGGTAATATGTGGATTTTGGGGCCACCCAGCACATGTGTCATCAGCGAGAAGGATTCACAACCTACACCAAGGGTCAAGACGACCAAGTAGTTTATTTAGAGGATGACTCCAAATCCTACACCATTGAAGGACATGGTGATGTCCTTATCAAATTGACTAATGGGGATGAGAAACACATACATGATGTTTTGCACATTCCCGGCTTGGCCAATAATCTATTTTCAGCCAAGCAACTTGATCAAGCAGCCCGGTCACTACAGTCAATCCGGGTTCGCGGTGTCAGGGCCGGTTTTAGCCCTGACACCGCGAAGACCGGCCTTTCTCCCCAAGCGCCTTTTCGCCTCCTTCCCACGATAACTGCCACTCTCGCCCTCAATTATTTCGTGCTGCCCGTCTCTCTTTTCGGCACTTCTCGCCGAAAAGCCCCTTCGCCCCCGCCTTCTCCGGATCACCGAAGTCACCTTCTCGCCCCCGCCTTCTTCGGATCACCGAAGTCTCCTTATCGGCCCCACACGTGTACTCCAGAATGACCCGCCCTTCTCGGCAGCCTCAAACTGCCATCCACACCGTTTCGTACGGCGCCGTCTTTGGCACGATCATTGTACCGTGTAGAATCCTTTCGGAAAGGGAGTGATTGTCTGCGCCTGAATTAAGTTCCTCGATCACAATCTTCCCATACAGGACATGTCGAATGGAGATTCTAGCGAGACGGCGCCACCAACCGTTGCCGATAACGGGGCAGCAGGGAGGAATTGGAGGCGTCAAGGGAGAAAGAAAGAAGCTAGCGTGCAAGAGAAGGGGCTGGAGGACCTTGATGCCGCGATTAGGGTTTGGCCCGCATGCAGACTACCTGAAGACACACGGTCACAAGGTTCTTCGGATGCGCGATTCGAAGAGTAACACAATCCAAGCTTATCGCTGATATTCCCTCAGACTGTAGGTCCAGGCTAATCGGTTTAGGCGGCGTAGGCAATAATCATCATCGCCATCACCATCACCATCAACGTGAAACCCTAATCCAGGCATGGCAAAGTTTTGTGTGGCGGCACCATTTCCAGCACTTTTGAACTGTGTTTTTTGCCCTCTAACGACATATCCAGGATCTTCAAGCTCTGCGTCAGCGATCGCTGCTTCAAAACTCCAGGATTTTCAAGGCTCTGCGTCAACGATCGCCGACTGAACTTTTCCGTAAGTTCCCTGCCTTTCTTGCTTTTTATTTAATTCCATTTCGGTAAGTTCTTTGTCATTCTTACTTTCCATTTCTTTTCGGTGATGCATACGGGCGGTCCTTCTTCCATTCTCTTTCAAATGTGGGGCGTTGGAAAGTAAACTGTGTGAAGGTGTAGGAAATTTTGCAAAGCGTCCAGGTTTAGGGTTTAAGAGTTTTAGGGTTCCCGATAATCGTTTCTTGCCATAAGGTTTCATGTTCGGCAATGTCCTTCCTCGCAGGACCGTAAAAATGCCGAAGCGGCCGGTGTGTTTCTGCAAGCCACAGTTTGATGAGATCCCAGTGGAGAACAGGAAAGGGATTCCGCCCACCCACAACAAAGAAACGGGGAGGATCGAGCAGCTATTCGTCATTGAGAACGACTACATTTGGCGCGATAGCTGGGAGGTGATGGCGGCGAGGGACCTTATCCTGGAGCTGCATGGACCGGACTCGCCCATCGTACCGCCTGGACAAACCGGCCCCAAGCAGATACTGTGCATTCATTGCAACACGACGCACCAGAAGCACAGGTTCAACCTCCACCGGAACCATGCATTGTGTGAAGGGAAGGGGAAGGAGGGCGTGAAGATGCCGTCGTATCCCAATTTGGGCGTCAAGGATGTGGCGAACTTTGTGGCACGACTTCGGGATTGCCAGTCGGCTGAAGATGCAATTCAGGTATTCGGCACCATAGAGCCGATAGCCACGAAGAGGAGGCCTCGGAAGGGTGCCGATAATGAGGAGGAACCGAACAGTCGACGTCGAATTAAGCGCGGGAACTTGGAAGAAGCTGTCACAGGAGGGCCCTCCGCAGAAGCGTACCACGGCGGCTTCTCGGAAAAGACCTCCGCCCCCGAAAGCTATGTCGAGTGACGATACTTCTTCCTCGGCAGAGTCGGGAGGAGATCACAGCACAGATCATGAGGCCGATAACGCACGGACTCTGACTGTGCACGGCGAGAAGGGCGGTCTTCCGTCCGGGGATGATGCCTCTAGGAATTCCGGTGCCGAGAACCCGATGTCGAAAGTCCGGAAGTCCGCACTCGCGCCGGCACCCAAGAGGGATTCCTCCATCGTCCTCCGGAAGGCGGAGCTTGCGAAGCAGAATGTACCGAAGAAGGTGGCACAAGCTGAAGAGGCCACGAAGAAGGCGAGATTTGAAGAGTCCTCGAAGAAGGCATTCCGGCCCCCAGCAACGGTGAAAAGGCTTACGGGAATGCATGTGGAAGAGACTGCGATGGCGAGAAGGCATCGATCCCCACCGGTGCAACAACGGTTCAGAGAGACGAGTAATCACTATAAGAAACCCGTGTTTTTTGTCACGTCCTGAATCATGTCCCAGGAGACATGTAGACATCCGAATTTACACCCCTCTGACGTACCAACGCGTGTAACACACTGTAACGCGTGGGGACATCACCAAAAACGCGAGGACATCCCTACGACAGGGACGATTTCGGAGATTTTGGGAGGCTGGAAATGGTGCCAACTGGGCGCCACGTAGACGACACCTAAGCGGCAGGATGACGGGCAGTGCCACATGGCCGGGAAATTCATCCTCTCCATTGGTGACGTGGCATCTGACGTGGCATGTGACGTGGACCCACGTGGCCTCTGATGTGGACCCGGGAAAGAGTGACATGGCGTGCCATGTCAGCAGAGATTTGCGTGGTTTTTTTTTCAGATTCGTGTTTGCGGGGACGTCATTGGTAACATGGCTGTGTTTTTTAAGACGTCCCGGGTTGACGTGGAGATGTCCTGCTCGACGTCTACGCCAACGTTACCTGGATTTTGATGTTGATTTCGTTGAACATTGCCATGCCCTAGAGGACATGGCGATGGACATGATCGCGTCCTCCAATACGTTGCCGACCCATGGTCGTCGGCACTGAGGGTGTCATTGCAGACGTCTCAAAGAACTTATGCGTGTCTGACGTGACATCCCCTGATGCATGGTATTGTTGACGCTGTGTATGTGATGGTGTTTTGAGGGACATCAAGAGATGTTGTACAAGACATGAATACGTTGTACAAGACATGAGTATGTTGTACAAGACATGAGTACAAGACATGAATACCTCATCTTACATGTAACATGTACATTCATCCAAATTCATGCTTACTGGTCTACTTGCAAATGTGGTAATATGATATACACGGAATTTAAAATATGTCTCCATAGACACGGGGATGTTTCAAAAGACGTCCCTGCGTTTCCTAAGTGCTGCGGCATACGTCTTCTACAACATGGTCACGTCTATATGTCGCTCACAACACATTGCATGTCCAACACTGCACCTCTAACCTCTACACTCTAAACTCTAACCTCTACACTCAAAACTCTAACCTCTACACTCTAAACTCTTACCTCTACACTCAAAACTCTAACCTCTACACTCTAAACTCTAACATTCTAACTTATAAACTCAGTCTACACTCTAAAACTCCAACCTCTACATTCTAAACTCTAACTACTTGGAGAAATGAAGGCCAAAGTGAGCTTTGTGCAACCTCAAATTCTACTTAAAGGTCTCATGACCTAACTATGGCTGCAACAGCTAACCCTAGCCGCCTCATGACCTAACTATGGCTGGAGCAGCTAACCCTCGCGGCCTCTATTCATCCAATGAACTTGACGAAATTCATCCTACTTGATGGTTATGTTTTGCAAGACACGATGATGTTTTCCAGGACATGTCAATGTTTTGCCAAACACTGCTGATGTTTTCAGAGACGTCTCTGTGGGATGTCCTCAAAGACATGTAGACGTTACTCGAGACATCTTCAATTGGATGTCTCAAGTGACGTGGACCTATACACAGAATGACGTGTGACCTTGTCCGACATGGAATTGTGTTTGCCATATAGATGAAGTGCTGTAAACTACAAAATATATAATATGTCCACATGGGTAAGCCACCAAGGACTTTACAAAATCACCCTAAATTCCTTATAATTCGGGTTTTGGTAGAAAAGTGGTATTTTAATATTATATTAATTAATAAATATTATTTAATATTTAAATATACAGTACTAAATTTAATATTCCGCTTTAATTACAGAATAATCAGTTTTTATAAAATATTATTATAATATTAATTAATATTTTGTATTTTTAATATTTAAAATTAAATTTTATTTTGGAAACCATTTTTATACGAAGTGGACAAATCAAAAATTTTAGAGGATCAAAGTTAATAAATATAATCAAAATATTCTTCAATTTTATATACTTTATTTTTTTTATTTTAAAAAAAAAAATCTAGTTTTAGAAGGCTTGTGCCTTTTTTTTCCTCCTCTTGCAGACCGCTGCCCATTTCGTTGTTTTTTTTAACGTTGGGCTGCTTTCAACCTTGCACAACAGTAACTTCGACATTCTTACCTCAGGTGAAACGCTTGTCCGCTGCCAGTGTGGCAGTATTGCGTCACCCAAGATGTCCTCGATGACATCCTCGGAGACGGGCGCGTTGTTGGAGACATCATCGCGTCTCCTATTTCGCATGCGCGTTTCGGGACCCTCCCACCTCCACTGTTCATTATTGACGCGTGGACATCCTCACGTTCACGGGGACATTACTGGCTAGCTCCAAGACATCAAAAAAACACGCTGACATGATTAAGGACATAACAAAAAACACGGGTTTCTTATAGTGAATGCCGAGAGACCCTCCGACTCTGACGAAGGAACTCCGATAACCTCGCACGAATCCCCCCAATCCTCGGCCCAGAAGGAACAGCGACCGCCGCTGACATTGGCCAGTATACTTCGGTTAGGCTCTAATGATGGTGCGAATCCCGATAAGCGCCTCATTCTCCCGGCGAAAGGTAGCAGGGAGCAAGCTTTGGAGTCGGAGAGGGCCGAGATGATACGGTAGGTGCAGGAGGACGCTGCGCGCCTTTTCCCGTTGAAATTGGTGCCCACCCCCGAGAAGAAGGTACCGATAACGCCGCTATATCTACTCCTCAAGCATGGTCTGCTCGATAGTATCACGATGGGCAGTTTACATTCCGAAGATGAGCTGTTGAAGTACGTCTTGTCCTTGGTGGAGTCTGGAGGCAGCCAGGGGAGGTTCCACCAGGCTCTTGGTGCCTGCATTTCCGAAGGGGTCGGCTTCGACGATAACCCTATTTCGCTTCAACAGTTGTCAACCCTTTGCAATCTGGCAAAGAATCCGGATTACAGTACAACGAAAGAGGTCTGGACAAAGACATCGAGAGGAACGTGGGCATACATGACGCATATGTTGAAGTGCGTCCAGTTAGAAGCGGCTTTGCAGGCCAAAAACGACAAACAAAAGCGGTGCAGGGAGAAGTTAGTCAGGATGGAGATGAGTAGATTTGATGCCGAAAGGGCGGTGGAGATAGAGGCTATTCGATGGGACTTCAACAATCTCTTTGGGTATTGCGCGATGAATAAGATTCTTCGACCATTGCTGCCCCCACTGCCATGGACGCACAACATTGACGAGGCTCGAGATGTCGTGCACCGTCTAATTTCTATCAGAATCGACATTGCTCCGTCTCCGGCTCCAGCTAAGCTGCTGAAGTGTTACTTCGTTTGCAACGGGTTCTCGCGGGTGTAAGTTTTTTTTTCTCGCCACAAACTTGTCCCTTATCGTGTCTTCTCGCCCCTTATCGTCTCTCATAGTCCCTTATCGTCTCTTATCGTCCCTTATCGTCCCTTATCGTCTCTTATCGTCCTTTATCGGTTTACTTGACTCCGTTGTTTTTCAGGGGCCGAAATATGTGCAACCCTAGCGTAATCCCGGGCCTACCAGCATTGAATTGTACTTGGACGCTCCAGTGGAAAATTGGGATGGGCCGTCTCAAATGTACGAAGTCCTGAGTCTCTTCCTCTTCGGAAGGGACGCATCCGATATGCACCTCCCGTTCTCGGCGGCGTTCTCGCGGCTCCGCGATAATAAAAACGGCGGGCGAGATTCTGTGTTGCGCTTCATCGAAATGGTCCATGCTTGCACTGTCGTGGACACGGCAAAGAGTCATCCAGAGGATTTCGTTCGACAGTGGTGTGCTGCCGATAAGGGTACCTACGAACATTAGAATACCCTGGACGAGAATTGCTTGGCAAGGGAGGATCTGGACTTCATGTATGCCGGCTACGTTCCACGTAAGATTTATCCAATAACCCCGTCATTCATCTAACTGTTTTCTTCCTCATTCTTGGTATCTCCGTTATTTCCCTGTGACTAACGATAAGGCTTTTGCAGGCACTGTAGATCCTACCGGGGCACGCGAAAGGGATCTTGCAGAGGCAGATTGCAAGAACGCCATGTCGCGTCTGGTAAAAAGAGAGTGGGATCGGCGAGAAGGGCATCCAGTGACTTCACATGACAAAATTCGGCGGGAGACGTCTACCCGAACAAGGGACCTCGAGGGTGCAGCCACCCTCCTTCACATGGACGAAGGAACCTCGAATGAATTCCGCGTCCAGACTCGGTTTCCGGGGAGTAACGACGACGAAGGATTCCCCGACAAGTGTATGGACGAAGTTACGGAGGAAGCACAAGAGGGGCCTAGCGACGAAATACGTCAGGGAGGTGTTCCCGATAGCATCCAAGAAGAGCCCGCTACTACAACGGTGAAGTCACCGGGCCGTCCCGCCGATAACCCATCTCCCATGGAGTTTTCGTGGACACAAGCTATGAATGACCCTACCCTCGGCTTTCCGGAGTCTTCACAGTCACTGATGGGGCTATCTCAATTCGACACCCCTCTTCAACATGTTGTGTTTTCGGGTACGGGGGAGACGGAACCCGGCATTAAACCCCACCGTCTATCGTTCCCTCTGTTGAGTCAAGGTATTGAAAACCTGGACTCTATTGACAGTCCCCCGGTGGTTCCCAAGGCGCCTTCCGTGACACCCTTGGAAAGTCATCCAATCCCAGAGAAGGCTCCCTCTCCGGACTCCGATTACGCTTCTCCGCCAGGGCCCGATAACCCTGCTCCTCCGCCAGAGCCCGAGAACCCGCCAGAGCCCGAGAACCCTGCTAGCCCGCCAGAGCCCCAGAACCATGCCAGTCCGCCAGAACCCGTTGAGCCTGCTTCAGTGCCAGATCCTGATAGCCCTGTTATGGTATCTGAGCTCGATAAGCCTGCTCCTTTGCCAGAGCTCGATATGCCTGCTCCTCCGCCAGGACCCGTTCAGGCTCCTCTTCCGCAAGAGCCCGATAACCCTTCTCCAAAGGAGATGGACCCCGAGGAGATCAGATTGGCATTGCGCTTTATCAAGGAAGCACAGGAATCTGGGATGTCTAGTATTTGGGTTTATCCTGGACTCGAAGAGCGTGTTATGAACAGAAGGGAAGGACAGAAGGCGGCGTATACGTGTATGTTGAAGGAGAACTACGGAGTATGTACGTCAGACTATGTGTCCTGGGAGAAAGCGCCCTCGCTTTGCTACGAAGCCGAGGAGCATGACGCATCCATGATAGAGAAGAACCTCGACATTATTGTAGAGGTCCTAATGCGGAGGTGAGTGTCGTCGTCTATGTTATCGTGTTCTCTGACACCTACTGTTTATCGTCACCTGTTGTCTAACGTCCGCTTTCTTCTGTATTGCAGGCCTCGTTTTATTCACCCGAAGGACCTAACTGGAGGTATGAGGTTTTTCGGTCCAGACCTTCGGCAAGCCGTGGATGTCTCGCTCGCACTACAGGACTGGCATTGCGTGCTAAAGGACAAGCGGAAAATGGAAGGCACATTTCTGGATTTCATCCTTAGGCATGTCGTCTACCGTGCGAAGGAGCATGTTCGAATCCAGTATCATCACACGCACAACTGGTTATCGGCGACTTTGCAGTGCTATCTGGCGGATGAAGGGAAGGGTTGGGATGACATCGTGAGCTTTCTCAGCCGCTCGTTCCGTAGCACCACCAAGACGCCGAATACCCTTATCGTCTCTTACCACGATAAGGGTCACTGGAGCGTATTCGTCGTGGAGCAAAGGCGAACGTATCACCTGGACCCAGCGAAAGGCATGCACAAGGGTCGGGAAGTGAACAACTTCATCTTCCTTGTGCACATGGGATGGGCAACCGCGAAGGGCGTGAGGATCGGATCTCGGAGTTGGACTGAATGGCAGAGTCGATCGCCAATAAGGTTGCCTCTGCCTAGTCAGAAAGAAAGCTGGGAGTGTGGTTTCATGGCAGGCTTGGGCTTCTGGCAGTACCTTATCGCACGTGGTGGGCGCAAAGAGGCGGAGGAGAAGACCGTGACGGAGACCAAATATCTGGACTGGGACGGGAAGAAGGCGTATCGATGGTTCATGCAAGCGCTGTATACAGAGATTGTCGCACCACTTCCGTTCCACGATGCCCTTAATCTATGTGGTCAGGATACGGTGGAGTTCGGAAGCGGAAGTCCGGACATAGTTTTCGTGGAAGCCGGTACAGAGACGGCGAAGAAAAAGAAAGTCCCAGTTCTTGGTATTTCGGAGACAGTGGGGGATCGTGATCTTCAGGGCTTCAACGTGCTCACAAACCCACCAGTGACTCGAGGAAGGCGGAAGAAGTCAACCACGCCGAAAAGCCCGAAAAAACCGAGAAAACCGAAGGGCACCACCAAGACGAAGAAGTAGGCGATAAGGGGGGGTGTTGTACACAGCCGATAGACTCCAGAAATTTGTACAGATTAATAGGATGCCGATGTTGTACATTTCATTCATTGTAAATGATAATTTTTTCGATAGCGTACATAAACGGATTTTGGGACCCCCTTGCAGAGGCTTGTAAGCGGAACTTAAAATCCAGTCTTTGCCGATTATATTGAATGTTGAGTTTTAACTTTCAAACTAAAGAAATATCACTTAAGTGGAAATTTCAGCCGATGCATGGAACTTAATCTAAGAGCATCTTATCGGCAGTATTCTACCGATAAGATTACTAATGGTTATCGGTGCAGGTTTGCAGTTGAAATCCTCTGCCCTTTATACTCATCTACATCGGTGCCGATAACCTAAGTCGTTTCTTGAGTTAGTCTTTCGCTAGCTGGAACGGACCTCACTCGAAAACCTCTAGAATCCAGGAAGTCATGCAACCTTCGGAGCCTCATTCCAAGACCGTCTTCATTTGTGGGGAGCGGTGCAGCTATATCCTGGAGTGGATGAAGCATTCCGGCTTCGATTTCAGCCTCCAACCTTGAGAGGGTGGCTTCGGTGTTGCGCAAAGCTGCATCCAAGTGTCTTGGTAGCAACGGTTGGCGATAAGCCTTCTCGAGTAGCTTCAGGACAAGCTGATGCATACGATCAAAGTCGCATACCCATGTCCCGCCTAATTCTCGAAGGTTGGAAGTCACTAGGGTTACATCTCCGGCTTCGGTATCGGAGGGAACATCATTATCGGGGAAGCCCTCGGTATTCGGGTGTCGACCATTGTCTTGGCGGAGAAGATTCGTCATTCCTCCTTGGATTGTGCCGCGAAGGGAGCCCAGATATCTAGCAATTTTTCCCTCCGCCAGGTCATGTCTTGTCATTTTCAGTACCTTAACCTGGTGCTTACAGATGTTACCTTTCTGGGAATGAACACATTGGCAGACGGCCCATTCGGTGCATGGATTGTATACCGCATACGTAATGTATCTCCTATTTGAGGATTTAACGTATGCAGGACCTCCCGACCACTCGGGCAAGGTGACCACATTATCGGGAATTGTATTTGCTTGGTTGATTGCATTGACCATGATCTGCCGCTGCCTCTTGTTCTTTATAAAACCGTTCAGCTTACACCAGTGACTGTAATCATACTTCTCGATGACATTTCCAGTGAGCTCATAAATAAGCCAGTCCATCCTTCGGCCGATAAGCTTCCTTTTGGATTGCCGGAGCACTGCTTTCATGTTAGAATTATATGATTCGATTGCTGCAGTGGTGTCCTGGCTAGCATGGGGGATTTTCCGGTCTCCCACAACCCACATTTTGATTTTCGGGAGCCATTCCTTGTCGAAGTACTTCCAGTATGCATCAACGTCTGGCAAGAGAGCCTTAGCTTCGCCGTAAACGTGCCGCACCCACTCTACCAAATTCCACACCTTATCGCCGGGAGCTCTCGCCGAAGGGTCTTAGAAGTCACTAGGTGTCTCTGATACGTACATAAGTGAGCCCACAATTCGCAAAGCTCCGGCCCTCGTCTCCATGTCTTTCAACTTAGCACATGCATTCTTCTGCCACGCTCGACGAACATGCCAGAGACATAGAAATAGATGCGAGTGCGGCCAAACCTCCCTGCGATAACCCGACAAGCCGATAAGTACAACTCGCTGAAGCCCGTCACCCGATAACGTAAGAATGCTAAATTGCTTACCGAAGAGAGTTGATCTCATTATCGGCGTCGTCAAGTTCAAAGGCAGTGGGTCTCCAGTCCGGCCTTATCTGCACCAACTTCTGCTTCAGAGCGCGCATCCAAGGGACGAGATCTGCTTGTTTGGATTTCGCAGTGATCACGAAAGCCACTGGAACACCGTTTCTCCACTCGTCGAATACCATCATCGTGAAGAGCGGATACTGGACATGCAAGTAAGGAATTAAGCGGTATGGGAGTGAGTGCTCCTAATTTTTAAACGGACCCTACATGGAGCACGGTAAAGGTATGTGTACCTTTTTGTTGTTCAATGCGAATGTCCCGTCTATAGCAATAATGTTATCGTGACTGTATTTCAGCATCATGTGCGTCTGAAATGGGGTTTGAATCCCAATTACGAAGGGTACGTTATCGGCATTCAGCACTCCGTCGACCTTGCTGCCCGGGTCTTGGTAGTAAAAAACCGTACCTCGGTTTTCTCGGACCCACATTCTCACACTCTCAGCGTCGTTGTAGTGTTTCTTGTATAGTTCTTGCGCACGGACTCCGCATATGTTGCCGATGTCCTCCATGCTAAGGAAACAATCCCGAGAAGGCGTAAGAGTGCCCTCATCCCGTGCCTTCAGTACCAACTTCTGGTGCTTCTGTATTATAGCTGCCATCGGAACTTGCTCTTCAAATTGCCTGAGAACCCAAAGCCTTACTTCCTCCGATATGTACTTCCGAAAGCGGAGCTTTCCCTCTGCACATTGTCCTTATCGTGGACGATGAGGCCCTGTATGTCGACATGTTCTGAGCAAAAGTACCCTATCTTGGCGATATATGGTAGAAAATAGTACCTCTTTACGTAGAATCAACATTGGCAACCTACTTTCATAGAGCCCCCCTCCTTCGCATCAGTGGCACGAGGGCCTTTCTGGCCAGCGCCGGACGTAAGTTGTTTCCCTTTGTGATTGTATTTCGATGGCGTTGGTGTCATTTCGGGCGTGATAGTTTGGATCTTGTCCCTGTTGTCTTCGGGACCGTATTGACAATGCCATCTGCTTATCGGCGTTGACCATCAGAGATACGTGCGGTACTGAAGAGATGTAACGGCACAGCCGATAAACAGATCTACCGTGTATATTGAATGTGATATCAGAGGTCGTGATTCACTTACCGCTGGTACTCGATGTGGCAGTTCCACCGATAGTGCGTCTTCTCGCTAACGTTTGTGGGGTCGTTCTTGTCGCGGACAAAGGTAGTCTCTACATCCTTTCGGCCAGACTGCTCACCGTCCACGAAATCCGAGACCCTATCCCAGGGAATGTAGGCGATAAGCTTGGACTGCTTCCTCTTCGATGATTGCAGATCATCTACGAACCTCGTATCATTCTCGGCCTCCATGTTCCACCTAAGACATTTCCACGACAAAATCCCTGGAGGAGGGTTCTGTAATGAATCGTGCATCCGAAGAACCTTGTGACCGTGTTTCTTCAGGTAGTCTGCATGCTGGCCTTCCCGGAACGCGGCATCAAGGTCCTCCACCCCCTTCTCACGCACGCTAGCCGGTTTCTTTCTCCCTTGACGCCTCCATTTCCTCCCTACTGCCCCGTTATCGGCAACGGTTGGTGCCGCCGTCTCGCCAGAATTCCCATTCGGCCTGTCTTGGATGGGGAGATTGAGATCGAGGAACTCCATTCACGCGGAGACAAGCACTCCCCTTCCGGCAAGGTGCTACACGGCACAATAGATCGTGCAAAAGATGGCGCAGTACGAAACGATGTGGATGACACTTCGCGCCGGCATCCGCCGAGAAGGGCGGGTCATTCTGGAGTACACGTGGCGGGGGCGAGAAGGTGACTTCGGTGATCCGGAGAAGGCGGGGGCAAAGGGGCTTTTCGGCGAGAAGTGCCGAAAAGAGAGACGGGCAGCGCGAAATAATTGAGGGCGAGAGTGGCAGTTATCGTGGGAGAGAGGCGAAAAGGCGCTTGGGGAGAAGGGCCGGTCTTCGCGGTGTCAGAGCTAAAACCGGGCCCTGACACCGCGAACCCGGATTGACTGTAGTGACCGGAATCAAGCAGGAGGTGAAATTCTTATCAAAGATGGAATTTCTATTCTTATCAACAAATTGGGTCAAATCATAGCCACATGTAAATTAAATCCAGATTTATATGAATTAGATGAGACTATTCTCTCAAACAACTATACTTTGGCAATACCAACCATTACATCACACAATACAGTTGATTTATGGCATTTAAGACTAGGTCATATCAATCAGTAGAGACTTAAGCAAATCCAAAGTACGTCAAAAGGAATTAAACCTTTTGATGAAAAACAAATCAGCATGTGCCAATCATGCCTATCCGGCAAACAACACAAAATTAAGTTCCCTAAGAAGGGAGCAAGAAGAGCTACTAAAATCTTGGAATTTGTACATTCTGATATATGTGGACCTATGCAAGTGACCACACATACAAGATACCTATATTTCATCACATTTATTGATGACTTCTCAAGATATTGTACCATTTACTTAATGAAGTACAAATCAGAAGCATTTGCAAAATTTCAGCAATATAAGAGTTTTGTTGAGAATCAAACTCCTCATATCATCCAGATCCTAAGAACAGATCAAGGTGGTGAATACCTTTCAGCTCAATTTGAAATTTTTTGTCAAGTCCATGGCATCAAACAAGAAACCACTTCAGCCTATAGACCACAAAAAAATGGTGTGTCAGAACGCAAAAATAGGACATTAATAGGAGCCGTCCTATCTATGTTATCATATGCAAAATTACCAAAGATATTTTGGAGCGAAGCATTATATACAGCCAATTATCTCCAAAATAGAAGTCCTACAAAAGCTATATCAAATAATTCAACACCATTTGAGTTATGGTATGGCCGTCAACCCAACTTATCCTATCTCAAAATCTTTGGATGTAAAGCACATGTCTTCATACCAAAGAACAACGCAGAAAATTAGACTCCCATTCTTTTGAAGCTATCTTTCTAAGATATAGTGAAGAAACTAAGGCTTACCGTTTGATAAATACACATACTCACAAATTAATAATATCACGGGATGTTATATTTGATGAAGTTTTAAGTGCAAAATCAGTAAGTCACTCTTCTCAAGTAAATGATGACCAAGAGATTCTAATCCATCCTGAAATATTTCAAATTCAACCTATTATTCAAACTCACTATTGTCAAATCCCAAATAGACAAATACTGCCTCCACCTTCTCACTTACAACAACAACAACCACCACAATAACCGGCATCCTCAATACCTCAAAATATTCAAAGTCCACTTGGACCATCATATGCTATCCCACCAACTTTAGATTCAGATACTGTCAGCCCTGAAGGAGATGACGTCACATCAGACTTTCAACCCCAATATGCACCTTCAAGTTCCTTAGCAAGACCTAAAAGGCAAATCAAACCAACACGAAGGTTACTTGAATCCGTAGTTGGCCGTGCATCTAAACAAAAGCCTACTCCAAAAAGGCATCAAGCCAATGTTGTCTCACATACAAATGATCCTCCTCAAACATTCCAAGAAGCTTTATCAAGATCAGACTCCCACCAATGGTATTCAACCATTCAAGCTGAAATTGATTCTTTGGAAAAAAACAAAACTTGGATTCTTACCAAATTACCTCCAAATCGTAAGCCAATAACTTCTAAATGGGTTTTTAAAGTCAAAACAAAGGCTGATGGTACTTTAGACAAGTACAAAGCTCGTTTAGTGGCCCGTGGCTTCACTCAAATACAAGGCATTGACTACATGGAGACATTTTCTCCTGTGGTTAAAACTAACTCAATTAAAGTTTTATTGGCACTTGCCACTCAATATGATTTGGAAATCCACCAATTGGATGTTAAGACTGCATTCTTAAATGGATATATAGAGGAAGACATTTATATGACAATTCCTGAAGGTTTTTCATTAGCTTCAAATTTAGACCTGGTTTGCAAACTTTGCAAATCTTTATATGGCTTAAAACAATCCTTCTGTTCTTGGTATCAGCGTTTAGACCAATACCTTACTTCCAACAAATTCAATAGATTAGAATCTGATGCTAGTATATATATCCAAAAAAAAGTTGACAATACTTTTTTCATCCTTACAGTTTATGTTGATGATTGTATATTAGTGAGTAATCAGCTCACTTTCATTCTCAACATCAAAACTCTATTACAACAAGAATTTGACATGTTAGATGAAGGTGAATTACTCTTCACCCTTGGCAATGCCATCATAAGAAATAAATCTGAAGGTAGGACTTTTATTCATCAACAAAAATACCTTATTTCCAAACTCAAGGAGTACAATATGTTACACTGCAAGTCTATTAGCACCCCCATGGAATCCGGGATTCGATTAAGCAAAGAAGACTCTTTTGTATCCCAAGAAGACCAACACCTTTATTCCCAAATAGTTGGCAGTCTAATGCATGCCATTGTCAATACTCGACCAAATTGCGCATATATACAATCAGTAGTTTGGCACAATACCTAAGTACCCCAGCTGAAACCCATATTCAAACTCTTAAAAGAACTTTGCGATATGTGAAAGGCACTTTATCTTACGGAATCTGCTACAAACGTCCCTCACAAAGGGCCCTTCTCCATGGCTATTCTGATGCTGATTGGGTTGGCTGCAAAGACACAAGAAGATCCACCTCTGGTTATTGTTTTCTCTTAGCCAACGGTGTTATCTCTTGGGGCAGCAAGAAACAACAATTTGTAGCTCTTTCTTCCACCGAATCAGAGTATATGGCATTAGCTAAAGCTATAGCTGAAGCCATTTGGTTAAGAAAATTATTACAATAACTTGGGTTTCCCCAATCTGATCCTACATCTATTTATTCAGATAGCCAAAGCGCTCTTACTATAGCAGCCAATCCAAAGTATCATTCACGTTCCAAGCATATTGACACCCAATATCATTTTACACATGAAAAAGTCTTCACCGAAGAAATTAAACTTCAATTTATATCTACAGCTGAAATGATAGTTGATTTCCTCACCAAGGCATTACCACAAGATAAGCATCTCTATTGTATGAATAAACTTGGCATGTGTTTACTTCCCACTACACAACAAAGTTCTCCAAGCCAAGCACTTTTGGTTTTTAGACCTCTCAACTTCAGTGGGAGTTTTCTATCTCTTGAGCAATCTTTGAGTGGGAGAATTTACCTCCATTCTACATACAGAAGTGACATTTCAAAGACCTCTCAAGCCAAAACAACCAAGCAAGATCACAACACAACAATACAAGGAATGAACTCAAGCAAAATTAAAGTAAATATACTTATCTTGCTGTTGTTTTTTTCAGCTCCAAATGTTGTGCCCCTTCTGCTCCATCCAATCAGCTGCAGCAGCTCCTACTTCGACTCCAACTCTAGCAGCTCCTACCCGACCAGCGCCGACTTTGCCCTAGTAGCAGCAACAACAACCGCAACAAGACGACAATGATCCAACCAAAGACACCAGCGAGACCGTCAAGCGGGTGCGTGACTACAAAGGCAAGAAGATCAAACCTGAAAGTTCAAACTTCCGACGTCGACATCGACCCGGGCACTGCAGTTCCCCGGCACTACAATCCCTCAGTCCAGATTAGGGAACTCTCCAATGTGCACTACAGTCTCTTGGCCAGATCAAGGAACTCTCCATCGGAGAGAAGGAAATCGCAAGGCCGGAGCTCGACATCAGCAGAAAGGCCTAGGCGGGCTGTTCAACGAGGCGTTCGGGGCGAAGCTGAAGCCGGCGTTCGACCCCTACACCACCGGCCCGTCCAACAGCACGCTGGGGAAGGAGTCTAAGGAGATTGACAGCAAGACGTTCACCAAGAGGACGCCGACGACGAAGAAACAGAGTGCCAAGCACCGGCGCTTGAGCCACAACAGAGCACAGGAGCAGAGACCGCAAGCCGAGCGAGTCCGCTGCAGAGGCAACATGAGGAAGGCCAAGAACAACATGCAGCCACAACGACACTCCAAACCCTACGTTACAGAAGAAGACCGTTTAGGATGATATAATGTTCATCCACACAGATGAAGCTTTAACCTAGTATACTAGTGGGAGTGTTAGACATACGTATAAATACTGTGTATAGTTAGTACACTAGTTAAACAAAGAGGTGTGACTCTTGATAGAAGAGTCGTGACTTTGTGAACAAGGGTCATATATATATATGTATGTCAACTTTATTAATATATAGAATACATTACTTTCTATCGAACCCTCTCCTAATCTAACACATTCATGCACTTCTTAGTCAATCTTCTGGAGGGAAGATGCGAAGCTATGAACTGGGCATAGTTATATTTCCGCTTCATTTTGGTTGTGGACATGGCATCTGCGTCGCAGTCTGTACTTTCACTTGTGTCCATTCATGGTGTGTGGTCACAAAGTGAGCTCCGTGGGCATGATAGGCGGTGGCATCAATCCAGACGCCATCAATAGTTCTACGACATGTATCAACATACTTTGTCCAACAATTACAAGGTTAATTAGAATGTACCACTTGAACGACACTCGAAGACAAAAGTGGCATGAAAAATCAGGAGGATTGGGTCTTTGCAAGCGTGCTGTTGTTGTTGCCTGTGGACACAACTCGAGATATCGTCCTTTGGAGCCCGGTCTCGGATTTGTCTCCTATATACAGCTTCAGAGAAGGTCTCAATGACGTTGCTATTCTGAGAGTTGTCGTCTAGTCTCACCGTCGCAAGAATTGAGAGTAGCTTCAAAGAGGATGTTCTCGCATCAAGTGTTATGGCGCGGACGTCGTGCTCCTTGCCTCATATCCTCGACATGTTGTCCTCCTCATGCCCAAACACTCTCGTGAATTGCTTCTTCATCCGGATAGTCGCCTGAGCAGCCTCATGAAATGCATTCAATTGGATCTCAAATGCATGTTTCTAAATTTTGCTAACATCAAAAGGCATAGATTGAGTGATCCACCTACGTTGTTGACTTTATGCAAATTGTTGGATTGTGTTCAATGAAATCAAGTTATGTATATTGTTTGAACAATCTTCTTAGATTGCATCCAATCGTTCAATGGATTTCAAATTGGGGAAAGAGGTGGCCAATCTAGAAGAGTGATATATTTCCTTGCAAATGGGTCTTGATACACCTTTACTGGACGTGGGGTCATCATCAAATTTGACACAAGAAGGGTCTATATGAAACTTTTGAATCGACATGTAGATATTTTGATCTTATATTTTGATCCTAAATCAAAGTTGGTTTATGCACTCAGGTCCATGAATGTACATATTTCCAAAATTTTAAGATTTCCCCCAACCACCATGATGCTTTCCTGTACACATCTAGAGCTCCTCAAGGTGACGTATCCAACACCAAGACATCACATTTGAACAAAAGAAATGAATATTCCATTCAATTGAAAAACAACTCAACCCTCATCATCTTCAACACAATATTCCTGAAAATGTCACATGGCATATGAAAATGTCACAAATGACGATCAACATAGTATTTGTGAAAATGTCACAAATGACGATCAACATAGTATTTGTGAAAATGTCACAAATGACGATCAACATAGTATTTGTGAAAATGTCACAAATGAATACAATTTAGACCAACCAAAAATAGACCTTCAAAGAAAATTTCATGACGGATTTGTTAAAATCAAAATATACACATTAACATCTCATGTTTTTGCACATGAGGTTAAATGTAGTTGGCCTGCCCTAAAAAATGTCACATACACATTTGTCCTGGCTCATAACGCATAGACGACATGGTTGCAAGATGAAAGTGAAACTGTACAACTGTATCAAATATTGTTTGAGCCTTGAGATCGTCATACTTTGAACTTCAAATATTGGTGTGAACCAGATTATTAACCGTTTGGATTATCAAGCCGTCTATCAATTTCATGTTTATAGAAAGATGCTATGTAAAATGGCAATTTTTGAACCTCTACTATGAGTACACATGATTTGAAAATGCAGCATCCCTTCTCAACCTCAAATAATTGGCAACAAACATGATCTTTTACTTTATGGTATAAAATTTAGACCTTGTGGAGTGATACCAATTAACCCTATCAGACTAAGTGTCAAAATGGGCGGAAGCAAAGTTCGGTCAGTTTTCTATGGTATCAAGTTCCAACATTCCGACAATTAAAAAAATTACGATAGAAAGGCATTACCAAGACTTTAGTGGGAAAACAATTTTTTCCTAAATTGTACATTTGATGAAAAAGTTATGGGGATTTGAATTTCAAATGTGGAGAGTAGGCACCTCGGGCAACTCCAAAAACTTTTGCTAAGACACTCTATTGAAAGTGAAATTTTCAATACTTGCAAGTAATATTGTTTCCCTTCATATTGTAAAAAAACTAGATATCTTTATATTTTTCACTTTCTATTTTTTCAACAACAATATGTGGTGTAAACCTTCTTATTGACCATTCGGATTATCAATCTAAAACAATTTAAGTTCACAAAAAGATCTAGTGAATTTTGAACCTCCACTTCTTGCACAATTGTTTTGAATATGCTACACCTGTCCTCTACGTCTTAAAATTGGTGTATAAGGAACTAACATCATGCTTAACAAGATAGTAATGGATTTAGACCCTCTATATTGCAAAAATGAGATTGCACTTTCAAATTTTTACGTTTTGCAAGATTTGACAAATAGTTCTATAAACCGATAACCTTGAATACCGATTATGCCAACACAACACTTCAAGAATGAATTGAAAGATCATAAGACAGTGGTTGTGGGAAAGTGTGGGATTAAAGGAGATGGAGAGAGGGAGAAATGGACAAGTAACCAATACATGAATGAACCTCTACTTATAGCGTTTATACTGCCGTGACACCATGCGTATATAATTTTTGAATCAAAACCCTAGAAACAAGACAAATTTTTATGTCGTAAGTTCAAAAGAAACTAATGTTTCATTACATTGTAGATAAGCATTATACAAATTTGTTGAGAGCATACCAGATATCCATTTAGATGTTTGCTCGCCTCAATCTCGTCCTTGTCCTGGTCCTCGTCCTCGTCTATGCCCTGATCCTTGTCTTTGTCCTCGTCCTCGTCCTTGTCCTTGTGCTCGTCCTCGTCCTCATCCTCATCCTCATCCTCATCCTCGTCCTTGTCCTTGTCCACAATGATGTCTTCTTTGCGTGCCGATGGCGTAGCACTACCGTCTCCAATTGTTTGCAAACGCCCACTTCTATCGCGCTCTCCAATTTCAAATGCTAAGACACAATAGGTATCTCCTAAGTCATCCTCAAGAATCTGGACCTTCTGTCTTCCCATCCTTGACTTCCTCAATTGTTTCACACTTGATAAACGAATTCTGCCTTTCCTCCCCCTCTTCTTTCTCTCAACTCCGTTAACAGGTGTTTGAGTGACAACTTCTCTGTGCATCTGCAAATAATCACATCTCAACTGAATCAACTTAGTAAGCACGGTTCATTAAAAGGGATCAATTTGGTAAGCCTTCTGTTGTTGTATCTTTGCAACCGCAAGAAACGATGGGTGATAATCTACATAGATCTACTTTATTTTTAACTTGAGTATAACCAGCTAAGGTTCAATTTTTTTTTATTTCAAATTTGCTATTCCACTTGACCATCAAGGTATCCAACGTCATCATTAACACTATATAGAATTTTACATATATTCACTTTCATTGACAGAGTTGCACATTCATTTTATTGATTGACAGTTAGAAATGTATTCTATTTTCAAATATTAACTATTTTACATATATACTATTTAATTATTATACCTACCTAAGTACAACCATAATTCAAGGTACCAACAACAATGAACTGTCATTAATTGTTTCTTCTTGAAATACACAAACCGCCAAATCTGTTATATTGTAATACACCTTCAACGTCATCTTCCTCACTTTGCATGTTGTCTATCGTGCACATGTCAACCATTGCAAGTGCCCATGCTTTCCCTCGTATAAATATGCAAATTTCCATTAATATTATTCACTATTTTAGTTTTCTCATACCAACTTCCTAATACTTCACAAGGTGATTGAGCGTGACTAAAATTTGGATCGGTCAATTTCCACCACAATATAGGCATGTCGGCAACGGCAACCCTTCTCATCAACAACTTTCTATACCACTGAACCAAAATTAAGATAATAAATTGACAATTGTGGCGCCTCTGTCTCCGGAATATCATAAAATATACACTGCAATATTGGACTGTCGGCGCCGGCTGCCCTTCCCACAAACAACTAAAAATGGGAAAGTAAAGAAACGGCAATGCCGACAACCTTATCAATAATTGGGGGGTTTTAACTTTATCAGCCTATGATTTTTCTGCTTCATTATATACCTAGACTGCGGATACAAGTAGCCATCATATATATCTACGGATGAGACATCTTCATATGTATACCATCTAAACACCACAGACCGTCTTTGAACTGATGTATGACTTCTATTTAATGTGTTTTGACGTCCCCCCTGCTTGCCATTGCCTTCTCTTGCTTGCTGCATAATTATGTCATGGCTTCTCTTCAATTCAATGGCGTCGGTGTTCCTCTCACTTTCCCCCCGGTTGCCAATGGGTCATGCACTATCCTTGCGTCTGTACTACGAGTCCGTTACGAGTTAGGTATTATGTCGATTCATATCGAGGAAGAGGTCTTGGACAAGGAAGGAATTATGGTCGAGTCCATACTTATGCCCTTGACGGTCAAAGGCGGCGACCGTTCTTGGAACCTTTTGCCTGGTAGGTATAGGGTCATAGGTTTGAAATTTGAACAGATGGCAGCAACGACCAAGATCAATACGCCAGACAAATCAACAACAAATTCGAAGAATGTTGTGAAGATTGAGCCTAGAACGGAGACTATCGTATTCTTGAGCGACAACAACAACGACCCCCCTCTAGCAGACCTTTCCGCATTCACGCCATTACGGACACCGCAGCCAACCGAGGTCGATTCGCTGAGAAGTGTTGGAGGCTTTGTCCAACATACTTCCGCTTTAAAACCGCCTCGCCCCAATAGTGCAAAGGGCCTTGGGAGCATCGTCTACAATCTGAGAAGACTCATTACCAGTCCATGTGCACGGAATGCCCTCAAACGTCTTGATTTCAATTCGGTCCCTGTCCACCAAGTAAGGTATCTCCCTCCAATTTACAATGGTGATGTTATTTACGAATTTGAGCCAATTGGAGACGTGAAAAAACAGGCAGGCCTGATGGATGGGATGGATAAGCGGTTCGATGGCCACGCATGGTGCAGGACCAAGACAACAAATATCCAAAACGACATGGGCCTCACCTTCCGCTACTCTACATGCGCGAGGCATCTTTGATGCTCAAATTCTACATGTGATTATCTAAACCGTGAGCAACGGTTGTACGAGGTGAACGAGATGAAGTGGAACGGGTGTATTGAAAACCCCTTTAGGGTGGGTGAAAGTCCACCCAAAAAGTCGACTCTAGTATGTGGAATTTGTCGAGAGCCCCCCATGTGCGTGGACACCTGTCCGGCTCTTCTATACTATGTGAGCGGCCCAGGGGACATGACACGTGCGTGCATCCATCTTGGGACTCACGATCATCCGGTGAAGACTGGAGATTGTCGTGAATCACTCCTCAGAATGGTGGCACTATGCAATGACCAAGTTTCTAGGATGCCAAGTGCACCTATTCTAAGATTGTCATGGAGGCAAGTAAAGAGTTCTTGAGTGAATTTTTCATCATGAAGGAAGGCAAGATGGCGGTGCCTCTTACCGTTGATCAATTGTTTGAGGTTGCAAAAAAATTCAAGTCATTTACGTCGCCAAAGTTGCGGCACACTGTTTTGGGATTGAAGGCGCTACCCCGCTTGGGCCCAATTAATGGAATCACAAACTTGGCCGGTCTCAGTAATTGGTCTTACATTCGGGATAACAAGTTTCCGGGGCAGGGGAAGGGGAAGGTATTGGTGTTTAAGAAGTCCAAGGTTGGCCCTGGATCTAGCCTTGATTTAGTCCTCCAAATGCAATCTGGTGGTGATTTGCAAGACGCTTGGATGATGTTTGACCATATTAAATGAGTGAAAAATTGGACGACCATGGCGTGTCATGTTTATGATCCGGGATATTCAAAAGTCATGACTATTGCGGTTTGTGACATGCAGTCGGAGGACACAGAAGCGCAATCCCTCCTCTGGCATGGCCTCAATGGTGTTGTTTGGGAAGTTGGACACTCAAAGCCAATATTTAAGGGATTCATGGCTGATAGCACTCAAGCAAATTGGAATGCCGTTAGGATTATATACGGGTTTGGAAGCAAGACGGAGAAGATGGTTGGCCAAGAGAGGACGTGTCTATTCCATTGGACTAAATCCATGACGGAACACACCAACAAGCACATCAAGCCGGAGCTCTGTAAGCAACACCGACTACTCTGCAAGCAATACAAGGACTCTACTACCATTTCCGATGCCGAAGCTTGTTATCGTGCTATAAGAGAGTGGTGGATTTCACCTAAAGCCGCGATTGGTGATAAAGACATCTCGAAGCTGGATGAATGGTTAGCATTTTGGCATTTCCGCTATATTCAATGGGGTGGAGCTATGCCCCTGGTGAGTCCCTCATACTACCATGTTTCCTAATTTCCTTTGCTTTTAATATTGTAACTTGTTCTTATTGATATCTGTGTAATTGATAATTGTATCTAGGATCTTACGGACGAGGGGTGGGCAAGCATGCCAAGGTGCAACCTTGCGGAAAAAATGCACAACAAATGGCTCCAAGCGTCTGGGAACAAGGGCAGTGACCTCTTTGAGGCAACTTTGGATGATTACATTAGGGCCTTCATGCAGGTTACTCATTATATTTCATTTCTAAAGGGTGAACGTGGAGGAACTGGTCCAGGTAAGAACAAACTAAGATTGAGGAGAGCCCAAGAGTCTAGAGATCCCAAAAAAATTAAGGCAGCAATGAAAAACTTCCAAAATTCAGCGGACATCCTCACACGATCTCCACACTTTGCTGGTGAGGAGGTTTTTGGGTCAACCAAGCGCAATCTTAATCTACCTCGAGGATTAGAGTTTGACTCACATTGCCCGGAGAAGATTAATTTCTCCCATCCCCGAATGGAGACTAGGTCGGCCAAGGCCCAAAGGACTCGTGAAGTCTTTAAAGCTTATGATGAGGATTCACATGTGGAAGAGGATGTTGATCTAACTATTGGCGCAAACGATTCATCAAGTCCGAAACATATGGACAGTGTTAGTGCTTGGCATAATCGACCTATTTATGTTACGGGGTTAGAAGAGTCCGATTGTCATGATGTTACCAAATGGCATATCACTCGAGTACCTAAACATTGCACCGGTCTAGCGTGTTGGGCTCTCCAAGCCGTCTCAAGGAAGCAGTGCACAATGAAGATTATCCAAAAAAAAAAGGCCACTGCATGTCCGACATACATAGAAAACCGGACGAACTATCACACTGGTAGAATTCAACGACAAGAGTTTTATTTCTGCCCCAATGATATTAACTCGTGTATATTGGGCTCTAGCAAAAAATGGGTTCTTACTCGCCTGGATACCGTTCCACAAATTTGGCATGTTATGAGGGGCACCAATCTAAAGCGGTCGGAGATCATTGCACTAGAGCGCGCTGGTTTCCAGCTTCCACAGAAGCGAGAAGCGTCTCCCCGTCGGCACTTCCAATCGACCAATGTCGATGGTGTTGACCTTGCTGCGTACCCAGTTCCAGAGGACGCTGACAAACATCCCACGTCACGCTTCACCAAAGTGGTCAAGCGCTGTTCCGGCGGGCCAATCGCCACCCACCTTCAACGATGGCGTTCAGCCCTTATGATGAAGGCAGTAATTCGGAAGCGCACAATGGTGCCCTTCCCAGGACTCAGTTGCATTGTCAATCTTGAGGTCAACTCCTCCACTACCCACACCATAGAGCACTACATTCTTATGCTCAGCTCAATTCCATCTTGCACATGTCCTGACTTTGTTTCAATGCAAGTGAAGGCTAACCGATCCGGCCGGTCTTGGATTAATTGCAAGCATTTATACTTTGTCTATGCGGTTGTATGCAAGCTCGATGAGCTGGAGGACTTGTTTGTCTATGCCCCCACACTTAGCTTCAACAAACTCATGCCTGTAGTGCGAGCAATTTTGTTGTACAGTACAAGCTTTCTTGAAACTTAATAGGCGGACTAGAACTTGGAAAGTCATTATAATACCAAGTGTTATAATTGTTGACTCGCTTAGTCTCTTCCGCGTATCATGTTTGCATATCTTCCAAGAACCATAAATCTATGAATTCAATGATCATGCCACAGTTCCAAAAATGTGTCGTATGTTTGACTCTTGTCTCATTTGTTCCAACTTTTAAAACTCCTTCTCAATTTATTTCCAACGAACTAATCCGGGGACAAGGAAGGTTAAAATTTTGAGTGCTAAAAAAGTAGGAATTTATATCATGGTCCACGATTATAGGACCCATTTTTTTCATTTTTTATAGTTTCACTTTGAATTTTCAATGACTCATACAATCGTTTACAACCATCATAACGGGGAAATGAGTAAAATTTTGCACGGCAATAGGTCCATATTTTTTCTTAATTTTGACCTTTTGCATTAAAAAATCCAATTTCAAATCCAATTTAAGAAAACCAAATTGTAAAATTTTAAAATTGCTAATTTTAGGTCTTCTTTTTCTGCTCACCGCTCATCGCGAGCGCTCTCGGACTACTCATACGATCTCGTCGTTGGAGAGAGCAACAAGTTGAAGAATACCTGCTCGAAATTGAGAGTCTTAAGACTCAACACCAGTAGGTAGTGGAGCACTGTAAAATTGAGAAGAATCTGGCTACGGAGTTGGCGACAGCCATTGCGCAACACAAGATGGAGACACAGGCGAGTAGAGAAGCGTCAAGAGTAGTCACTCCTGACTCTTCACAGATGGCAGAATTGGAGCAGAAGGTTCGGGATGTCACTGAGACCAACGCCCGGTTGACTATACAAACGGCCACAAACAGAATGGTGAAGAGCAAGTTACAGGAGGCAATATGGCGTCATGACTTACACAGTCCGCCAACTTTTGCACTCTTCCGAGCATATGAGTTGCAGAGAAACGCTTGCTACACCATGATGGGTTTGAACCCTGGAGACAAGATTAGTAGCACGGAGTTTCAGCATCTATGGACCGCAGCGGCGAACTTCACTAACATGCAAAACTTGGTCTGCGAGATGATCGTAAGGCAGGACCTCCAGTTGGAGAACACCAGGCAGTTATTGATACCGATTGGAGATATTGGAGCCAGAGTGCTATTATGCTATTGGTACTTGGAAGGGCAGCTGCAGTTGCGGAGGCAATACGATCAACCAAATGTAGCTCAACGTGTTGTTGTAATACCTGAGGTTGATCTTAAGACATTTCAGACCACCTCAGAGTACATAGGGGAATGGAAGAAACAGATGGAGAAATTGGCGAGGTTGTTGCAGAATGAACAAGGATTTGTGGAGTGAATGTCTCAAGTCTAGGAGCGTGAGGATTTGGCACAGAGGGGTGAGATCACCATGTGTCAGTATATTTACACCAAGGTACGGACTCACCATCGACTTAAGCGTGCAATTGAAGGAGCAAAGAAGAAGACCATAGATGTGGTGGAAGTAGTCCACATGGCCACTTTTGTATCACCTCCTCCAAATTACAGACATACCATATGGGGGAGCATACCATTGCCAGCTACAGGATCCTTGAACAAGCAGCACTTCCTTGGTGAGTATGAGAAAATGTTCAACAGTGAAGATGAGGTGCCGTTTCCTTCATGGCAAGCCATAGATTGGTTGTTGGAGGATTTTGGTTTGTCACCACAATTTTGGAGACACTAGGATCAGTTGTATCCCATGGCATCCCAAACTTGGTCGACGGTGCCACCAGCGGTGATAACTATGATTTATGACCAGTGTCCCTTAAAGGGATATAGACGTTATAAGTGGGCACCCTAGAGTAAGTTGGATAGAGTGCCCTACAATTAGCCGCAGATTCCAGGGAGTTTCTCTTCTCTCCAAGAATGTAGTGACTCATACCGGGCTTTTTTTAAACTTCACCGACGACATATAGATCCTGTTTGTTTCAGGGCTGCAGTTTTCTGCAATATCCTGTCTCACATGTGTATGCGTTATATGTGCGTGGTGAATGTCAACAAGTTTGACGAGACCAAGCCTGAATTTCACATGTGGACTAAGATGCAACAGATGCCAAATCGCCACATAAGATCATTGGAGTGTATGGTGATTACCAACTTTCTCCACGGTGCCAGCTCTGTGTTTGCTTTGGAAAACTCAAGCAAGCGTCAAGAGCAACTTGTAGGATGGTTGAGTTATCAAAAGGCGCATGAAACTTATCTCTTCAAGCATGATGAGGATGTTTGTCGCAATGTAGAGATGGCTGAACTACAGCTGATTCTTGAGGAGTGTGAATTTAAGGATGCATATAAGCACAAGCGACCTCGACTTGAAGTTAGACCAAGGTCTTAAGTAAAGCGTGAGGTTTTAGAAGCCTTAAGTAGAAGGTGCTTTGTGCAGACAATGTGAAGATTGGGATTAAATTTTTTGTTTGCAGCTAAAGCCTAGAAGTTTGATACTTCGGGACTCAGGATATAGCTTATTATGAAAGCCATGATGCCGAGCAGATAGCTGATTTTGGAAAGCTGAACAAAGAAATGTATAGTTGTTATCTTCTTATGAAAATATGAATGAAATTAGTTGTATAACACAGTGTCACAAGACCATGAACAAGAAGAGAGAACATCAACAACTAGTTAAGAAGAGTAACCGTTTTGGAATGCGAGACAACTAAACAATTATAAAACCATAAAAGTGGAAGTGTGCTGAAGGGAGGTGTTCAGTGAATTGAAAATTGTATGCACAAATAAAGAAAACGACATGGAGCAAGTTATAAAAAATAAAAATGTTTGCTTTGTTGCATCTGCATGTATCTACAGGAGACAACCTATCTAGTCAAGCGTGGTGGGACAGGCCACATGTGATGGATAGATACCCGGCACTAGCACCCGGAGGTTGCCACGGCAGTATCTATCCGCGTCACACGTTAACCAGACCACCAAGGCCTGCTAGATGAAAGTATGAGGTTAGCCAGCATATATATTGAGAGCTCGAGGAGCTGTAGCAAATGATATGGGACAAATGTTGATCTTAATATGGAGACAGGGTCAACTCTCCTATCACCATTACAATTATCCGGAGAAATATGTACAACAGATTTTCACAATCTGAAGCACGAAGAACAATAGCAATGAACAAAGGAGTAGGAGGAACTTAGGAAAGAAATGGAAAAAGAAGATTGATTTTAAGGAGTCTGTGGCTTATGGAAAAATAAGGAAAACCTGTCAATATAGACAGAGCTCTGTGTGTATGCGGTTAAGAGTTAGTTTGGGAAGAAACAAACGAGATGAAAGACCAAATAATTTTCCTACTTAGAAGTTAGAACCAATACATAGTAAGTTTACATTTTTAAGTAGGTCACTTTTAAGTTCAAATTTTTAGAGAAGGTTCTTTGAAGATTGTTTTGAGTGAGATCATATCTTCTTGTGAATTTAAAGTAGTGAGAGTTTAAGTCACATCTTTGAGCAAGCTAAAAACCTTAAGAACCAGACGAGGAATAGGAACGTAAAGAACAAATAGAACAGATCCTTATTTCCCTTAAGAAAGTCAGTTCTTTAAAAACCTGCTATGAATCAGTTCCCTTAAGAACATGACCAAAGTCAGTTATATTTTGGATAATACGAACTCTTAAGACTTGGATGTAGTATGAGAGTTTTAAAAATAAATGGAGGAATAGTGTCTTAAAGAAAGAGCAAATTGATTTGAACCTTGTTAAAAAAAATAAAATTTAAAAACAACAAACAACAAAACATAATAATAATTATAATAAATAAAAATGGGCATGTAGATGAAAGGGAAAAATAAGAGAGAACATGATAAATCTAATGAGAGATTATCATGAAAGGAAAAAATAAGAGAGAACATGATAATATTGATAGATGAGAGAATAAGAAAGAAAAGAGGCTATGAAAATAAATAATGTGAGTAATGTAGATAACACAATTAATGGTGAGGTAATAAACACACTACATAAATTGTATGATAGGATATCTCACGTAAGATAGTGTAAAAAGAAAATTAGTAATCTAGGATTAGAAATTAGTTGTGAAGATGCACTACTAATTTACTAATTGAGAGATGTGAGGATTAATGGATGCTAATTTTTTAATTTGAAAAGATTTTTTTTTTTAAAAAATTATGAATGATGTAAAAAAGAAAGACAGTGATTGCAAGTGAAGACTAAATAAAGATTCAAAAGAAAAATTTAATTGGAGAGAAATATTTGACAAGCAATAAAAATTAAAAATTGAAAACCTAAAAGAGAATGGAAAATTTAAAGCTAGAATGAAAATATATATATATATATATATATATATATATATATATATATATATATATAAATTAAAGTCTAAAGCGGAAGACTTAAGCGATAGAGTTAAGTTAAAGGAGAAACTTGAAGATAAGTATGTATGAGACATATTTATTAAAAATGGGAACAATGGAAAGTAAATCAAATCAGCAATCCTAAAAGAAGATCAAGAAAGAAAGCTACATGGAGACTTAAGTATAAGATGGAGTGCAAAAGATTAAGTTCAAGGACAAAGGTCGTTGAAGTCGACGAGGACTTCTCCAAGCTATGAGGAGGGCTATGTAGAGCCAAAATGCCAAAAATAGTTTTTTTCAGAAAATTAAGTATAAAAAGGATTGGAGATATATGGAGAATTCAATAATCAATGATAAAGTTTATACTAAGTAATTAATTAATTAAAAAATACCTATTCATATCCAAGAACTAGGAAATAATGGGAAAAAGGTTCAACTCGCACCCTTTGGGAAGAATGTGCCATTTCATGAATAGATGTGAGGATTTAGTGGAATTGATTTTAATGGTTGATTCTAGGGAAACCTCTTGCCAAGAGGTGTGCCTCTTGGATTTAGAGTAGAATGAATAGTTTGAATTTAGAGTAGAATGAATACTTTGAATTTAGAATAGAATGAATAGCTTGAATTTTTAGCATTCTTGGCCATTACCATAATAATTCCTTGGATGAAGATTGGAGTGAGCCCTAGCTTTAGGTGAAAAAGCTAATTGATGACTCTTAATGTTGTAAGAGTATTTAGTTATATATATATATAATTATTATTGAATTTGCATATGTAAAGTCTTGTGTGTAATTTGAGTCATATGTATAATTGCAATAATATGAGATCTTTATTGAATAAATTTGAAATTGTGCTTTATAAATGCAATTGTATGCATTAGGTATTAATTGTGGATAAAATTCCTATGCATGAATGCATTATATAATTAATCTTCGTAAAATAAATTAGGGAAATATCCTAGTTACTAAGGTTGTGTGTGTGACCTTGTGTGTGTTGAAGCATTAATCATAAGTGTGAGGCGTAATTGAATTAAGTGACTTAATGCATAAGGAGTGTAGTGCATAAGTACTAAATAGGATCTCAAGTGTGAGTGAGCATAACTTGATAATCAAGAGAATAAGAGTGGAATTCTATTCATGTTAATGCAATTTATGCAATAATCATCAAGAGTGGCATACCTTGATGCATGGCAAAGAGTGTCATATGCATACATATAATTAGCATTAAGTCTAGCCTTAACGGAAGGGATTCTTTAACATAGTCTAAGTTTTGAGCATTCAAAGAATCTATCATAAGAGAGTGAGTAAGGTACAAATACTTAAGGAAGACTTAAGCAGGAGCATAGAAACTTAAGAATCTTAAATCCAAGATTGGATAACATAAGTTTATGAAGATTAAGACCTTAAGTACCAAAAGACCTTTAAGTTTAAGGACTAGGACTTAAAGGTATGCATGGGCGAGAGCATGGGACATCATTTGCATTAAGTAATATTCACTCCCATGTTCTAAGTCGAAAACTTAGACCATGGTAATGCTGATTTGGTCTAAATTGTGTGTATTAAAGAATTCAACATAAGTATGTGAGACTTGTGAGTATTGATGCGGGCTTAAGGAATTAGATACTTTAGAGAGTGTAATCAGTAAGTCCTTAAGCGCTTCACTAATAGATACATGTACACTCAATATACTGCAAAGTATATTTGTTTTGGAGCCCTTTGTTAAATTGTTGTTGAATGCCAACCGTCCATTGATTAGGTGTGAAGAAATCATGGCCAATAAAATGTTAGGTGAACAAAAAATATCTTGAAGAAAGTGCTGATTTTTTTGACTTTGTGTTGTCATAACACATGTCATTCTACAGGTGGCCCAACCCTTTCCCAAGATGAGTACATTGCATACTGCAGAGACTGAAAATATACCAAATATACTACGCAGTATATATGTTGAATCAAGGCACCAAAAACTAGGTTTTGAAAAAAATGATGGAAGAAAAAAGTTTTTTTGAAAAAAATTTATGCACCATGATAGATTTTTGTATACTAATAAAGGTTGGATAACAATTTGGAGAAAAAATCATCATCAATTTCTTATTTAGGCTTCTTGAAAAAATAGCTTATTTTTTACCAATAAAAGCCAAATTAAGTTTTGGATCTAGAATTTTCAATTATAATGTAGGAGCACATTATGGTATGAATGTCTTCCAAAAAAATTTGAAGTATTTTACCTCGTGAAACTCTCAAAAAAAGAATATTTGTCTGATTTGAGATACCTGTGACATGTATGTAGAAATGAAAGATATACTTCTATTGGCCAAACCATGAGCCAGAACTCTAATTTTTTAGGATTTTCATATTGCTATTGAAGTAAGCAATTACATTTAATTAGAAGAATTCCAAAATCAAACCTACATTGGCATTAGGTAGCAAACGAAGGCTCGTGACTTGTCCCTACACCATTTGTGACAGGTTTTTCATCTAGCTTAGTCGACCAAGACCCGTAAACTCCTTAAGACTTAAGTTAACTTGTGTGTGTGATTTTTGAAACTAACCCTTGTATTAAGAATGTGATCACGTGGACCGAGTGAACGGATGTGAGAAGTGGATCGAATTGCATGAGGTAAGACTTTGAAATATTAAAGGGCTTAATTAAGGAACCAATGCAATGAGATTTAATGGAATCTTCCATTAGCCCAACGTGGCATATGTTTAGGAGTTAGTGGCACAAGCACAATCTTAAAAGGACTAATGTTCCTTCTTAAGGCACAAGAGATCCTCTGGGGTTATAGTTTGTGGGTGGACCCTTTAAGAGTGATGCTAGTAGCCCTATTTTTCTAAAAGATAAATAGATAACCTTAAGAATTAATCGAGAGGATAGCTTTAACTACACAATTAAGCTTCAATCACTTAAAACTAGGCGTATGATCATCCCCGTAACAAATCCTTTGAAATGTGGGTATACTTGGGTGTTTTGTTGAAGTGGTGAAAAATCACTCTACATTAGGCAATATAAGGACATCTTTAAAGCGTTGTCCCATTTGCCGCAGCTGACTTTGAAACACTGAAATGATTTTGTAACATTTAACTCCTTCAATTTGCAAGAACTCAACTTTATGTGGATATCACGCGCCCGGCTCCGGATCGTACTCTCAAAGCCACAGACTCCATGCGCCCAACCCTTGTTTGCACGCGCCCGGCCACGATGTTCGTACACGTCCGGTCATGATTGGTACACGCCTGTCCAATCTCGTACGCGTGCGGCCTAAGGGGGCATGCACGCCTCACTATAAGTTTGGAAATCGAACCACGATGGGCCCACTTCCTAGGCTCTTTGGCCTGCAACTGCCACGTGGCGGCTGCTTGGTTGGCACTATTGGGAAGTGTTTTACAGTGTCTATTGACACCCTTTTACTCCCGGCACCCCTTCACGCTAGTTCTAAGTATGAATTCAAGTAGCCCTTCTGAGATTCGGAATTCTGAGAAGAGAATGAAGAAACGACAGCGTGATGTGGGTTGAGTACGCAACCACAAGCAGAAGAAACGCCTTCACGTATTCATCCATGATGAGCTGAAAGCATTTCGAGGCTGGGGAGATGTACCAAGTCCGTGGACATTTATAGAGCGTGCAAATTACATTGCGTGGTGTCATTTGGAACGAATGTGGCCGCATTCGCGGTATTCGCGACTTGGCGGTATGACAAGGGTAACTTAAATTACTGCACCAATGAAGTATTCAAAGAGCGGTGCATCCAAAAGCTTACCAACACATCTACAACAAGGCGAAGGTTCACAAGAACAAAGTGAATCTATCCATTTTATGTATGGTGTACGCAGAAGTTATACTTGGAGTAGTAGTCGATTGGAGGACGATGGAAATACAGCCAAACTCCAAGATGACACCAGTATCCACGGCTACACTACCAATAGAGCGCAAGTTTCCGGGCGAAGCTCTAGGAAAAAAGGCAAAGGAGGTTGAAGTTCCAAACAAGGAAGTTGTGTGGTCTGACAGTTCCAGTGATGACTCAAACACTGGATGCGACCCATCTATTCGCAAACAGATTGAAGGCTTTATTAAATGCCAGTGGCTCAATTCTTTCCTCCAAGAAACACCAACAATTGGAGAAGAATCCGGCAAGGAAGAAGATACAATTGAGATGGATGCGGTTGCATTCGAGAACATCAATGAAAACCTAGAGTCTTTAGATGATGTTCCAATTGGCCGCGAGGTTCATCTTGAACTTATTGCTAAATATGAGCAGAGTTTACAGAAAAACAAGAATCTAGTAGAAGAAGCCAGCCACAACAAAGAAGAATTTCAAAAATTACACTCATCAGTCCAAGAAAAGGACAATCAAGTTTAGGAATATGCGAAGTTGGTGTTTACTTTAAAGTCGTAGAATTTGATAGCAATGGAAGTAGTGCCATGAATGATAAATGGGCAATTTTGTAACATTTTGAAATCATAGACCTTGAGAATTTTGTAATTTGCACTTCATTTGTAAATGGCTTGAGTTCAAAACAATGTTGTTCATCTCTAATGTTAATCAAGTTTTTATGGTTCAGCATGTTTTTGAATTTGTAACATGTAATAAAGTGAATGTTGTGTAATATCTTGTATAGGTTTAAATTAAATATTTGATGACTGTATAATGATCTTCCATGATTGTACAACTTCATGCACTCCAATCAATAAATTAAATTCACTTTTGTCTAATATTTGAAAATCCACTACAGTAGTCTGTAGAATCATCAAGAATTTTTGTGTAGTGGAATTTATATCATGTGTTGAAGAATAAAACTTCAACTTTTGTCTCAAACATGTATGATTTGTACGTTTCATTGTGAAGATAATTTTTCACTAAACAATACAAATCATGTTACTTACTTGCATAATAAATGATTTGTGATGTAACAAATTTCCCAATATTAATGCAACATTATTATTCTTGGTTAAATATTATATTATATGTAAATAATTGCGACGGCCTTCCAAAATGATAAGTGATGGCATTCTACCATACAAATTATCCATCTTATATCTTAATATGAGTATAAGTTTGTCATACAAATCATTTTCCATGCTAATTGAAGGTACCAATTCTTGAAAAAAAATCATTAAGTAAGTATAAGTATTGTGTTAATAACATTTTTAGAAGATGTTTTTAAAACATTATAGTGTTTGACTACTTTCCTTGAACATTTCAAAAATATTGGATTGTTTATGTTTTTTTGTACATAAATCAATTTTTCAATATATGCTCATAGATTTCTGGAAGATAGAAGTCAAATCATTTGAGC